>OX453051.1:9560458-10160458 GCA_949699805.1 Tromatobia lineatoria
GCAATAATCAAAATGTGGTGCTATTATGGTTGTGTAGATGTTAACCCGGGTCAGTACTGTCACATTTTTCTTAATTCTATTAAGTAGATTCGTTTTCTTTGCAGCTTTTTTGGCTACATACCACGCATTTGCTTCGAATAACAAGTTATCATCTATAACTATGCCTTGGTACTTCGTTTTCTATTTCTTCAATTACATCTGTCCCTACTTTAATTATACATTGGTTTCTCACATTCTGCTTTCTTGCATCGTGGATTGGCATATACACAGTTTTCTTAGTATTAATTTTCAGTGAGTTTCTTTTTAACCACGATACTAATTTATTAAGACAATTGTTCAGTCTTTGCTCTATCACATTAAGGTCATCACTATGTACATAAATGATCATATCGTCTGCAAATAATTTTATAAAACATCCACAATTTTTTAATGCTTCTTTGATGTCGTTAATATATATTATAAATAGAATAGGTCCAAGTACTGACCCTTGTGGTACCCCATAGTTATTTTCTATTCTATTTGATATTTTTTTTCCGTATTGCACTTGTTGCGTCCGGTTTATTAAGTACGACTTAAACCAGTTAAGCACGTTTCTTCTTATTCCATACCTATCCAATTTTGCTATTAACACCTTCCTGTCAATTGTTTCAAAAGCCCGTCGAAAATCAATAAATATTACTCCAATTATTCGTCTTTGGTCTAGGTATTGTCTCCATTCTATAAGTGTACTTTGTAGAGCTGTCTCACAGGAATGGTTCTCTCGGAATCTAGATTGTTCCTTAATTAAGATATCTCTCTTGAAAATGTACTCCATCAGTTGTTTTTTTACCGCTAGTTCCAGTACTTTTTCGTAGACAGGTAAAGTATTTATTGGTCTGTGATCTTCCGCTTTCAGACTCCCTACAATCTTAGGTACAGGTGTTATTACAGAATTCTTCCATTTTTCAGGTACTATTCCCTCTGTCATTAGATTATTAATTAAGTCCAGTATTATATTTCTATTTTCCCCCATCCAAGTCATTTTGATCGTTTTTGCGGTTACTACATCTCTAAGGCCTTTATTTTCGTCTAATTTATATATAATGGTGTTCATGTCGTCCAAATTTACTTCTTGGAATTTATCAAAAATGTCAAAAGTTTCATTCACTGGTTCGCTGAATATATATATTTCGTCCTCAACATCTATATCCTCTACAATTTGCGCTATACTTTCCACGAAAAATAGATTAAATTTATTTGCAATTTCTTCCGGCTCGGTATATGCTACTCCATCAAACTTTATCGCAGTGTTTCGTTGTTCGCACGCTTTGTTTCCTAATAACTCTTTTAGTGTTTGCCACATTTTCTTTGGGTTATGTTTTTCCAAAACCAACATGTTGGTCAATGTTCAGCTCGTAATAATGTCTTTTGCTATTTCTAATGTAAGATACTACCTTATTTCTGCAATTTTTATATGTATTCCACATTGCCTTGTTACGAATTTCGTCTTCTACTGTATTATTTCTAGTATGACTATTTAACACAGCTACCTTATATGCATGATCCCTGTCTTTGATCTTTTGTATAATTTCTTTTGTAATCCATGGTTTATTCATCCATTTCATAAGTATAACCTTCTCTATGAATGGTGTAACTTCATTCATCGTCTCTGCCATATATTGTATAATTTCATCAGCATTCCTATTGATATCTGTATAGAGATTTATTGTTCCCCTTATATTGTTTTGTCTTCCAGTTTGTTTTATTTTGCTATCTAGGACTTCGTTAAAAAGGTTTACATTTATGTTGGTTAAGTCTCGCTTAGTTATTACAGAACTGGTATTAGTTTTAATTATATCTCAGCTAGTCATAATTTCAATGATGTTGTGGTCAGTTATTTTTGGAGTTAGTAGCACTCTGGTGTCAATATGAAAATTAGCAAACACTAGGTCAATTATGGTCTTAGATCTATCTGTTATTCTAGTTGGTTCCATCACGTATTGTTTCATACCCAGACTTAGGAAGTTTTTTATCAGTCTTTTTTTATACTGAGTTTCTTTAGTTACGTCTATATTAAAATCTCCTATCATAAGTACTTGTCCTATTTCTATTAGTTCTTCACATTTATTGATCACAGTCTCTATGAATTTACCATCGCTTTCACTCGGTGAATGATATATGTTACAAATTATAGTATTGTCATATTTTTCTGACAGTTGAATAACATTCATCCATACATTATTATCTATATTTTCGGAATTCAGTAACTTATAATTTGTGCCATATTGGATAAATGTGAGCACCCCTCCTGTTCTACAGTTATGTGAATTTGTTCTAGTCATGTTATAGTTCTTTAGTGTCAGTTCTCCATCTCCTATATCTTCCGTTATATGAGTCTGTGTTAAGCATAGAATTTTTGGTTCATTCTCCCGTACAAATTTTTCTATCTCGTCCTTATGATATAAAAAACCCTGTGCATTTAGGAGAGTTATAAGCATGTTAGAACTTTTATTTAAATTTTTGTTAGTTTCGGTTCTTTTCCTTAATGGCTATTCGTTAATATATTGGGTATTTTTCAGGACTCTCGCAATGTGTTGCTGGTATACTTCACAGTTTCTATTTGTTGCTTCATGGTCACTCGACATACCCTCTACTCCATATTTCGAAATAACCTCCGCACAATTGTGACATTTTTTCGTTTCCGCAGTACATTCATTTTCGCTATGTTCATTCGAGCATACCCTACATATCACTTTGTTCCTGCAATCCTTGGAAAAGTGATTATATCCCCAACACTTATAGCATTGTAGGACACTCACGAAATCGTACACTCGACACATGCCCCATCCTATTTCCATTCTTCCTTGTTCTATTAGTGTCTTGTGCGTTTTTGAGTCCGCCTCCAGTATAATCGTCCCGATCCCTTGGTTATTCACAGTTTTCTTGAGAATTTTCATTTTGAAGGTTTCATCTTGATGGTTCAATCCGTTCTGATTGGCGACCTTTTTAAGAAAGTTATTTTCCCCTTCTTTGTCTAGATTAAGATCTTCGTCCACGCCTACTATTTTCATTTTTGGTAGTTTTTTGTTTACAACGTTCACTCTATAATTAGGCCCGATTTTATCTTTCAGCGCTGTACTTAGTGTTTCTTTGTCTTCACTTTTTTCACATCTTATAATCACTTTTCCTTTTTGTCCATTTATAACTTTATTGACCCCAACACCAAGGCTCAAAACATCTATTTTGTTTTTTATTTGCTCTATTGTTTCTTCGCTTGTTTGTGTTTCGACCGGGATCACTACAATTTCTTGAGGTCTGCTTTTTTTTGCCTTATCTGCATATGTTACCATACATACATACTTTTCTTAATTTTTGCTGGTACTTGGCTCTACTGGTGGTTGCATAATTCCTTTTTCCTGATGGGGTCTTTCAATAATGGATTTCAGTTGTTTCGCTTCCGCAACTAGTTCTTGGATTCCATTTGTCACTTCCTTCAGGACTACTTTCCTTATATCTTCTTTAATCGTATAAACTTCTTCATGCACTATTTCTTGTATTGTTATCTTTATATTCGCTATACTCTTATAACTCTCTTCACTTTCTTTAATTATACTGTTTATTTTTTCATCTAGTGTGTAACGGCAGCTTTATGATGCCGTCACCTTAGTTCGTGGGATTGCTTAGGTCAGCAATCTCACGGTAGCCCTTATCAGTGAGCTCGGTCCGAGGGCCCGCGAGATGCCCGAAGACCTCAGTTCTTACCTACATCTACACTCGACAACACGTTATATTGTGCACTCTCCCGGGATAAACAATAAAGATTATTTATACCAACAAATAGTGTCATCCGTTACATTGGTGTCAGAAGTGTCGCGAATAAACAAACCACGCGCACTTAGTGAAAAAAAAGTGAAAAAAAAAAAAGTGAAAGAGTCAAAGTTTTTTTGAAAAAAAAGGAGATAAAGTGAAAAGTTAAATTTTTGTAAGCAAAACTACAACACATACATCAACACCAGAAATCATCCAGATACATATACAACAAAAAAAAAAAAACAAAAAGAAGGAAGGAAGCCAATTGCAAAATATATAAAAAGAAGGAAGGAAGACCACAAATACACAAAAATCCATAAATTTTATCACCACACCATTTTAATGCTAAAGGCATTGACATTTCTACTGGCACTGTAAGTACAATTTTTATTAAACATTTAAAATAATAAGTTTGCATGACGCTACGCGCATAAAGAATTTAACTATTCTTTATTCATTCTTTCTTTCCAAACGCGTGGCTAGCGCTATCCTTGTCACCGAAGCGTTGAGCATAAGCGTACAGCTAACGCAAACATCACACTCTTCGCACTCACGCGCATAGCCGTATACCCTTCCCACTCATACAAACAGCCACATATATTCTCCAACTCACACAAAGCGCGACATAAAGAACTGATAACTCGAATTCGTTTGAAACAAAGTAACACTTAAATCCTACAGTACCTACCCTCTATAGTTTCCAGTTATATTTAAAAACTTTAACAAGTAAACGTTCAAACATCTATTTATCTGAATTTCTTTTTGTTGTTGAAAAATATCTTCTAATTAAAAATCACGTAAATTGCAAGCTCTAATCCAACATAACTGAAAAGTTATATATTTCTATGAATTTCTTCCTGTTATTCTATTATCATATGTAGTTCTTATGAATTAAGAACATATTTATTCACGTCAAGCTTCATAATACAAACATGGCAGAATGGTTAAAATAAAAAGTGAAGACGGAATAATAAACAAAGATGACAAAGGTGGTTACTAAGTAACCAAACTCGATTATAATCTATAACGCGTGTTGTCAGTGTATATTTCATTAATATGAACAACACCCCCTCTCAATGCGCGTTGTCATTATTTTTGAACTTCTTCCATTCCAAGTCCCTTGATGCATTTCCGATGACTAGGTCCAAACAGTGCCTTGGTAAAGACGTCAGCTATCATTGAATTTGTTGGGATGTATTTAACGTCTAGTTCGCCTTTCTTGTAAATTTGTCTGACATAATGATATTTTATATCAATGTGTTTTGTGCGAGAGTGATGTGTTGGGTTTCGCATTAGCTTCTGCGCACCCTGGTTATCACAGTAAACTATCGTTGGTCCTTGATTTACAAATTCAACAGCAATTTCTTTGAAAAGGCTTCGTAAGTAGACTGTTTCTTTCGCAGCCTCGGTCAGAGTCACGTATTCAGATTCGGTGCTGGATAAGGCCACGGATTTTTGCTTCCTAGCTTCCCAAGTAATCACTGCATTCGCCAGTTTAAACGAAAATCCAGTAAACGACACACGATCATCTGGATTTCCACCCCAATCTGCATCGACAAAACCAACGAGTTGCTCGCCCGTTTGTTGATATTTCAAGCCATAATTCATAGTACCTCGCAGGTATCTCAATACTCGCTTTGCGGATGCCCAATGGTCTCTTCCGGGATTTTGATTGAATTGGCTCAAGGTACTGACGGTGTAGGCAATGTCTGGTCGAGTTGAAACAGCCAAGTACATTAGAGCTCCAATGAGTGATTGGTATGGAACTTCATGCATTTCAGCAATTTCTTCTTCTGTCGTTGGTTGACTTTGTTTTGTTAACTTTGTGTTGCCATCCAGCGGAGTTGACACCGATTTGGCGTCCTCCATTCCATACGAAGTTAGAATATTTTGGATATACTTTCGTTGACACATAGAAGTAGTTTTGTCTTTGTCGTGCTGTTGGAACTCAATGCCTAGGCAGTAATGTAGCTTCCCTAAGTCCTTCATCTGAAACTTGTGTGCCAATTCACGTTTCAACTTTTGGTACATCACATCATCATTGGTGCCCACAATGAGGTCATCGACATATATAATGACTAAGAGGTATGATTCCTTGTCTCTTTTCATGTAGAAACATTTTTCGGATTCTAAAGCTTCCAATCCGAAAGCTTTCAGTGATTCGTCAAGTTTCACAAACCATTGTCTCCCTGACTGCTTTAATCCGTAAAGTGATTTCTTAAGATGACATACACGTTCCTCATTCCCTTTTTCAACGAACTCTTCTGGTTGTTCCATGAAGATTTCTTCGTCGAGTTCTCCGTTGATGTATGCCATCACAACATCAAGCTGGTACAGATTCAACCTTAGTTCTGCAGCTAGTGCTACGAGAATCCGAATTGAACTTTGTCTTGCAACAGGCGCGAAAGTTTCTTGGAAATCAATTCCGGGTCGTTGTGTATAACCTTTAGCCACTAACCGGGCTTTTCGACGTTCTAAAGTTCCATCCGCGTTATACTTTGTTCTCAAAACCCAACGACAACCGACAACGTTGCGATTCGGAGGTCGCTTGACAAGAATCCAGGCGTTACTTTTTTTAAGCGCATCAAATTCAATTTTCATAGCTTCCTTCCATTCTTTAGCTTGTGGTCCGTTCATTGCTTCCTTCAACGTTGGATCGCTTTGTTCGTTGTACGCCAGATTCGCCTCATCTCTAATAAGATTGTATAATTTTCGTGGTCGTCCTCTTTCACCTCTGATCAGTTGGGGGCGTCCTGGCCCCCTCTTAAGAGGCGTAACCATTATTGGTAAATCCCCGCCGAGCTCATCTTGCACTTCCTGCTCGTGATCTTCGTGTTCCTGATCATGATTTTCGAGTTCCGGTTCGCTTGAAAATGACTCTCCTTCTGACTCAGTAATTTCGTGTTCAGGTTCACCGTTGTAGTCTTCTGTGTTTGATTTGAAGTCGAAGAATGCCTGATCGTTGTTTATACTCTCAGAAGTCTTGGATATTTCTGAAGATTCCGGAGCTTGCTCGATAAACTTGACATCTCTGCTTACCACGATTTTTCTCGCTTCTTTATCCCACAAACGATAGGCCTTGGCTTCGTTCGAATAGCCTACGAAAACGCATGGTTTCGATCTCACATCAAACTTTCCTTTTTGTGTTTTATTCAAGGCAAATGCTTTGCAACCAAAGGTTTTGAAGTTTGATACATCCGGTTTGATACCTAATTTAACCTCAAACGGTGTTTTCTCGTCCAGACTTTTTGTGGGACTTCGATTTCGTATATATGCAGCAGTAGCAATAGCTTCAGCCCAAAAATTCTGAGCAAGTCCGGATTGTAAGAGTAGACACCTGGCCATTTCCACCAATGTGCGATTCATCCTTTCTGCTGTACCATTCTGTTGTGGAGTATAAGCTGCCGTATGTTCTCTTTTAATTCCTGTTTTTTCAAGTGTTTCTGTGAATTCAACTCCGCAGTATTCGAGACCATTGTCTGTTCTCAGAATTTTAATTTTTTGTCCACTTTGATTTTCTTCCAATGCCTTAAACTTCATGAATGCATCCTTCAACTTCATTCTTTGCCTTCAAGAAATGTACATCCACCCATTTTGATTTTTCATCGATGAATGTTGCAAAATAAATTGCTCCGCCAATCGATTTAACCCTCATGGGACCGCAGACATCGGAGTGGATGAGTTGAAGTACGTCATACACCCTTCGGTGCGGTCCTTTTGGAAAAGGGGTTACGCTCTGTTTTCCCTGTATGCAGATTTCGCAAACAGGCATTTTTTTGTTTGATTTTATTTCAATTCCTTGCACCATTTCCTTTAAAACGAGTTTTTGCATATCCTTGTCATTGAGATGTCCATAACGTTTGTGCCAGATTTCCATTTCGCTTGCTGCAGCTGTTGATTCTGAATTCGCATCGACAAAATACAAAGAGCCTCGTTTGTTTGCTTTAATTATCGTTTCGCCACTAGAGTTTATTACCCATGCATAGCGATCTTTGAAACGTACTTCATGACCGTTTTCAGTTATCTTAGAGATCGACATTAGGTTAGAACTGAGTTCGGGTACGTACAATACCTTTTCCAAACGTATTTTCTTCGTCTCACTACCGTTAAATGTCGATAATCGAACAGTTCCTTTTCCGAGGATTTCAGTTGTTTTGTTTGCAGCTACTTTTACGTATTGATTGTTCAAGGGTGTGAAATCGGAAAATTTCTCCTTAGTTCGACACATGTGGGATGTTGCTCCGCTATCAACACACCAATCATCACTTAATATTTGCTCAGTATGCATTGCGATTGCTGTGTATGCTTGTTCATTATAGATCGAAATTTCCTCATACGGACTTATGCAGTTAACATTACAATGTTCAATAGCACACAAAGCTTCTTCAGTCTCGGCTTTACATGCCGTTTCATTATTTCCATTCTTGACTTGATCTGCAATTTTCTTCCAGCAATCTGTAGCTTTATGTCCTACTTTTCCGCAATAATTGCATTGGTAGTTTTTGCGATCTTGATTGTCGTTATTTCGATTTCTTGTTGGCGGTTTATGCAGATAAGAATGATTTTTGTGGTGCGCAGGTCCTTTAACGAAAAACGCATTTTGTTTCTGATCTGAAGTCTCTTTTCTTGAGTTAAATTCTTCAAGTAATTTTATTTTCAACATCTCAGGTGATGGCAATTCATCTCTCGTCTCAATAGCACAGCGAAAATTCTCGTAATTATTAGGTAAACTATACAGGAGAAGTATTGCCAGAAGATCATCAGCAACGGGAATGTTCATTTCTGCAATCTTATCAACGTTAGAGAAAAAACGGTTCAAGTGTTCCATCATTGTCTCACCTTCGTTCATTTTTGTAAACAATAACTGTTTCCACAGCATCGCTTTCCTGGCTGGTCCTTTAGATTGGTAGACATCCTCCAGTTTTTGCCACACTTCGTTTGAAGTTCTACAATGTTTTGCGTGGCAAAGTTCGGAGGGAGACATAGCCAAAATGATATCTGCTTTTGCCTTTTGATCTTCTGCTGTCCACGCCTCAATTTCCCTCTCGTTCGTGGTTCGATCATTTTGATCTATAATAGGCGTTGGCTCTTTCTTTTTGCCATTCACGTACTCCCAAAGGTCATTTTTTATTAGGATCGCTTCCATTTGTAGCCTCCATGTATCATAATTATCTTTATTTAGTTTTTCAATATTCATCGTGTTAATCGACATATCGATTTTCTTTGGGTTTCAGTGAAACGTTATCTTCTTTACATTCAAGCGCTGGCTTCGTGATGACTACGAAATTATATTCCCTGTCAGTAGAATCACGATAATTTTGGCTCTTCCTTTTTCTTTTTCACTTTCTCACTTTTTATTATTATTTGTTATCCAGTTATTATGCCTGGGCCCATAACCTGTAGTTCTTATGAATTAAGAACATATTTATTCACGTCAAGCTTCATAATACAAACATGGCAGAATGGTTAAAATAAAAAGTGAAGACGGAATAATAAACAAAGATGACAAAGGTGGTTACTAAGTAACCAAACTCGATTATAATCTATAACGCGTGTTGTCAGTGTATATTTCATTAATATGAACAACATCATAACATTGAAAATAGTTTTTTCACATAATTCGATTATTTCAATGAATTAATACATTTTTTCATAAAGTAACTTGATAATTACATTTGTCTTTTAAAATTAAAATTCGCTTGTGACATTCACAAACCATACATTTATTCATTCAGGATCATTATTGTCAATTGAAAAAAAAAGAAAAAAAAGTGGATTAATCTTATAAATAAATTACTTCAAGATCTTTTTATTTTAATTAATCGACGAGTTTGAAATTGGTTTTCTTAAGTGGATTAATAAATGCAATACTAGTTTGTTTAAGTTTAATTCGGAATTTATTTATTTAAACGGATTATAGATGAACGTTTTTATTGTTTAAGTAAATAAAAGAATAACGATAAATTGATAAAAATTACAAACTTTATTGTTCTAATAGGTCAATGAATTCAAAATTCGTTTTTTTTAGATAAACTTACACACTGTTCTATTGTTCCAAATGATTCAAGAATTTAACAATTTGCTTATTTCAGTTAATCGATAAAATCATATTTCAAATCCCTTAACAAATTAATTAATTTATATTTCCATTATTTAAACAAATCAATAGGCTCAAATTTTGGCAGTTTTACAAAATTAACAAATCAAAGGTTCGATCACTTTTCATGATTAATATATCCAAAGCTTTAACAATTCAACTGGAACAATAAACTCAGATATTGATTATTCAAACAAGGTAACAAATCCAAGACCCTATTATCTAAACAAACAACGTCAAGACTCATTTACTCCAATTTATCATCAAAACCGAAAAGTACCATTATTTCAGAAATTAGTAAAACAAAAGTTTGATCATCAGACAACATTTTTATAATTTTTTACAATCCCCACATGTTGCATACGTAAAGAGCAAGAAACTACCACTATTTTTATAAATTCGTGCAAAGGGTATAAATAGAATCGAAGTAAATCAATAAATGATCATTATATGAATAATTTTTAATTACGTTCCGAAAATTATAAACTGATTACATCCTTATTCAAATTTAAACAAATTCAAAGGACTATAAACAAAGCCAAGCAAAAAATAATTTAAAAAGGAAAAAAATTATAAATCAATTTTGTTACTTTTCAAACGTTAAGCCAATTTGTTTTTCCAAAATTATTACTCTTTTCACCGTACCACAATAATTATTAAGAAAATTTTATTCTGTTTTTTTTTGACGTTGCTACTCATTTACATTTAATAAACAAATAAGTCTATTTTATTTTTAAACTCATATTAGCACTACCCATTAACGGCAAGCACGAAATTATCATATATTTGAGATTTTTAGGACGGTTTTTCCTGCTCTTTATTATTTGTTGTACAATTTTATTTATTGTTGTACCCGTAAATAAGCACCTTTCAGCGCAAGTCACGGATCATCGTCAGCCCTAGTAAGTGAGTTTTAACATGTTTGGACAACCTCTATTCGAAAATTTCATAATTTTTCTACCGTTTTTGCCAAATACCACCAACATTATACTGTCAAGGCCACCGCGGCGTTCACGCCAAGGCGTTCCCCAAAGACACTTTATGAATAACGACAAGATTCCAAACAACCAAATGGCATATAATAACAATAGTAATAATAGCAGCGTAACTTTCCGCGATGTTTACAATGCAATACCTACATTCGACGGGAAAAACATCCCTGTCGAACACTTCACACGCGCTTGCGAAAAAGCAAGAAGAATTTTGCCGGAAACGGATCACGCTCGTTTTCTGGAAATGGTGCAATTCAAATTATCGGGTAACGCAATAGATCTCGTAGATTCAAAAACATATGTCACAATAGCCGCATTTTTACAAGACCTTAAAGAAAATTTTGGTAGCTAAGTAGAGCTTCTTGACCTCGAACTAGAATTAAAATCGATATTCCAAAAGCGCGACGAAACGATAAACGATTACGCAGCTCGCGCTAGAACTTTAGAAAAACGCGTTATCGACCGATTAAAAGAAGCTTACAACACCGTAGCCCAAGCAACGTACCGTACAGACAGAATTTCGGAAGTCCAAAGAGCAGTGGTTAGATCGTTCATTAGAGGCCTACACAACCAAATTGGATACCTTCTAATACATCGGCAGCTGGACACCCTTGAAGACGCAATAAAGGAAGCCAGGAGATACGAACGCGAAATTGGAAGAAGCCATTCGGTACACCGGAACCGCGAAGAATCAGAGGACTCCGATATACCACAAACAGCTAGAGTACGATTTGCCGAAACGAGAAACGAACAACGAAGCAACGTTTTTTGCGACTACCACAAAAGCCGTTCTCACTCAACTGTGGATTGTATAACTTTACAGAACTTCCAGGAATCCAACAACCGTTCGAACACACAAGGCACCTTCGACAGATACCGCAACAATTCACGGGACCGTTTCCAAAACAACTATTGCAACGACTCTCGAGACAGATACCAAAATAACTATCGCAGCGATTCGCGCGACAGGTATCAAAACAACTATCGCAACGACTCTCGAGACAGATACCAAAATAACTATCGCAGCGATTCGCGCGACAGGTATCAAAACAACTATCGCAACGACTCTCGAGACAGATACCAAAATAACTATCGCAGCGATTCGCGCGACAGATATCAAAACAACTATCGCAACAACTCTCGAGACAGATACCACAATAATTATCGCAGCAATTCGCGCGATCGGTATCAGAACAGTTACCGCAATAATTCTTGCGATCGGTATCAAAGTAACTATCGCAGCGACTCGCGCGATCGGCATCAAAACCACTACCAAAGCGATTCGCGCGATCAATATAGAAACAACCAGCGCAGCGATTCACTTGACCGATTCACAAACAACTACCGGAGCGACTCACGCGATCGGTACCAGAAAAACTTCCACAGCAACTCTCACAGGCAAGATCGCAATGATATACGGTACAATGCCCAGAATAGACCATCTCGCGACAGATACCGCGACGATTCACGCGACCGGCGATACAACTCACGAGATAGATTCCAGAATGGCAGAAATCGCGATGACTCAGGAGACAACAGGTACTTTAACGACGCCTCAAGGCAACCACGAGGCAACGCTATCGACGACATCACAAATACAGTAGCAAACATGGATCTAAAAAACTCCACACCAGCCCCGCGGGACAGCGCGACGCGAGGCAATTCACAAGAGCGCATGACGAACTAAAAACTCAAAATTACACGGAAACAAAAAGCATCAGGAAAGCAATGATTTCACTGGGACTCACAAAAAGGCATAAGCCGCCAACCGCAAGAATCGAGTCTCCTGATCTGCAAAACAACAGCGCTAGATTTCTAGTGGACACGGGATCACAAATAAACCTTATGAAAGAAGAAGTCGTCCCGAGACACGTAAAAATGGAAAAGCGCATCATCTACGAACTTTCAGGCATTACAGATGGCATCATTTTCACATTAGGCATGGTCATAATCAGCATAAAAAATCTTCACGTCGAATTTCATATCGTCAACCATAATCTTCCAATATCTCAAGGAGCAGTTCTGGGAGATGCCTTCTTCAAAGAAACCCCAGCTGACATCCTATACACATTATCATGTATTTCATTTGGCAACTACAAAATACCTTCCGAGACCAAAGAAAAAGTTCATATCCCGGCACGATCAAAATGCGTAATTCACGTCCGTATAAACAGCACGCTCTCCGAGGGTTATATCCCACGGCTGAACTTTGAAGACAGCCACCTCTACATCGGTGACGCTATAGTGAGGAATAACAACGGAATTGTATAGTATACATATATAGCCAAGTGCTGCAATCAATGATAACGACTTCAACATCCACCTCACAGTCCCTACCGTGGAGTTAGAACCAATTGAAGAAATTTGGGAAATTCCAACATCAGAAATAGGGGCAATAGAACAAAACTGGGAGTGGCCAGTAAGCCTCGAGGCAAACGATTCTCACGATATTCAATCCGAATACCATGCAGAGATTCGTACTATGACAGCAAAGAAAGACAGGTTCGAAGCTATAAAACCGCTCTTAAAACTAGACGATCTAGATGACAAGGAGAAGGATCATGCTCTCGACCTCGTCCAAAAACACTCACACTTGTTTGCCCTGCCTGGAGAACTCTTGGGCCACACAACCTTAGTGAAACATGAAATCCACACAACGGACAATAAACCGATCAACATCAAACAATACCGATTTCCAGAAGTCCACAAACAAGAAATTCATAGACAAGTCAACAAACTTTTAGAAAACGACATTATTCAACCATCAATATCACCATTTAACTCACCGGTCTGGATTGTATCCAAAAAACCTGACAACCAAGGTAACAGGAGATGGCGAATGGTCATAGACTTTCGCAAATTAAATGATAAAACGACCCCGGATGCGTACCCACTACCAAACATCGCTGAAATCCTTGACGAACTAAGCAACTCTCGTTATTTTACGGTGTTGGACTTGGCGTCAGGTTTCCACCAAATCGAAATGCACCCGGATGACAAAGAGAAAACCGCATTCTGTACACCCAACGGTCATTACGAGTTTAACCGAATGCCGTTTGGTTTGAAGAATGGTCCAGCAACCTTTCAGCGCTTAATGGACGTGGCATTAACTGGCCTCCAAGGCACGGACTTGTTCGTCTATTTAGACGACATAGTACTCTACGCCTCAAATCTTGTCGATCACGGGAGAAAATTCGAAAGGTTGGCACGAAGATTGACCAACGCTGGGTTAACGCTCCAAACAGAAAAATGCCAATTTCTTTGCAAAGAAGTAACATATTTGGGACATCTAATAACGCAGGATGGTGTCAAACCTAATCCGGATTTAGTCAAATCAATAGAACATTTCCCAGTTCCAGCAAACAAGAAAAACATTGCACAGTTTCACGCTCTTGTAAATTTTTACAGACGCTTCATCCGCAATTTCGCAACAATAGCCATTCCATTGACAAGGCAACTAAAAAAAGATGCAAAGTTCGAATGGACGGACGAATGCCAGAAAGCCTTCGATTGTCTCAAGAGCAAAATCATGGAACACCCAATTTTGCGTTATCCAGATCTCACCAAACGATTCAAACTTACGACTGATGCATCAGATTACGCCATCGGCGCAGTGGTAAGCCAGGAATACGACGGATTTGATCACCCTGTCGGATTTTACTCGCGAGCCCTAAGAAAAGCAGAACTATCATACGATGCAATGCGAAAAGAGCTCCTAGCAATTGTCAGTGCATTGGAGCACTTCCAATACTACCTCTACGGTCGTAACTTTGACCTCGTCACAGACAACAGAGCTCTCACTTATCTGGTCAAAAAGCGTAATCCGCCACAACAACTGCAGCGATGGCAAGCGGTGTTAAACAATTACACCTACGAAATCCACCACAAGCCAGGAAAACTGAACGTCGTCGCAGATGCACTGTCTAGAAACCCCGCGTCAGTGCTTCCGATAAGACCACGCGAAACATCATCGAGCGACTCAGCAAGCCACCACGACAAGAGACAGAAAACACATCAAGAACCGTCACCTCTTATTCGCAGCCATCCAACATCAGACGAAACTTCGGGAAACCCAACACCGAAGAAAAAACCGCGTGCGAACGAAGAGACAACCGAATCAGAAGACGACTCGGAACAAGAACAAACGGATAAGGAAACACAAGAAGTACCAGGAACATCAGGTACACAACGAAAAACGGACTCTAAGAAACATGAAACACCGAAAGAAACACCAAACAAGCAATCAACAATAACAACGAACAAAACCGAGGAGAGCGCACAACAAAAAACAAATTCGTCGTTAGATGACGACAACTACGAATCACCAACAGATGACGAGGAACTCACGTCAACAAAGGCAACGACCAGGCGAATGAAAAAAGGACAATCTGATAACCCAGCGAAACGAAGGAAAACGAATCGGCAATCTCAAGAAGGCACATCGAACGGAGAAAATATTGACCACGGTAACGAATCAAGGAAACTATCGACAACGAAATACGAGCTCGAAAAAGGAGGAAGCCCATCGAGGCGCGACGAAACTAGCCCCACGAGGCACAATAAAACGAGCCCAACGAGGCCAAACAAAACTAGCCCAACGAGGCACCACACAACGAGTCCAACGAGACAAAACCAAAATAGCCCAACGAGGCACAAACAAACGATTCCAAAACTAAACGACGACATACAGGCTCAGCAAAATGGAAACGAATCGGCAAACAGTACAGCAACCGAGGATGGAAGATCCGCCAAACTTGGAAGCACACCATCACCAGCACTGATCGGAGAAGCGCCTGATGATCAAAACTCAAACGAACCGGCAATACGTCCAACATTCAGGTCACCACCATCACAAGAAAAACACGAAAACCCGAATAGGAACAAAAACGACCTTGCGCAACAATGGATTGAGCCGAATTTCCGCTCACCTCCAGCATCCGAAACAAGAAAAGCGCCCCCTACATCAACACAAAAATGGAAACAAATCACTGACAATCCAGGATACGTGCGACTCGAAAAAACTTCAAAAACAGGGACAAATACAACGAAATGGCAGGAAATCATTGATAACCCAGGACATATAGAACTTGGAAAAATTCGACCACCACCAAAACTCTTAGCTAAAACAAGTAAAATTAAGGATGATCCAGGATATTTTTCACCCGAAATCACACCGGAATACTGGGATGAACAAGCAGCAAAAACCAATGACAACACTGGTAACCTTTCACCCGAAATGACACCGGAATACTGGGATGAGCAAGCAGCAAAAACCAATGACAACACTGGTAACCTTTCACCAGAAATGACACCAGAATACTGTGATGAACAAGCAGCAAAAATCGATGACAATTCTGGTCATCTGCCTCTACAAACAACACCACAACGCTCAACAGTAAAACCGCAATATTCAACATTACAACCTCTATCACCAATGGTACAACACTCACTGAACACCTCAGAAGTACAACCACCTATCCCTTATCCCCTATCGCCGATTATACAATACCGATCAAACACTCCGAAAGTGCAACCACAATTTCGATCGCCTCCACATGCTCAGTGGCAAACACCGGAACATCAACCAGAAAGACCACAACAAAACTTACACGCGAACAGCCCATCATCATCACAAAACATAGACAACAATAACATATTATTATTAACATCAGAAGAATCTTCGGAAAATTCGGACAACGACTCACCATATCAACTATCACAATACCACAGAAAACGCCTCACACAACGTCACACGCCTCCAGGAACAAGAACCATAACAACGTCTGAAGATGTGAATATCTCCAAAAACATCACGGTAACGCAATATAATATACTGGCTCACAAAGACAACATCGCATATTTCCAAGCAGCTGACTGTAGAAACGCCACAATGATTGCACAATTACTATTCGAAAAAGGAGAATTCGACCAGCAAACACTTTTGGCAGAGGATCCCAAAAATTAACAAATAATCATCACCCGCCTCAAAGCCAAGTGCTACATTACAATGTTTTGCAAAGAAAAATCGACGGACAGCACGAATTGGGCGACAGTAAGAAAATGGTTAAGGGGTCTTATAAAAGTGCTGGAACATGAAAAACTTACATCGTGCATCATTCCGAAAGATCCGAAAATCATTGATACATTCTTGTGGAGTAACATCAAAAGAGAGCTGCCGTCAATCACATCCAAATCACAAATCAAAATCACTCTCTGCGAAGGATTTCTCAGCGTTCCGTCGCCAGACCAAAGACAACAAATAATAAAGGAACTCCATGGATCCACAATAGGCGGTCATAAAGGCATTGAAAAAACGTACAAACGAATTCTCACACAGTATTATTGGAGGAACATGAAGGACAACATCCGAAACTTCATCAAATACTGTATTGATTGCCAAAAAAACAAGCTCGTCCGCGTCAAGAGTAAAGCACCAATGATAATCACTGACTCACCAGCCGAACCTTTTGATAAAATAGCAATCGACATAGTCGGACCGCTACCCAAAACAAGGAACGGGAACGAATACATCTTGACAATCCTCGACCTATTCAGTAAATTTAGTATTGCAGTTCCACTAAAACAACAAAGAGCACAGGATGTTGCAAAGGCACTCGCCACAACACTCATATCTACATTCGGCGCTCCGAGAGCAATCCTTTCAGACCAAGGCACCAATTTTATGTCTGATTTGTTCAATGACTTCACAGAACTCTTCCAAATTCGGCGCTACAGAACATCAGCGTATCATCCCCAATCTAATGGTGCGATCGAACGAAGTCATCATGTTTTAGCCGAATACCTTAAACACTTCATTGATGAAAAACGCGATTGGGATGAGCTCCTGAATTTTGCGACCCTTTCCTATAACACAAGTGTTCACGAGAGTACAGGATTTACATCGTATGAACTGGTTTTTGGCAGAATAGCTCGCACACCGTCAGAATTTCCTCCTCCCGAAAAGGTTATCACATATGACGACTACATGTCCAACCTCAACACTAATCTGCGAAAAGTGCAGGAGAAAGCACTACAAAAACACCTGCAATTTAAAGAAAGAACAAAACGATGCTACGACAAACGTACAAAAATACCGCAGTTTCAAACAGGTCAGTTAGTGTTCCTCCTCAAGGAACCGCGAAAAGGAAAGTTCGATAGTAATTACTGCGGCCCTTTCGAAATTTTAGAAATTCTAGACAAGCATAACGTAAAAATTAAAATTGACGATAACAAAACAAGAGTCGTACACGTCGATAAAATAAAAACGGCATATGTTACAGATGCCAAGCACACACAATAACCATGGACGACATGACGAGAAATATCACACAAGTACTCGTCGAAATGGAATCGTTCACACGACTTATCGAACCTAATAATATTGATAACGATCTTTCCAAAAACGAAATATCTCTAAAAACTATTCCCGCGAGAGCTAACGACATGGTAAAAACACAACACACAAACAAACGTCTAACATTCATGGAATCCGTAATGAAATACACTGGTATCTCAACTATTGCGACGGTGGTTTTGGCTATTTTGGGATGGAAATTTTCTGTTTTAGGAAGGTTGTCCGAATTGTTTAAGCTTTTTTCTTGTATAACTAAGCGCGCAACACCAAACATGATCGCAAGTAATGAAAATATCGAACTACGTGAATTACCCACACAATTATATCGTCAACCAACCCAAACCCCAGAAACCGCTGTAGTCCCAACGAGACCACAAATAACTATTATAAATGAACAACTCCGTATCACACCAAGATCACAATCCACTGTCACACTCCAAGACGAAATTCCATAACACACACATATTCAGACACGTCTCAATCACAACCACAATACACGAACCACAAACAAAACGCAGTGTGAAAACCTAACTAACCGCAAGCTCACCACCATCTGCTGTGCAACAAGTACGAAAAAAGGGAAACCCACAGGAGGAGCAGAGCATGAAGCGACCCCTGATAAGGAAACCCACAAAACAAAAACTCAATACCTTAGTTCCCAACCTTTCGCAGATAAAGAAAAATACCAAAAAGAAAATGCAGGTCAACCCGGGAGACAAGGTCACCTGCCCAATCTGCAAAAAGTCCGGCGTATTCGAGCGGGTTACCGCTCACATGACGACCTGCAGAGAACAATTGGCAAAACGAGTAGCGGACCGCCCGGGAAGAGACGCTCCATGCTCGCTCTGCCAATCCGTCCTACCGATGAGACGAATGCAGGCGCATTTGGACAAATGCGTGGCCTACTGGGTTAGAAGAATGGCTTGGCCGGAAGAATTGGTCGTTACACCGACAGCGACAAAAACAGCAACCACACTTGGGTGCAGCAGAAATAAAACCGCAACCCAAAACTCAAACCCCCACCCCATCCACGCGCCACAATCTACAACTACAACCGAAACCCAAAGACGACAAAAATTCAACACCCATACCAGCACCCAGAAACATAATAATGAAGATCGACGCAGATTCCGATAACAACACCGACAGCGACGACGACAGCAACGGTGACAACAGCAGCAACGCAAGGCTAGACCTGGTAGTAGCCAACACAGGAAACACGCCGACGTACAGACGACCGGGGTTTGGGGACTCCATCCCCGACATTACGATGACATCGGACGGAATCTCAGCACGGATAAGGCAGTGGCAGGTGTACGAAGGCTATACGGCCAGCGATCACCAGTACATTGTCTTTGAAGTAGTAGACACAACAGGGACAAGACGGACAAGAACCCAGCGCCCCCCGCGGTGGAATGTCAAAAAACTCGACGTACGGAAATTCTCGGAGGAGCTGGTAGCAGCGCCAGCGCCAACCTCGAGAGTTCCCCCCGAGCTGACTGGCCAGCAAAGGGCGGAACGACTAATAGACGAGACGGCCAAACTGACGCACAGGCTGTGCAACAGCACGATGCCAAAACGACATCACCGACAGGACAGACCGCCACAATACTGGTGGACGGATGAGATCGACAAACTGAGGAGGATCTGCCTGGCAGCCCGACGGCGGGAAAAGAGGGCCAAGAGGAGACCCGGCTGGGAAACCCTCAGGGACGAACGCAGGACAGCACGGACCGCACTGACGAACGCGATACGAGACAGCAAGGCGCGTTGCTGGAGGAAGCTCTGCGAGGAGGTGGACCAGGACCCCTGGGGCACTGGTTACAAAATTGTAACTGGCAAACTGGGAGGTCGGGTTCCACCAGAGCTCAAAGATGCTGAATCCACACGACGGATCGTCGACGGGTTGTTCCCAACACACCCGATACGGACAGACAACACGGACAACACGGACATCCCGGCAGCCCCCATATTCACGGCGGCAGAGCTCACCAGGGCTTCTGACGCAATGAAGACTGGGAAGGCACCGGGACCTGACGGTGTACCGGCGGAAGTTATCCGGCTGATGGTTAACCTGAGGCCGGAGATACTTCTCGACCTGTACAATACTTGCTTGACAACGGGGACATTCGGCGATCGGTGGAAGACGGCGAGGCTCATTCTTATCCCCAAAGGTAAGGGCGACCCCAACACGCCGTCCGCCTACCGACCGCTGAGTTTACTGGACACGACAGGTAAACTTTACGAACAACTACTGAAACGGTGACTGACGGACGCAATACAGACCAGTGGGGGCCTTTCTGACCTCCAGTTCGGATTCAGAAGGGGTCGGTCGACAATTGGAGCGATCCAAAAAGTCGTCGACTCTTTCCTGGACCTGGACCGACACTGCCATGCGGCGCGACCAATCGTGCTGCTGGTGACTTTGGACATCAGGAATGCCTTCAACTCGGCTAGATGGGTGGATATTCTGGAGGCGCTGGAATGCAACTTCAGAGTCCCGCCTTACCTAACCCGGGTTGTAAGGAACTACCTGAAAAACAGACGGATCACGTACGAGACGACCGAAGGACTGGTGACGAGACAGATCACCGCGGGGGTCGCCCAAGGGTCGATACTGGGACCAGACTTTTGGAACGGACTGTACGACGGCTTGCTCAGGCTGGAGCTACCGCTCGGTGTGGCCCTCGTCGCTTACGCTGACGACGTGGCGGCGGTGATCACCGAGCGCTCTCCGGACCTGGCACAACTAAAACTGAACCAGACGATGCGACGCGTGAGACGTTGGATGACGGACCACGGACTGCAACTTGCGACGGAAAAGACGAAACTGATGTTCCTGACCAGAAGACGCATACAGACGAGACTACCGATGCTGGTCGGAACAGACGAGATAGTGGCTGGCGGGGAAGTCAAGTATTTAGGAGTAATTCTGGACACGAAGATGACCTTCTGGCCACACATACAGAAAGCGTGCAAGAAGGCGGCCAAGATGGTAGCATCCTTAAGCCGCCTGATGGCAAACACAAACGGACCGAGACCGGGGAAAAGACGGCTACTAATGACAACAGCCCACTCGATACTCCTATACGGCGCGGAGATCTGGGCAGATGCCCTGAAGATAAAAAAGTACTGCCACGCAATGACGACAGTACAAAGACAGAGTGCGCTGAGAATCGCCTGCTCCTACCGGACCGTCTCTGCACAAGCGGTTCTGGTGGTGGCCGGCGTAATCCCCGTTGACCTCCTCGCCTTCGAGCGAAAGAGGATCTATGGGGTAAGCGCTGACATTGGACGACAGGACGCGGCAGTCGCGGAGCGCGACAGGACGATACGAACATGGCAAGACAGATGGACAGAGGAACGAACGGGTAACTGGACGAAACGACTTATAAAGGACCTGAGGCCGTGGATCGGAAGGAAGTTTGGTCACGTAAATTTCTACGTTACCCAGCTCCTGACAGGACACGGATATTTCCGAAGGTACCTTTATAACATGAACAGAGTACGGACGCCGGACTGTAAGTACTGCGGACATGAACGAGACGACGCGGAACACACCTTTTTCGGGTGCGACCGCTGGACTGGACTGCGACTGCAACTCGAGACCACCGTTGGAGACATCACCCCGGACAACATCGTCCAGGTGATGCTCCACTCGACAGAATGGTGGCAACTAGTTGCCACCTACACAGAGACGATACTGCGACGAAAAAATCTGGACGGCTGCCTCGCCTGACGGAGCAGACGGACTAACGTAACGCGACACAGAGCACGGACAACATCACGGACGTACACAGACAGAACCCCCCACCAGAAGTAATATGAAAATAGTTCCTGGTCGGGGGAGGACAGTAAGGAGAGGGCGGTTTAGTGGGTATTACAACCGGTTGGTTGGTGAGGCCCACAGACACCCTCGGCGTAAAAACTGGGGGACATCCGTAAACGGATTCCGCAACTCCTTTCATGAAAAAAAAAAAAAAAAAAAAAAAACGTTGACAACAGCAGCAACAGTAGTAGCAACGACAGCTACACCACGGTTATCGAAACCAACAGAAAAATCGCAACAAAAGAAGAAGCAGAGGAATGACTTCAACAGCAAAACGAGGAGATACTCCGATACGTTTGGAAACGCGCCAACACCATCTTGCTGGAAAAAATGACAGCCGCTTTCCAAAAGAAAAAGAAAGAAGATTGAAAACGACGCCGAAGTCACAAACGATAAAGACAAAACACACAACCAAAAGTCAAAACGCACAACAACAGCCCACACACACTGTCAAGTATAATCACACACCACACACACACAACAGCCGCATTGACAAAGCACTTCATTTACAACCTTCACACATTACACTATACCATACTTACAATAATAATTTTTGATACCATGCATTTATATTTTTACAATTATAACTGCGCCTTATTATCTTAACCCTCATTTTTATATTTTTTTTTTTATTGGTTGTTCCTCAAGTACGCCTCCTCGGCTTTTACTTCTCCCTTTCCTCTTTATTCCTCATTCCATTCCTCGAGACCCCCTAGAGTGTTGTCCGCAGCCACTCATCCTAATGCACTACTGTATCGCATTTGCACGAGGGCACAGGGAAACTGCGGAAAACCTGGCCGATACAGACGGCTTTATTTTTACTGAGTTTCTACTGTATGAGGATACATTAGAAACTCAGAAAAACTGCCTCCCGCTCAGCAGTTGGCGCGCAACCCAGTGCCCGGCTAAGCGGTCACCCATCCAAGTTATGGCAGCAAGCAATGCTGCTTAACTCTGGGGACCGCCGAAGCCACACACCGACCGCGCGTCCACTGCTGTCGGTCCCTCATTTTTATATTAACCATTATAATCATTACTATCATATATATATCTACGTACACATTCCCACTAAATTTAACACTAAGCATATTATATTATATTACTCCTTAAACGTTAAACTTACTTCTTTTATCATTGCAACAGATACATTTTTTTTCTTTCTCTTTCGCTATTAGAACCACAAATTTTTTTTTTCTTATTGTTTTCTCCATGCAAACCGTTCTTAAAATACACGTTTTATTTGCTTCTAAACATAACCATTTTATTTTTATTGCCATGCACAAACCACGAATTCCACAGCACAGTCTAATCCAACCGCCTGCAAATAACAGGTGTTTTCCTACTAACCCCCTCTACACTAACAAGATAGAATGTTCCAGATATCTCATCTACTCGAATAATCGTAAAAATCGAACCCCAATAAGAAACGGCAATATTAACATTGAAGACACCATGCCACTGCAAAAATCGAATATCGATGAGGATTTGGAAACTATCGTGAAAAGAGATTAAAATTTGAAGGAAAGGAAACCAGACAAGGACACAGCCACAACAATTTTTTTCGACATTCTTAAATTTCAATTTTGTTACATAGTATATAAAACCAAAATCCAACCTCATCCACTTAACAAACCACACCCACTAACAACGAAACTAATGCACAATTAGTCAGTTCCGGATTGACAATGTTTTGGAAAAACCCACAGAGAACGGGAAAAACGACCACTTTTGGATACTTTAATTGGAAATGAGAATGACCAATCAAGCAGCAACGCTAAACGAAACTGACGACATACTTTTGGGAAACTAATCAGCAATCAACAATTGACGAACCACACTTACATCCGCAACGGCCCCGACACAAAACATAAAGAAACTCAAAATACGCGCCAAATTCTAAATTTATATTTTCAAATTAACGAAAACTTCACCCATCAAACACACCTCCAAATCATATATAAAATATACACCATTCTTACATTATATAGAATTACCTCAAAAAAAAAAAAAAAAAAAGCATTTAAACTATTCAAAATTGTATAGAATCATAAACTCAAATTTTCACATTATTATATAGAATCACAAAACCACAAAAATTTTCGAATTATATCAAGAACAAAATTAGAATACGATTCGGAGCATCGTTTTGAAACACCGGGAGGATAACCCCTCGATTATGTACCAATATATAACTTTTCTCAAACTTTTATTGTATAGAGCCAACACATTCAAATTCTAAAAAAATTGTAAAGTACGATGCGGAGCATCGTTCAGTAAGGGGAGGTGTGTAACGGCAGCATTCTTCGTGCCGTGAGACTGCTGACCTAAGCAGTCCCACGACACCCTTATCGCATCGCCTTACGCGCGAAGTCCGAGGGCCCGCGTGACGCCCGAGGACCAGGCAGTTCTAAACCTCACCTCAAACAACCAACATCAAACGACTTATTGTGCACTCTCCCGGATTATAATAATAAAGACTATTAACACTGACATAGACTCTGATCATTACACCGGGCTGTGGCAATATTTTTTCACGATTAAAAAATAATTATTAAAATATCGTCCGTTCAGATTGCTTCATCAATTTACGAATTGGTAAAGCAATTTGAAGGGTCAAAAATAAACATATTCCAAATGTTCGATTTTCCTATACAGGAAGATTGATAACAACGGAATCTTCGGCATCGTTCGACTCAGACCCGAGTTACGATTTGCCAAACTTCCATCAGAATAAATATTAAAGGCTGGCATCGTCGAAGCATCACAACATCTATTCAATATTAAAGCTGTGACGCAACTTTTGCAAATGGCTTCCTCATTATTTGTAACTTATTGTATTTATACCTCTATGAGCAAGTAAATTCATCGATTTTGGCTTTCTCATAGCAGCAGCTTCACGAAAAGTGAACATTAACATTAACACTTTTCTCAATGTAGGAGAAAAAAATGTTCATGTAAGCGCCGTTCAAGAAATAATGATTCATTTTTTGAAACGATTAACGAACCATATGGATTAATTTCTACAAACTTCATCATTCAATAGTCTATCATCGACGCCGATCGATATTGAGCTCACACACACCGACCGGCGACACGGCATGCCTATGTTCGCGAGCCCCGCTTGTGTTGAAAAAGTAACTCTCGCCTCGTGCACTCTCGGCAGCCAAATCCACGGCGTCGCGACACCGCCGCTGCGTTGGCTATATCTTTACTCCCATTGGTCCAACTTGGAACGCTAATAGCTCGGTCAATTTTGACCGGACAACATTTTACGCCAATGATTTTTTACTCATCTGGCCATCATCTACCTGAATCTCAAATATGAAAAGAAAGTTAAGAGACACCCTGTATAAACGGTATCGGAAAACAACATGTTCCTGGATGCGTCAACTGCAAGTCAAAGGAACAAACACTCAGAACCTGCAAACTCCCATTTCGGTCGGGATTCTATCGAGCTTGTGGCGCAGAAAGTTTCGATGAGGAGGACTGTTTCTATCCACACGGAGTTGAGCATGAGATGGCGCTCGGTCGATGTCCAGGATGCGCCAGAGATCTTGACCTTTATTGCCCAGAGTGCCCCGACTGTAATGTGCGTTACGAGAGCCTTGTGGACTGGCTTCAGCTAAATTATTCGACCTGGCCTACATGGATGATATCGGCTGACCATCGCTACCTCGTGAACGAAGTGGGGGGTGCTTTGAACAAGAGAACTAAGATCAGTTTCAACAACCCAAAGGAGCGCCCGAACGAGATTCGAGCCTTCCTTGTCAGGGAGAACGCTCCAACGGTCGCAACATCATCGAACACCATCGTACAGCAGACGTAACAAACTCTGTCCGAGGAAAAGCGCCGCTTGCCAATTAAGGCAATACAAACACCGTTCGCCAACAAAACACTGGACCAAGTCTTTCAGGAACGACCCGAGCTGGCCAGTAGAGCAGCCATCAAAATCATTACGCCAACCATTTATCGAAAACCGTAGACCTACCGGGCGGAATCCGCTCAGCACACTGCGAAGTCTATGATTTCGCACTTCCAGTTTACCTCTCGACCACAACCGACCGCCTCCACGATGGGAGTCGCTATACTATTATTCAAGTTCCATTGAGCCGAACAGTGCTTTATTCTATTATTATTTTAGTTTCGCAAGATAAAATTGATTATTTAAGTCCATGATTAATATAATTGGTTTAAGGTTCAAACGCCACATGCACGGCGAAACCATGTATCCGTAACGTTAAGATTTAATTTCTAACTATACTTCTAAACACCATTACCTATATGATTTGTGCGCGGAGACAGTGTTACTTCGATTAAAATTGATTACCATACCAATAGACGAGTTATCAATTCTGGAATTGCAGGGGTAATATCACCCTCTGGTCAATGGGTGAAGGTGGTTGGTTTGATTGTGATTTTAGAGGTCACTGGTCAAGAACGGAACAAATTCGTTACGACGTCAAGGTTTGAGGGAGGAGGATTGTGACAAGATCTGAGATTGATGCGCGTAGCCTCGACGTCGTACAAGACGAGAAGCTGAGAGAGCGAGGGTACGCGACAGAATATTCAGTGCGCTTGCGCGAAACGATCGATAGGGACATCTCGCCCCACGCGGAGAGCGTAGCAGCGTGGCGCGTTACTCGTCTCTGGCCCGTTGTTGTACTCGTTAAAGCTTGTCAAGAAGGAAGATCTACAGCAAATAAATTAGTATTGACCAATAATAAAAGGAATAAAGGAAAAGTATGGAGACCGAAATTAAATAGACCAAGTGTATAAGGAAACTCTGTAATAGGAGGAATAATAAAACTGTAACTAAAATTATAATCACTCTACCGCTTTTACCTCTGCAATTATATAAAATATGGGTCACCCAGCCGGAACCCTTCTTATATATCGGTCAATGAGTTCACGCCTTGAATAAGTATATGTTTTATTGATTTGTTAAATCAATTAACGCCCAACATTAACTTATTAATAAATTATTAAAGATCCTTCGAGCCCGAGCAGCCACTGACCCAGGCCGCGCTAGGTATTGACCTCAATATAAAAAATTCTATATACTGATGAAAAAAATGAAAAGAGGTCTACCTTACTGTAATGTGTGTTTGTGGCATCGGAGGAATTTGTTTCTACGAAGGCTGTGCAATTTATTCGATTGTTTTCTATGAAGTGTGAAACCAAGTGTTTTTTGCTTGCATAGATGTTGATATTAGCATACAGGATTTTAATTTTATCCATTGGGAGTGAATACTTGCAGCGCTCCTAGTGCCGGTTCGGTCGGTGAAGGGGTTTTCGGCGTGTTGAGGTCGAACATAAGAATGTACATTTTGTTGCCGGAGAAGACTAGTACTGTGTCGATATTGTATTCTTGGATGAATCGGTGTTTCAGCCTTTCTATAAGTTCTCTGTTTGTGGATTTGTTTTTTGTTAATTGTTCTGGTGATCGTCTTTATGATGTGGTCGTGTATGGTCATTAGTGAGTGTATTCTCGATTTTTCCAATGTGGCAACTTCGACTGCGACATTTTTTTTGTTTATTTTCGTATTAGGTATTCCTGGTAACGGCTTCATTGGGCGTTTAGGGCATTTGATGGACCACGCTACGTGTTCTACGGAGTCGCATGTTATGCATTTGATTGGTAGTGTTGTCGTGCATAGTTAGGTGTTGTGTTGTCCTTTGCACTTGTGACAGATGTCATCGTTAGGGCAGTTGCTTGTTAGGTGGTCGAACTGGGAGCATTTCCCGCATTGTTGTGGAATCGGTGACGGAGAAGTGCTAGGGTAGACTGGATAATGTTTGTGCATGTATAGTAGTCCGTTGTTGATAAGTTTTTCTATTGCTTCTTGGTTACTAGTAATCACTCTTATAAGTTGTGTCGGTTTGTTAGTGGCTTCCGCCGTTATCCTATTACAATATCGATGCTCTATATCTTGTTCCTTCAGCGCGTTGCTTATTATTGTATCTTGGATGTCGAGTTCTACAGTTGCTATGACGGCTGAAAATGTAGTGGTTGACGATTTGTTTGGGGGTGGTTTTGTATTTGCTGTCGTTTCGGTGAAGTCAGTGATTTCGTTGGCTTGTTTTAGTGTGTTAAGCGTGTGGAGGAGAGTTTTTTTTTGTCGTTGTCTGATTTAATGAGGACTTCTTTTGTTGTTTGAAGGATTATCTCTTTCGAATTTGGTGTAAATGATTCCCAAGTTTTGGCCATGCTAACTTTAGATTTTATATGTGGCGCGTTGATGTAGAAGTAGTTTGCGTATTGGTGATTAGCTATTCCTTGACTGCGTGGTGAGTAGTTGCTCAAGCGCGACGCTTTGCTTACGTTTACGCGAGTGTTGGCAATTGATTCCTGCGTTCGTGTTAGTGTAAATCCTCTGAGATCTTCTTCTGAACTGCTTGTTTGTTGAAGGCTTTTCATTTTTCTCTTTTTTGTGCGCCGTGATTTAGCTTCACTCCACTCCATCGTGGACGTTACACTCTCACCATCGCTTTGATCCGTTATGGATATTCTTGCTACCACTTTTATCGCGTAATTTATTCAAATAACCGGAGCGGTTGCTAGTACGTGTTTGTATCTCAACTTCCAAATCGATTCCGATTTTTTTGTATTTTTTAGGTCAGCCATAAATGGAGATACATTGTCCTCCCGTCCTCACTGCAATGGACTATGTACGGGAGCTAGTCGCTGGCAAGCTGATTTTTTTGTTGTTTTACTTGGCTAATATATTTGATTTGGTTTTATATTTTTGTTGAATTTTTTGGTAGAATACGTTTTTTTTTCGTAAAAATTTTTTTTTCTATAATGGTTTGGCTACAGTTTTAATACTTGGCATATGTTTTTTTTTTTTTTTGGAAAATATTTACCTGGATTTGCTTACTTTTTGGAAATCCGAACCGTATCTAATAAAATATATGTCAAAATCAGGGATGTTAGAACAGTTCTCTGTTCTTGATTAATTGCTTGATAGATTCGACCAAAGATCCTCTTGGTCAAATGTATGATTCGACTTCAATTTATTAGCACTGAACTTTTTGCTTTTTTAAAACTTTTAAAATAGGTTTACTACAATTTTACACACATAATCAGGCTCGCTGACTGCCGCGGCTACGTAGAGACGGGCTGGAGGGGTTACGACGTCACACGCTCGCTCTCTAGCGTACGTATTGTTGTGTGCGTTGCGCGTGTATGTCAAATGTATGTATGAGACCCATAACCCCGTCGATGATCGACAATGAAATTGGAAATTTGGCAGCTCAACTATTGACATCGTGGGAGGAACGCAGCGAAAATGCTCTTGACCGTGACCGTGAGTGACATTTTCGCCGTCTGAGAATGTGTGAGTTTTGACAAATTATGTCGAAACGTAGCCGGCAAAACAATCACATCATTAATATATCGCATTGCGTACACCGATTTTCTTGAGACAAGGCCCAATTGGAAGATTAAAAAAAAATATTGAACCTAATACTTCTTCGATCCACGTCTTTTGTTTAGAGTAAAGTCGAGAAGAAGTATAAAAAAAGTCGGTGGCACATGATTTTCCGGGCAATAAGAGTAGCGGTAGCTGCGACAGACTGACGGGCATTCTCCAACATGAACATCTTTGTTCGTTTGAATACTTGGCGTCGCGACGCCACCGCGTCTCTTGATATCTTTATTCAGTGGTTGGAAATACATAGAATAGACTAAGAGTCAAGTCCAAGAAATAATGTGAAATAGTTTTTCAGGTTTTTCTCGCGAAATATTGATTCTAGAGCGAAACGGACTTTTATTCGTGATCACCAATTTTCCATGAGAATTACTCGGCTTCTATTGGGTTTATCGTTTAACTATGGTCATATTCGTAATTAGCGGAGAAAAATGGTTCTGAAAAATCCAGGCACATGCCAAAATTATCATTTTTCGAAACGATATCTGTTGTACTTCCATTACAGTAGCAATTGGGATTGCAGTAAGATTGTGTGATGCGTGCGTTCGCACGCATTAGGACCATGCGTTTTCGGGTCTCGCGTTCGATATACGTTATGTGGTCAAATCGCGTAAGAGCAGGTCGTTGCCGCCGCGTGCGAGTGATGAGTCAGCATTTTCCGTGACTCGATGCAGTTTCAATATACTGTTTTAAAAAGATTCCAAATTGGAATTATAAAACAGTAAATGATGAATGATAAATAATAAATATTCAATAAAGATCGGAAAATGCTGATGTGACTACTCTCATCGAGTTATAAAAGACCCGAGAGCAGTCACACGAGACAGATTTAATTTCTGAACTGTTCGTTTTGGTTCGGCTGAGATTCGAGCAAAGAATCTCAGCACTTGTACGTAATTGTAATAGCTTAAATGTTTTGTCTAATAAATTATTTGTTTATATTTGTGTGTAAATTACTTGGGTTCTAACCCTTCACTAGCTCATCCCGCAATTAACTTTTCCAAGCAACCAAACCCGGAGACGGATTTGGCGGCTTAACATTGCTGCCAGCGGCGGGATAACTAGAGTAAAAACACCAAATAAACAATTTATTACAAGGAGAAAATTTTTCTGTCGGAAAAATTTTCTCAGAAAAATTCGATCTACTTCGATCGCTGCATTTCGCGCGAACAAGATTCTCCCTACGGGAACGAAGAGGCTGTCTGGGTGAAGGAGAGTCCAAACGAAGGTCGATTTCGAAAATCAATATAATAGTGGTCCAGGGAACCACGGGAACCAATCCACAATCCAAAGAGCCTGCAGCAACCTTCGAAGGACGTCACTAGCGTCAGACAGTTCAACGGGAGCCGAAGAACATCATAAGGGTTTACGCCACCGAGCAAGGGCATCCCGAGATGTGAAAAAAAGCGCACCGTAAGTGGCACCACATTTTTATTTCACCCATCACGTTACGGGCAGTACTGTTCCGAAGCGAAGGAATCATGATTAACCAGGGAACTCCGGCAAATCATCAAGGAACATCTCTGGAAATCGTATTACCAGAAGGTACCACACCAATTGCCAATACCTTGGAAAATGCGTTAGTGGAAATCGCCGAACGTACGAGAAAAACTCTCAGTGAACTATCACCAGAAAAGCAACCAGGAACACGAGAAAAGAAGCCCTAACTCTTTATACGGGGTTAACTTCCAGCGAGGTACCAACTTCAACACCGAAGACGATTTCGAAGGGCTCGACATCAGCATATTTGTACCAAGGCCCGTAATGGCACAAGATACCTCGAGACCCATAACCCTGTCGATGATCGACAATGAAATTGGAAATTTGGCAGCTCAACTATTGACATCGCGGGAGGAACGCAGCCAAAATGCTCTTGACTGGGATTTGGAACGACGCCAGAACTTCAGTCTCATCCAGCGATTCCAAAATGCTCCAAGATTCGGACTCGCTCGGACGAGAAGAACCTTATTCATGGATGTCACCTACCATGAGCCTCAAGATAACCAACCACCACAGGACCAGATCCCTGGAGATACTTAAGGGGGCGAAGAAGATGATGAGCATGAATGAAACGAATATAGGCGTGGAACGGCGGATGGCGATTTCCAGAATAGGCGAATAGACGCTTTAGAAAGGAAAATGGATGAATGACTACGGATAATAAATCAAGGAGAAACTAATCCGCCACCGCCACCGCCACCTGAAGGTCAATATCCACCACCATTTGCTCGACCGCCAAATTTCAATCAACTACAATAACAACTACACGGGCTAGAAGTTGAAGCTGAATACCTCGATCTGGGACTAGCATTAAGAAACATAAAAAGTTTCGACGGCAACGACCCCAATAAACTCGACAGATTTATTCTCTCGTGTAATAACGATCTGGGATCGAGTTCGACCAGGACAGGGATTTACTCTACTCGCTCTCATCCTGAGTGGCAAGTTGGAAGACAGAGTAACGCGGGAGATGAAGCACAAAACTATCTCTAATATCGACGATTTGAAGGTCGAATTGGAAGCTCTTTATGGAAAACGGAAGTCGCTTGCAGCTCTACAATATAAATTTTGTTTATTACGTCAAGGAGCTAAGGAATCTGTATTTACCTACGCCACTCGAGCGGAGAGACTTACAGTGGAAGTAATAGAAGAACTATGCGAAGGCATCGATCCACAGGGCGCTTGCTATATCAAAGAAGCCACACGGAAACGTGCACAGATAAACTTTGAGAATGGATTGTCTAAGGAAATACAGACAATTGTTCGTTCAACAAATTACCAGAGTCTACACGATTCTGTGGTCGGAGCTATCGAAGTCGAGAAAATGACAGCTCCAAGGGCATTTAAAGGTAACAATGAGGGCGGAAATTTCCATCAATCGTTATCAGCCACAGGTACAGCTCAGACTAAATGTTACTTATGTCAGAGAACGGGACATTTAGCGCGCGATTGCCGAAAAGCGGGACGGCACAGCCTCCCTGTACCAGTACCAAATAAAGCGGTCAACTAAGTAAGCGTTACTTGTACGTACTGCAAAAACGCAGGGCATGACGCTAAGCATTGCAGGAAACGGAAAAAATCCATGGAAACACGTGTTGTGCCCGAAATGCTCAAAGGGTGATCAGCCCTTTTCCTAATTCGGATCGATTAATATTTTAAGGGATCGGGACCGATTAAAGGATTGGAATCCACACGAGTTTAAATATAAAAAGTATTTATTCAAATTACAACTTGCTAATGTTACTCTACTCGCAAGCCCAACCGATTGCTCTTGAAGTCGATTCAAGACTGCCGATGTACTGGCGCTGTCGCTTCCAGTTCACCTTAGTTTCTACATGATAATGCTGAATTGCATTATTGCTTAATTGACAAAAATATCGCATGGTACGATTGCAATATTCGCGATCAGCGAATATGCTGAATATGATCAGCGAAGTGTAATAAATGTTTCGCAACGTTGCTTGCCGAAATTCCGGGTCGCAACATCCCTCCCCCCTTAAAAAGAAAAATTTGAATTTCAAAAAAAAAAAATTTCTTCTGAGCAAGTTGGTTGAACTTTCGACTATTTATATGACATATGCATACTCTTAAAAATTATGGCTTATCAGCTGTAGCCCTGGCATGATATGAAGAACGCAATGGGTGCCTCTGAATTGTAGCAGCCCTATCTACATGTAAACTACTGATACGCGGGGGCACTGGCTCCGCACGCATCTCGACTGTGGACGGTGCTTCTTGAGGGGTCACCGCCTCCTCTGGCCTTGCCGGTGTCGCGTTGCATCCTCGCCTCAGCCGGTGTAACCGATATGCGGCATAGCAGGCCAAGGCTACAAAAACTAAGGCTACTAAAGAATACAGTGCTATATTATGGTAGCACTGCTCACTGTACTTATTGTCTTTATCTAAGTCTCTAGCTATCTCTTTCACACGTGAACCAAGGGTCCTTAACTCCTCGGGATTCCGCAATAAACTTAACAAGCGCCGGGGGCGCTTGTTGGTGGCTGCGCCCCCAGTCCACGCCCGGGGGGCTCTGCCCCCCAAACCCCCCGAAAAATGTCCCTTCGGGACATTTTCTAAGGCACTCACGGAGTAGTCGCGCTTCGCGCTCCGAAATACACGAAGTACATGTCGGTAATATGGCAAACAGACGCTGCTGCGATATCTTGTTTGTTGTTGTGGTGTTGCTGGAGATTATATAAAAATCGATTTGCAAAAGTGTCGTACTCAAAGTCAGTAAAATGATGATAGAATAAGGGAGATATTTGAAGCTACGGATAAGCAATTGAAAATTGCAATTGAATAAGCATCGAAAATGCAACTCTATCGAAATTCTGCTCAATTTTTCACTGCGACACACTGAAAGTATGAGAATTTAAACAACCAACTCTGGCGCTCTTATTTCTGTGCGTATTCGTTTCAAACGACATCTTGAATCTGTTGCGCATCGTTATGAAGTTCAGAGCGACGTCTTGGAGACGAGAGAATCGAAAAACGATTCAATTTTCGCGTTTTTCTTATAAAAACAGGCTTATTTTATGTTTTTAGTTAAAACATTTTTACTCAGCAACTAATGTATGGATTTATTCGTCTCTGAGTTCATTTTGAAGCCGAGGCATTCAAGTATTTGGGATAAAATATTCGAAGCTCCAAGATCAGCTATTTGAAAATGCGACAAAGTCAAAGTTTTGGCTAATTTTTACTACGATAGATCCAAAGTGTCAAATTTGAAACAACCAACTCTGGCGCACTTAATTCTGTATTTATCCGTTTCACACGACATTTCGAATCTGATATAACAAGCTATGATAAAAATAATATTTAAATTTCGCGGTAAGCATACGTTAAATGTGTCGGCTGACGATGCTGTCAACCTCAATGTATTTTGTCAAATTTTCTCAATTGATTCTTTTGGAATAGCAGTGCTGAAAATCGTTTATTCGTGGTTGTGCACAATTATTAACTAATTTTCGTTAGTGATATAATGTAAATGCGCGTGTGAATTTGTGTAAAAAGTGCATTTTATATACCAATCTGTCATTTTGTATTTGCGTGTAATTTAACAAATAACAGGTGAATTTGTAATTAATAAGCAGTGAAAATGTTGTCGATCAAAATAAAGAAACCAAGGAACACGCCGATTATGGATATTTTTTGAAAAGTTAGCTATTCTGAACAGTTTTGTGTGTGAAAGGTTGAGGTTATGATCTCCAGCTTTAAATCGAGTTCTTTTAATAAATGATTGGTAGCTGGTGCAAATAAATTGTGTGGCATAGGTTTTGCAAGTTCACAATTATTGAATTTATCAAACAAATCCATTAGTTAAGTGTTCAGGTTTAATCTTTACAGCGAATGATATGAAAATGTGCAATTGCTGAGCTGCCGCTGTAATAATATTATAACAAAATTTCAGTGCGAAATGGGAAGATGGTCTTCGAAGGACTTTAAATTTTCTGTGCATGTTTGGATACACATTTGAAAGTTGTTCTGAAATTTTGAAAAGATTTCATCGACAGGAACCAAAGATTCAACAGTGTGCGCATAGTTATATGATTTTTTCGATAAAAATGCTAAATTGTTACTGTTGGATGGGAAGATGGTCTCGAAGGGACTTCATATTTGCAGGGCATATTCAAGTACACATTCGAAAAGTTTCCTGAAAATTTGAAAACATTTGGTTCACAAACACCAAAGTTCTAACACCGTCCGGAAAGTTTGATCAGTTTTTGGCTAAAAATAGGTGTTTTTTTGAAGGTAAAGTAATGCATAAAGATTTTCAATGTCTTTCTACTTTTCAGGACATATTGCAAATTATAAAATATGACTGCGCTGCAAATTTCAGCTGCGTTCCACTTAAAACTTCAAAGTTGCCAGACCGTACGGACGTCCGGGTCAGTAAAATATCAGTTTAGGCCTTTCGCAGTTGAAACTAACTGTGCAGATTACTTTTTTTAGGTTGAATATGTTCAATTGACTATAAAAAAGATATGCAAGATATATATTTTGTGACGTATTTTTGACGTGAGCGAGCATAAATGACGAAAACGAATCGGGAACAAAAATCGAGATCGGTCACCTTCGGCCGTCCACCCTCGTTCGCGCATCCGCAAACCCGGTGGGCGCCAGTTAATTTTTATTCCACCGGTATTAACGAACCGGTATGTCCGAGGAATCGAGGTCTCGATTCCAATAAACTAAACAAAATCGGAAGCTCGAAGCAAAAGCTAACGATCGGGAGCAATCATAACGAAATCGGTACCTAGCTAATTTTTGTTTCACCGGTATTAACGAACCGGTATGTCCGAGGGATTGAGGTGAGCAGTCTCAATTCCAATAAAATCGAAAGTCTGGGTCAGAACTAACGATCGAGAACAACAACAAAGGCAACGGTAGCTTAGTTAATTTTTGGGGTCGCGTAAAATTAACAAACGCAACTGGATGCGCTTGCGAGAGCGAACGGTTGCGGAAATGCACGGCCGTTCAGTCTGCTAGGTTGTGGTAGAGAGGGTCGAGGTATGGCCTAGTAAATAGCTTTCTTTGACGAGAGCTCGAACATAGAGAACTTTAATATTCGTTAAAATTCATTAAAATGCGAGAACAACTCACCCAAAATCATTGCTGATAATTCCGGGGAACGATAACACAATTCCAGAGGAATCATGAGCGCACCAATGCACTGCACGACACGAGAACTTTTTGGCTTTATTCAATTGAATAAAACTATCGTAGCACTAGTATGCATAGCATACGTAGTACACGATACAAAGCACGAGAACTCAGCGTAATGCTGACACACGGCACGGGAACTACGCGAAGACGCGCGCGCGATCGGTAGAAAAACCATCAACACGGGAGCGCGCTTACAACCCGAGACACCTCGGCGGTGTCCCGAGCGAGACTGATTACTACGAGTAATAATCGGGAACAAATCATCAATAAAATTCGGATCTCTCCAAAATCCCTTCTTCGAGAGCTATTGCCCTCTCCCTCGAATTACCTCGTAACTATATCGGGATCGTAAATCATGCCGGTAACATCTTCGAAATCTACACAATCGCCTCCCTCAGTGATTTGCGCGAAAACGGGCCTACTAACAAAATCATGTTGCACGAGAAAGCTCTATTCCCTGCAAAAACTAACAAAACTCCACCCGTTCTCTAGCACAATGCACTATCGCTATAGGGCGCCGGATTTACACCGGTCTATAACTAATTGCAAGACCCGATTGGTGACTCTTATCTATCGGGCTGCTCGTTTCGTTGAGCTCTCGTCCTCGCGACAGATTCAAGTGCACCAATCTCCCATAACTTAAAAAAACAACAACAAAACCTGAATATAAAAATCATTAGTTACACGAAAACAGTAAATTCGGGGAGTAGCATCTCGAAATCATAACCAAACTCAATTTGCGGTAGCATAAAATCTTGTGACGTCATTTTCACAAAAAAATCACGTTACAATTTTTTTTTGCCAAAAAAAAAGTCAATTATTTTTCAAATTTTCTGTTTCTGGAGCCTCCGAAGGCGATTTTAATAGGCACTCTAGTACTCTAAAGAGTGAGTGCCTAAAAACTGCACTTTCTTATTAACTTTTTGTAATTGTGAATGATAATTTACATTGATGTCGGATAATGTAAGATTAAATGGAGGTAGATATTCCTCGTTCCGAGTGTCTGTGACCCTTTTAAGGGTCCGAATATTAAAATCTTGGGCGGTTACCTCGCACGAACCTATCAGAGCCAAAATACCCGAGCTTATTAACGATTCGCGGAACGCGGGTTTTTTGTTACAAGTTATTGTTACTATTTCTTCTAAAGGTGCGATGTACATCCATCTTCCGGGTTGCTCCATAGGGATGATAAGCGTGCTGGTCAGAGTTAAAACTCGCTTAGGACACCTGAGACCGCCCTCAGTGTCGATTTTTACCAAGGTTAGTACTTCACATGGTGCATTTTTTGTGATGGGCACCGAAGGGTGCTGGAGAGAGCATATAAAATTTTTCCCAAAATTTTTGCAATTCCGCAAGTCTACCGATGACATCCGCAAAAAATTTCTATTCGCCTGGTCCACTACTACGAGGTCTTCTGTTGTATCAACGTAGTAGTAGGTGTCATTGATACCCTTCACAGGCACGGGGTATAGCCGGTGGACGTTGTAACGCTGTGAGCTTATCAGCGGGATATCCAATAGCAGTATGGCCGCTGTTCCATTGCTGTATGCCCGCGCGTCGATGAGTCGCATCAAGGAGTTTGCCTCACTCCTTAATATTGGTAAGGGGAATCCAGTGCCAGCCGGTAGGTGTGGTAGTGCATCCGTGAGGTACTCCACTAGCTTACGCGGTGGTAGTACCGCTGCACTCACCTTCCCTGTAGATATCTCGGCCAGGAGCAATACTAACTCCCGTACGTCGGTGAGGAGCTCCTTTACTACCACACTTACGGCAGTTAGGCTCTCGTCAAGACGTACACGCCTCATGAGCTGGTCTTTGTTAGCGATTAGATCACGCCGCGCTGCATTTACAAGGCCGAGGAGGGTGTTCTCATTGGCCACTATCCTGTCCACGGTATCATTGAATAACCGCAGAGTGGAGGAAACGACCTGCAGTTGTCCCTTGATGCCTCTTTTTAGGGTTCGTTCACCCGCTTGTAGGGCCATTATCTCGCGATTGATCCGCTCCGCATCTGCAGCATCCATATTTCCAGTAATTGATTTGATTATCGATCCCATTCCATCGATAAGTCCTCTGCGTCTTCGCAACGAATTGGGTTCAATTAGGTCATGAACGGTGCCCATGTCATCTTCTACCCTCGATGACATATGTTCGACGGTTTCTAGAAGCGCATGGCACAGTTCGTCGGCCTGACCAGTTCCATCCTCGACTTTACACGCGTCACGCACACGTTGCAAATTTAATTTAACCATCCTTTCTCGACGGAGTATACATGTGAGATCCATGTGTATGGCAAGTCTCCATGTCGCCTTTGTTTGTGTGATGCTTCCAATTTCCTCGTAGAAGATGCCAGGATTGTCGGTGAATGGTTTTAGCGCATATTCCTCATTGGCCATGCTGGTTTCGATAATGTAGGCGAGGAACAGCGCGATCCTGACACCGGAAGACAACGGTTAAAGCAGTTTTTGACCGTGGGACTGCTTACTTTGCAGATTACCCCCGTCGTTAAGCGGTGGCTGGAACAGAGTAGCTGCCACTGACTCATTAAATCGTCAACCGCCTCAACGTTCGCATCGCAGCAGCAAAAAATCTTTTTCCAATCATGAGTGGAGCTGTCCTAATCCGAGGCGGAAGCCTAAATCGCCGCCTGCTCGAAGCCATTGTAAGTATTGGTCGCCATTTGAATATTCATTTTCATATTCTATTCGCATTCTCGGGTTGTTAATCTCTTTTCTCCTTTTTTCTTTCATAGAATCGGGTGATCTACATTCCGGGGACAGCGAGACGACCCCGGAGGCCGACGTGGGCCTCCACATTCATCCGGGAGGCCCTCACCGTAAGGCGCCGCCGTCAAGCTGCAAGGCGAAATGCAGCTTATCTCTGGGACGGCGGCGACGAGGTGGATGAGGAGGCGGTAGACTTTCTGGGTCTCCGCCGGCTCTTCAGCGTGGGCCCCCCGTCATTTTGTCTGAGATGCGGGGCAGCAAGGACTAATTAAAAAACAAAATATCAAATTGCTACAGGGAAAATACAGATTTTCCGTTCCCCTCCCTACAATAAACTTAAAAAAAAAAAACTATTCTCTGTTTCTCTTAATTTTAAGTTTTTCTCCCCCGCGTAATCGATCGCGGATGACCCCATCCTTCTCTCCAATAGAACCATAACGACGCACCTTGCGTCAGTTCCATGGGTAAGGCTTTTTTCTCATTTCTTCCTTCTCACGCGCGTAGATGCCCCTTGCGCATCCGTGCCTCACTTTTCACTCTCACTATCTGTCTCTCCTTTCCTCTTTCGAGCACGTGGCCGCCTTCTCTCTCTGGTGCATCCGTGCTCACTATCCTCTTCTCTTTCTTTCTTCCGAGCACGTGGCAGCCTTCCTTCTCTGGCGCATCCGTGCTCCCTATCTTCTTCTCCTTCTTAGAAGCATGGGGACGGTCTAATGGCCGTTGCATGCGATAAGCAACAATACACACACACCTCCTAGTACTCGATGAAATGTCGCAGACGGTTAATGTGAACCGTCGCGGTTTTACGTCCCTTTTTAATTGTATGGGTGACGGGAATATGCACCGCCGTAATAGTGTGTGGCCCGTCCATGTGGGTGTCAGTTTGGCTGATCGTCCCCGCCGTACCGTATCATCGTGCAACAGTACGTGGTCACCTACAAGATATTCACGCTGTCTTGCTTTGACGTCGTCATCCAGCTTCGCCCTTTCTTTCGCACTGCTTAGATTATGCCTGGCCACAGTCCACGAGGCTCGTAATCTTTCCCGCAGCTCGCTGGCATAGTCTGCGTGTGTGTAAGTGGAGCGCGGCTCCTGTTTCATCGCAGTAGGCAACTCGGCCTCGCGTCCATACATTAACACATAGGGAGTCATTCCGGTAGCTGTGTGTGGAGTCGTGTTGTACGTGAACATAGCGTACGGCAGCCACTCATCCCAATCGTCTTGATCTTCATCGATAAAATTTTTCAAATATTCGGCCAAAGTTCGATGCGACCTTTCGAATGCTCCATTACTTTCAGGATGATAAGCCGTAGTTTGGATTTTCTTAATCTGCAACAACCTGCAGACCTCTTTAAATGTGGAACTCAAAAAGTTCGTACCCCTATCCGAAAGGATTATTTCGGGGGTTCCATATCGACAAATTACCTCCGTCACTAAAGCTTTTGCGACTGTATGGGCTTCCTGATTTCGGATGGCCACAGCCGCGCTGTATTTCGTCAAAGCATCCTGGAAGGTAAGTATGTTTTTATTCTCAGCACATGTCAAAGGTAGTGGTCCAACGATGTCTACAGCTACCTTTTCGAAAGCTCGTCTAGGCGTGTCTGTAATCACCATAAGTACCTTGCTCTTGCATCGAAGCTTGTTCTTCTGACATTTTTCGCAAGCAGCGATATGTCTTTGTATTTCTTTTTTCATTCCTGGCCATACGTATTTCGCTTGGATTTGTTTCAGAGTCCTCTTAACACCCTGGTGCCCACCCAGAGGGGCATCATGATATTCCTTTAGTATTTTCTCCCTATCCTCCAAAGAAGGACAGGTTACATCATTGCTGCAGCTACACTCTTTTCCCATCGTAGCTTCCTTGTCCCTCCTTGAGCGTAAAGGTATACTCTCGTTCTCCCCGCTCTCCACTTTCCCAGCCTTCCAGAAGCATTGCAGTCCGCGCGGACTGCTTCACCTACTTCAGTGATTGGCTGCGGTTGCCTCATAGCGTCTCTTTCGCTCTGCTGCAAGCCAGGTCGCTCGCTCGCGCTCCCACCTCTCACGGGTAGCCACGGCGCAGCCCCCTGTTCCCTGCACTGCTCGCTATATGGTAGAGTGGTATCCTCTATAGCTTTCTCTGTCTCCTCGGCTCTCCGCTTTGTGCTGATATTCGCACCGCGGGAGCCCGACTCGCCTGCCTTGGGTGTATTGGTGCGTATAGGTGAGCCGCTGTCTGTAGAAACGGCGTGTTGCTCTGTCTCTTTCCCTCGCACGTCCTTCAGCACAGGTTCTCCTTCTCGCGCGCGTGCTCTCGTAGTAACGTATATACGACTAAGCGCATCTGCGTTGGTATTTCTTTTGCCAGCCTTGTATTCCACGTCAAATTGGTGTTCTGCCAATTCTATTCGCCACCTCATTAGCCGTGAACCTGGATCTTTCACCCCAAATAACCATGTGAGAGCTTGGTGATCGGTTATCACTTTAAACCGCGTCCCATATATATAGGGTCGAAATTGCGCTATAGCCCATACTATAGCGAGCAATTCTCTCTCCGTTGTGGTATAATTCGTTTCTGCCCTTGAGAGTGTGCGGCTTGCGTAACATATAGGCAAGTCTTCTCCGACCTTGCCTTGCGAGAGGATGGCTCCAATAGCCTTATCCGATGCATCTGTAGTTACCAAGAACTGCTGCTGAAAGTCTGGGTATTGTAATACCGGTGCAGTTGTTAATGCATTCTTCAATTCCTCGAATGCAGCATCGCGCACAGCCGTCCATTCAAATTTAGTATCTTTCTTTATTAGCTCCGTTAATGGCTTGGCTATCCTCGAAAAATCTTTTATGAATTTTCGGTAATAACCAGCTAATCCCAAAAATGATTGTACTTGTTTAACATTTTTAGGTGCAGGATACTCCTTCACAGCCACAAGTTTCTCCGGATCTGCCCGTACCCCGTCCTCGGAAATGATGTGACCTAGAAATTGCGTCTCCTTCCGCAAGAATTGGCATTTTTGTGGCTTCACAGCCAGTCTAGCTTCCCTTAATCGTCGGAAAACTTCCTCTAGTCTTTCATTGTGTTCACGCAGGTTTTTACCGTAAACAACAATGTCATCTAGGTAAACATAGCATTTTATGCCCTGTATTCCAGCTAGTGAGGAGTTCATTAACCGCTGAAAAGTTGAAGGCACATTTTTTAACCTGAATGGCATTCGATTATATTCGAAATGGCCTTGAGGTGTAGAAAATGCTGTTTTTTCCTTATCTTCCTTGGCCATCGGAATTTGATGGAATCCAGAAGCAAGGTCGAGAGTAGAAAAGTATTGGGCTTTTCCCAATTGATCCAGTATCTCCGTGATATTTGGAAGCGGGTAGGAATCTCCTATGGTGGCTTCATTTATTTTTCGAAAATCCACCACTACTCGCATTTTTATTTTCCCGTAGGCATCCGGTTTTTTGGCCACCACTAACAAGGGTGCGTTCCATTGGCTCCTACTGGGTTGGATGATTCCATCCTCCAACATTTCGCAAGTTTGTCGTTCGACCTCCTTTTTGTGGGCTTTCGGTAATCGATGAGGATGCACCTTCATTGGTAAAGTGCCTTCCTTTAATGGTATTCGGTGCTCCACCATATGACTACAAGGTAGTTTATCACCCTCTAGATGGAAGATATTTTCATATTTTCTTATGAGCTGAAGTAGGGCTTCTCTCTCTTCACCGTTGAGGTGACTCATGTTGAGCTCTCTTTCTAACCGCTGGAGTCGGTAGACCCCTCTTTCTTTGCTCACAGCATTCATACTTAGAGCGTTGGACTCCGCGTCGAGCTCTGTTATCTCGACCGGCTCGAGTGTCACCGTCGGACGCTCTACTACTACTTCCCTCTCGTTTGTATTAACGAGGTTCACCACACAGCTACTTCCTAGTGGTGGTGTATAGCATGCTCCCATTAATATTCCTTCACCTATTTCCACTCGCGAGAGTATTCCGGGATTTTGACTCGTAGTAGATACGCACGCAATGGTTTCCGACCGAGGTGTAAGGACGATTTTTTACTTTCCATCTACCAATGGCATTTTATGTCCATATAACTCGAATATCTCGCCCTGCAATATATTTGCCTTATGTTTTTTGATGAAATCCATTCCCAATAATCCATTTACAGTTATTGGGATTTCATCTTTCACAACGTAAAACCAATGTTTTACAGATTTCCCCGGAATTTGCAGGGTCACTTCCGCTTTACAGATAGGCCGGAATTTACTTCCTTTAGCGCCCTGTAATTCTACATCACTATCTATTATAGGAGTCTCGGCCTTTACGCAACTATATTTTACTATGCTGCATTGAGCTCCTGTATCGGCCTTAAGGGTCAGAACCCCCCGTACCGCTGTAGTGCTGGCGATATCAATGTCGCTGGCCGTTGCCCTCGTCGTGGGTGCCGATACCTCTAGCACCCATAGCAACGTCTTATCGCTCGCTCCCCCTTTCGGGCCCTCCGCGGCGCCGCAGTGCCTCGGTGAATCGCACGCTGCTCAACGTACGTGCGTTGGTAGTAGTAGTAGATGTAGTACTACTACTCGCGGGGGCCATGCTGAATTCCTTCCGCTTATCGCTGACTCCTCTACTCGGGTCCTTCACCGGGCTTCTCGTGGTGATAGTGTTAATTTGCAAAGACCCGAGTGTGCGGATATTATTTCTAGCGGCCATACTGGATTCTTTTCGCTTATCGCTTCCTCGCTGCTTACTGCCGTTGCTGTTTCCTTCGCGACCTTGGCCTACTTCATACTTCTTCCGTAATCGCTTTCTGCATTCCAACCAGGGGTGCCCTTTATTCTTGCAATAAGTGCAGATTATTTCAACTTGATTTATGTTCCTTGGTGCACTAGGGGCTCGGAGGCTTACCCTTCCTGATCTGCGAGTACAATCCCTAGCCAGATGTCCCGAATTTCCGCAAATATAACAATTTCTTTTGCCTGCTCCTCCCGATAGGGATTTTCAATTATTGGTATTGTGACCCCCTCCCGCACCATTTTTTGGCTGAACCATGTGGCTTATTTCTATTGCACCGGTCACTGCCTCATGAAGAGAGGAATAATTACGTGATCTAACCAATATTTGCACCTGACCGTGTAATCCGTGCGTGCATCTCTTTCTGTAGATACGGTCTCGCAGAGTTTTTCAACCACTTCTACGGTGATTTTCTCTGTCCTAGCTGCATACGCGGCTATATCTTCGCTCGGTCCTTGCCGTAACGAGTTAAATTCCATTTGTAAGGCAGACAGTGATTTCCTATGGCCGTACAATGCTTCCAACTCAGTTTTCAGTTGTTCAAGTGTGTAGATAGATTTATGCTTTAGTTCTCTTGTCGCTCGTCCACCAATTTTACTGCTGAGAACCAATGCCAGTAATAAGTCGTAATCATCATCTCGTACTCTGGCAAATACGGTTTCACATGACCGCAAAAATCCGTCTAGTTCAGCTGAGTCACTGCCATCAAAATGTTTTACATGTTTTAACGCCAATCCAAGGTCGTCCTTCACTGAACCTATTCTGCACAAATCCCCCGGCGGATCGTTTGGTGGATCTCCACCTGGTCCCCCTCCTGGAGGTTCTCCCGGTGGTCCCCAATTTCCATTTCTTCTCGGCCCTCCTGGCGGTCCTGATGGTGACCCTTCAGGTGGATCTCCTGGTGACCTTGTTGGCCGTCCTCTGGGCGTAACTACTGCTGACTCTCGTCCATTATTTACTTCTTCGCCATTTCTTCCTGTACGTGGATTTATTTTTTCGCAAAGCGCCTTTTCGAGCCTTTCCACTTGACCTTGAAGCAGCTGTATCAGCATCATCTGATCGTCTGGCTCGTTTCCCTGTCGATGCATTGACACGAGTAGGTCTTGTGTGGCGTTGTGGTCCGTTATTGCAGCCGAACGAACAAGACTTTCTCCTCGCTCCTCTAATCTTCCTCCAGCGGAAGCATTTCTTCCTCCTCTCCGCAACGGAGGAGGTAACTCATAGTCGCTATCCTCGATTTCCGGAGTTCCTTCCGGATATCGTGGCCGTCTATTTTTCGGGACTTCCGGAGTTTTATCCCATCGACTAGGTGGGATGATTTTCCGCAGAGCACTCCCGCCACTAATGCCGGGTGCATTCGCTCGTGCTCTGGCTAGAGTCCCCCCACGCTCGCCCAATCCACTGGCCTTGAGCAGCGCATCTATTTCACCGTCCACTTCCGGTGTCGTCGGGACCTTCGCCCCCTTTTCTCTGTTGACGTCCGTCACTGGTTCCCTCTTTCCAGTTTTCCCAGTCGTTTTAGTGAACGACGTGCCTCTTTTGGTGTTGATCCCAAAATAAGAGTCCAATGTTTCCTTACTGAGTGGGTCCTTCGCTTTATCTGTTACCCCTTCGGCGGGAGATAGCTGTCTGAGGGCGTCGTTTGTCCTCAGTAATATGTCTCCTAGGGCTGCTTCAACTCCAGCCACAGCTCCGAGATCCTTTCCCGGTAGTGTGGTTTTTTCGGAGTTGGACCTTCGTTGTTGCTGAGTCTCCTTCTCGTCTTCTATCGTTGATTCGTTAACTCCTTTTTTTTTTTTTTTTTTATTATCGCGGAAGGGCTTGTATTAAAATTTTTTTTTTTTAATTTTTAAATTATGACGGGCAGTGGTTGGAGGTAGCCTTGCCTCCTGCCTTTCGCGATTTAATACCAAAATCCCTGCAAATTGCTACAAACTTGCACCGATTATTGGTAAGGGTCTCGATTTTTATTAACGAAGGATATGAGCTCGCGGGCCCAGTCCTACGGATTTTTTATAAAAACTTTAGTTATGATGGGCAGTGGTTTGAGATAGCCTTGCCTCCTGCCTTTCGCGATTTAATACCAAAATCCCTGCAAGTTGCTACAAACTTGCACCGATTATTGGTAAGGTTTCGATTTTTATTAACGAAGGATATGAGCTCGCGGGCCCATGACTACGAATTTTTTATATTTCGTTATTGATTTAGCTCTGAAAAAAAAAGGTAACCGCCACTTACAGATATAGGATTCCTTCCATGGCGCTGTGGAACTCCAGGGTTGCCGTCTTCGTAGTCGTGCTGACCTCGACGTTATTCCCAGGTTGGCGACGTTCTGGCCACCCTCGGTCAAGTTGTACGTCCTTCCAGTCGTGCTTGACCTCGTAGTTGGCTCGTCCTCGTCAGTGGTACCTTCTGACGTCTTGACGATTCAACGACTGCGTGTTGAATCGCACCAGGCTATTTACCCCAACGACTCCGTGTCGGGTTCGTTCCTGGGTTTGGTTGTAAGTTGTTTAAACTTCGCTTACGGTGATCCCACCGCTGCCACCAAATTGTTGTGCCCGAAATGCTCAAAGGGTGATCAGCCTTTTTCCTAATTCGGATCGATTAATATTTTAAGGGATTGGGACCGATTAAAGGATTGGAATCCATGCGAGTTTAAATATAAAAAGTATTTATTCAAATTACAACTTGCTAATGTTACTGTACTCGCAAGCCCAACCGATTGTTCTTGAAGTCGATTCAAGACTGCCGATGTACTGGCGCTGTTGCTTCCAGTTCACCTTAGTTTCTACATGATAATGCTGAATTGCATTATTGCTGAATTGACAAAAATATTGCATGGTACGATTGCAATATTCGCGATCAGAGAATATGCTGAATATGATCAGCGAAGTGCAATAAATGTTTCGCAACGTTGCTTGCCGAAATTCCGGGTCGCAACACACGGCAATCGCAACAGACCAAGACCAACGTCAACGGATTGACCATAGGGACGTTCCAGGTAAACAATATTTAAATAGTTGATGAGCCAAAGGAGGATTACCAAATATGTGTGGTAAAACCATCATCTACGGGAAGTTCTGCCAACGAATTCCACATAGAATCAGCTACGAATGAAACTAACATGTTCACTTTAAAAGCCGATACTGAGCGCAATTATATATCATAAGCAAGAGCGCACTGAGGGCCAATACTCCGGTAGAAAAATCAGAAATCTACCTCGAGGGAGTGGGCGGCAGAAGAATGAACACGCAATGTGCAGTAAAAATCACATTGTTGACTCCGGCCGTCACAATAACTCACCTCTTCCATGCAATACCAGATGACGTACCTCTCGGCGTATATGAGTTCCTTCTTTTCACTTGGTTTTATTCTTACATCTGTACGGGAGTACAATAAGTAACCAGGATGAAGGTATTACAGAAGTTTGGCTCAGAACACTAGTCGGAATAGTTCCCCAGTGGGAAGTCTCCTCACGTGAACATTTCAATGGTGAGGTCCCCACTCGCGTGTACGAGGTGCGAGGAGATCGCGAGGCCATTGTTGTTTGAGTTGTCATTGGGGATTTCCTGGTAGTGTTAGTGATCCTAGTTGATTAACGAGTGGATTTTGATGTGATCTGACCCTCTCGTGGAATTTTTTGTAGCGTTTTGGAATGTGTTCTTCGATGAATTCGACATTCAGACCCTTATGTAGCATCAGATTACTAACGTAAAATGGATAATTTGTTATTGTGCGGAGGATTTTCGATTGTAGGGTTTGCAATCTTTTAAGATTCGATTTTTTTGCGGAACCCCATATTTCAACTCCGTGCATCCACATAGGTCTGATTATGGTTTTGTATATTAGAACTTTGTTTTGCATACACAGTTTTGATCTGCCATCAAGCAGTCGTGATAATAACCGGAAGGGTTGGTTAGCTTCTATCCGTTTTAATCGAGTGTGTGGATTCCAGGTTAGTCGCTTATCGAGGTGAATACCTAGATATTTTACACAATCTACTGTCGGAATAGGCGAGTTGTTTATAAATACTTGTGGGCATGTACTTCTGCGGAGAGTAAAAGTTATCTGCGTGCACTTTGTTTCACTTAACTTTATTTCCCACTTTTTGCACCAGCGCTCTATTTGGACGAGGTGCTCTTGTAAATTTCTTGATGCTTCCTCGGGATTTCCGTTCACCGACAGGATCACTGTGTCGTCGGCCAATTTAGCTAAGGCAGTACCAGGATGAACCGGCATGTCGGCAGTGTTATGCCGCCCGTTGCGTACTTATGTATTGCAAGCGGGTTACAACATTTATTTTATTATTTTGGGGATCGTTGTCAATAAAGAGTTGGAACTCACGTGATAAACAGTAAAAAGCATTTATTTGTCTTACATGAATCGAGTTTGTTGGTTAATTGTTGTTAACAATTACTTGAATTAACTTTAATTTTTAATGACGAGTCCTCACGTCAGATATGCCCGATTGTGGTCGAAGTTGATAAAAGATTGCCTCGTTCACAGTGAACGAGTCATTTTATATCACCAAAAATGAGTGAATTTATAAACAATAAACTTATGTTTACTGAATAATTTAGTGACGATAATCTCGCGAAGCACATTCCACGCGAGGAGTCTTGCAATGCCCTGATTTAACGCTACCGGGGTCGCCGTGAGCGCGAAAGAGACAACGCTATAGGGACTTCTTACCGCGCGACTACGGCTCGCGAGTACGTCTACTGACCGTTGCGCAAATGGCCTCATTAATATCTATATGACATTCCTTAAGTCGTGCATTGTTAAATTATCACTACGTATAATTTAACAATCAAAAAATTACTATCTAATTTTCGGGGCGCAACAGCAGTATAGAGCACACAGAGAATAGGGCCAGGGATGCTCCCTCGTGGGACGCCTGCTTCAATGCATTTATATTCAGATAGTGCAGTACCTTGTGTAACTTGAAATGAGCGGTCGCTTACATAGGATTTTACTAGCAAGAAAAGAGAATGAGGCAGTATTGGTTTTAATTTTAGTAGCAGGTCCGGATGCCACACACGATCGAAAGCTTGTGCAATGTTGAGAAATGCAGCGGTACAGTATTGTTTTTTTTCAAAACTTGTTGAGATTAGGTCAACGATGCGATGACATTGGTGAATCGTAGAGTGTAGTGATCTGAAGCCGAACTGATGATCAGGTACGATTTTTTCTGTGTTTAGTATTGAAAGCATTCGGCATAGGATTAATTTCTCTAAGAGTTTTGAGAGTATTGTCAGTAGACTAATAGGGCGACACGACGACGGTTGACCTTTTGGTTTCTTGGGCTTCTGTATCATTATTATAACTGAGTATTTCCACTGTGCTGGAAAGTAACACTCTCTGAGAATCGCGTTATATATTGTAGTGAGGAGTATTCTAGTTTTTTTTGGGAATTCTTTTAGCACTTCAGAGGTGATAAGGTCGTATCCTGGGGCTTTTTTTCGGTAGTTTTTTAATTTCCCATTCTACCTCAGATGGGCTGATTGATTTAGTCGGCAGTGATAATTGGAGCGGCTGCTCTAGTTGTCTAGCAACGTTTTCATCGTGGTTTTTGTCAAGTATTTCTGAATGAGGGGTAAATGTTTCGGCTAAATGTTCTGCGAAAATATTTGCTTGCTCTTTGTCAGATCTGGTCCATGTACCATCTTCTTCTCTTCGTAGAGGTGCCACAGGTTCTTTGTAACCGAGAATACTCTTCTTAGCTCTCCATAATGATCTATTTTCAGTAGTTAGTGAGTTAATGTACTGTACATACGATTGTGTCCTGGGCTCCCATAATGCATTTCTTAGTTTGCAGATTAATTTATTGAATTTCTTTTTGTCTAATGGGTACCTGGTCGCTTTCTACTTTGCTCGAGCTCGCCTTTTTTTAAGTAGAAGACTCCATATCGCGGATGGGACATATTGATCTGTTTTATAGTGCTTCGTTGGTAGATTCGCATTCCATGCTGCTTGTTGAATCGCACTCGTGATTTCCGTAACGGCATCTTCTATTTCCTCTGGAGTTTTTAATCGAATTTTGAGATCAATCTTAGCATCGAGACTCGTCCGAAATACTGACCAGTCCATTGGCCCGTTTATGAGAGAGGGCTTTGGTTCCTTGAGAGTAGGTGTTATGGTGATAGTCAGGAGAACCGGACTATGATCGGAGGATAGATCGCTTAGGGTTTGTGCTTCTGAGTGCATATGTCGAGGCTGCTGTATCACGAATATATCCAAAATATCGGGGAGTTTCTTTCTTGAAGTAGGCCAGTATGTTGGTCCACCTGGTGAGATTATTTTGTATATTTCGGCCGTTACGACGTTGAGGAGTCTGCTACCTCGCAGATTCGGTGCCCGACAGCCCCATTGGGGATGCTTTGCGTTGTAGTCAACCCCAGCTATAAAATTTGGTTTTAATGGATGGAAATATTCCTGAAGTTCTGCTTCAGTGAGCTGTTTGTTCGGGGGGCAATAGACAGCTGTCAGTATCGTTTACCATAATTGAAGCTACGGAGGACATGATTTTTTCTGTTGTTACTTCTTGGATAGGATAATGAGTCAGTGTGTTTCGAATGAGAATAGCGGCGCCCCCGTGGGCTGAGTTATCAGGGTGGTCGGTTTTGTAGACGGCGTAGTCTCTAACGAAGATATAAGATCGACTGGTGAAGTGAGTCTCCGTAATCAACGCCACGGCTATTCTTTTTGTGTATAGCAAAAGTAGTAATGCAGTAATGCAGCAGTATATCTAATTCTTTTATGTGTTGGGTCAACCCGTTCGCGTTCCATTATTATGTATGGTTAGGGATTGTTGTGTACTATTCACTTCGAGAGCCTAGGCACGAGCTCTGAAATTACGTTGGTGAGGAGAGTTATAAGTGGACTAATCAGTGCTCTGAATTTACTTAAGAAATTAGCGGGGCAAGCATTTGGATCGCTCGAAGGGATCTGGTGCGTGTTGTATTCAGGTTGGTTGACATTCGGTTCGGCTGGGCGAAGACGAGTTGCATTCGCATATGAGCGTGGCGGAATGTTATTGTCAGTTTGGCTCAAGTTAGGTTATTAGGCTGCAGTCGGTGGCTCTGTTTCGATTATTCGTGATCTTGTATTCCTTGATCTTCGGGGGTTACTCATTTTTTGTCAATTTTTGTGGATATGGCAGCCTCTATGGTTGGCGGGGTGTTTTCCTCCGCACAGAACACATTTTCCGGGTGTGTCCTTGATTTTGTACACTCAGTACTCAGGTGGTTTCCTGCGCATTTCACGCACCTTGGACGATAGTTGCAATATGCCTTGGTATGAGCATAGGTTTGGCATCTTTGGCATTGTACCTTTTCATTACGTTTGTGGGGCTCTTCTATTGTACTTGCAGTATAGAAGAGTCGCGTGAGTTGAAAAATATCCGGATTATTGTCGTTTGGCTCCAAGTCCACAAAGAAAAGCAGTAAAGGCACTTTTTTTATCGGGTGTAGGACGTTATTAATGTGTCTAGTTTTGAAACCGGGTTCCTCTTGCTCGTTTGCTATGGATTCCACCGGAGTAGTATCGTGGAGGTTATGAATAACGTCGCGATATGCCTTCTCGTTTTTAGGCTGAAAGGTATGATAGTCTGCGCTTTTCTCTTTTAGGTAGGTAATTGGAGATCTATATGCGTCACTATTGTGTGATGCTATGACCGTGTCGCTTAGTCTGGAGGTGCACGGAAACATATTTTCGCCGAGGAGTTTCGTAAGTGCCTCGCACATTGTCGAGAAGTCTTGAATATTATAGACGTTTATCTTCGGTGGTTTGGGGATTTTATTCGAAGTTTCAGCTTCCATTAGGTCTGGGTCGTCGCTAAGAGGAGCAAACGGATTAGCTGTCGTGAAATCCTTAGATTTATTGTCATTGTTTGGCATTCCTTGTGTAGGCACGGTTTCCGACCGTTGTTGACTTGCTGATATCGTGTGTGATTGTTGTGATGATAAGTGTATCCGAGCGACGTGCGCCGCTCAGGAGTACGGGAAGAGGCGAGTGTGATGAATCGATGTACGGTGCTCGAAGCTAATATTCTCGTTGTCTCTTATCTTTTACCGATTAGTGAATTTAATTGTTTCGTGCTTAGGCTGATCTGTATTATTGGTTCGCAAATGCACACTTAAATAAATGTTTACGTCATTTATGACTATTCTACATTTAGTTCACTCTAGCCACTATATATCTCCTCAAATAGGACAACCGCGCGGCACGTTCGTCAACACGACCGCTCTCCGGCGTTGACCACACGAGACTTTACGTGGGTTCCTTGGAATCGATTTTCTGAAGAAGCATAATGTGGACATTCTGGGAGGATCATCAATAAAAATGTACGGGCATGCCTTTGATCAACGGAAGCTTGAAATTAAAATTGCCTCCTCGCAGCGAAAATATCACACATGCATCTACGAACAGTAAAATTATCGGGGTCATCGAAAAACGTGATAGTTCCGACGGTATTGTACTCGGGAGCTGCGTTACGATGCCCCAAGGAAATAGCTGCGTAGCGAGTTTCGTTAATATGACAGCAGAAGAAATTGAGGTCGATCGGCCCGTGGTAACGCTCGAACCACTGCCATCAGCAGAAAATGCTCGTCTTGAGACCAACGATCTTACGCACGAGGTGAACACGATCGGTGCAAGAAAAAGAACTACGCGTCTCGCCAGATTAAGGGACGAGATAGATGTATCTCACTTTAACGCGGAGAAAAAGGATGCTCTATTGAATATATGTAATGATTATTCAGATATTTTTTATTTAGAAGGTGACAAACTGCCCTGCACGAATATGGTCGAGCACCATATCCCATTGAAGGGGTTTTACTTATAAAGGTTAGCCCTTATCGGCTACCAGAAGCCCACAAACAGGAAGTACAGCCTCAAACTGAGGTGATGCTACGGGATGGCATTATACGCCCCAGTCGGAGTCAGTGGAACGCGCCGCTGTTGGTAGTGGCCGCAAAACCTGACTCCACGGGCAAGCGAAAAATGCGTGCGTGGTGGATTTTTGCAAGTTGAACGAGGCCACCATTGGAGACTCTTATCCATTACCCAACATCAACGAGATTTTGGATCAGTTGGGACACGCACGTTATTTTACCACTTTGGATTTGGCATCGGGTTTCCATCAAATTCCCATGGCCGAAGAAGTTAAAGTGAAGACAGCTTTTTCCTTTCTTCCCTTTTGCCCTTCGGATTGAAAAATGCTCCACCAACTTTTCAAAGGCTGATGAATTCTGTTTTGGCAGGTTTGGAAGGTTTAAAATGCTATGTATATTTGGATGACATAGTAATATTCGGAACTTCGCTACATGAACACAACAAACGACTGCGAGAGGTATTTCAGCGGTTACGGGAAGCAAAACTGTCGTTACAGCCAAGTAAATGCAGAATCTTAAGAAAAGAAACGTAGTATTTGGGTCACGATATTTCAGAGGATGGAGTACATCCAGATCCAGAAAAATTAGTTGCTATGAAGAATTTTCCCACTCCATGCAATGCAAAGAGTGTGCAGTCCTTTCTGGGTTTGGCTGGTTATTACTACAATATCATGAAAGATTTTTCAAAAATATCGAAACCATTAACGGAACTAATCCGGAAGGAAGTCCCTTTTGTATGGACAGCAAGGCAGGAACAAGCATTCGAAGATTTGAAGACTCCGTTGACGACCGCTCCTGTACCGCAGTATCCGGATTTCAATAAACCTTTCATCGTCACAACGGATGCTTTGGATCGAGCTATTGTAGCAATCTCATCGCAAGGGATCATTAGGGAAGATCTGCCTATCTGCTACGCCAGTCGGACGTTAAATAAAGTGGAACTCAACTACACTACAACAGAAAAGGAGCTTTTAGCCATCGTATGGTGTGTTTCGCAATTTCCTCCATACTTCTATGGTACTCGATTCACCATTGTGACGGATCATAAACCACTAACATGGCTTTTTGGGGTTAAGGATCCAGGTCCCAGGCTTATGCGCTGGAAGATAAAATGATCCGAACTTGAGTTCGACGTACAATACAAAGCAGGTAAGCGTAATACCAACGCAGACGCATTAAGCCGTATACATGTAGTTACGCGTTCGCAAGCAAGAACGGGAGAAAAAGAGTTTTGCCAATGATGCCCATGAGAGTGAGGAGGACACAACTAGCCGTGTTAATGGCCGCCGCGAGGCACCTCACTAGCCTGTTGACTCCCATTGCCCGCGCGGCGCCGCGGTGAGAGAGACAGCAAGCGTACCGCCGAGAGAAACAGTATGCAAGTCAGTGTGCGGGAGAGACAGCATTCGAGTCAGCGTGTGAGAAGGATGTCACTACAGCGGACAGCCACTACACGGGGGCAGGAGAGAGACAGAAGGTACTACGTGAATACCATGATACACCTCTAAGAGGGCATCAGGGAGTTTCGCGGATGCTGGAACGTATTCAGCTCAACTACTCCTGGCCTGGGTTAGATAGATAGATAGATAGATATAGTTTATTTCGTAGTCTGGGGCATAGCCCCCTAAGAGCACCGTGCATAATATACATGAGGGCCTCACAAAATATGCCTAGCATATATGGCCAAAGAGACTTAAAACTCACCTACACCTAACGCATCATACACACACATCATACATAATATACAAAATATACGCATACCTCACACAACACGTCGCACTCATTATTCACACACAATCTAACATACTTACAATTTAGACAGACCTCCACACACGTACATCTCACTCCAAGAATTTGGTCCAAGCGCACTCTTAAAACGCGACAACGTCTCGGACGCCCTAACCTCGTAGCCGAGACTATTCCACAGATAGCTCGCTACAACCACAAACGGCTCCTTGTATCGCTCCGTGCGGCATGTCGGAATCACGAAGTCGCAACTCCTCAGTGGCCTGCGTAAATCCAACCCAATATTCGGCACGCGACCATCGCATAAACAAATACCGCGAGGAGATAGATACGGTGAGCATCTATCTTGAGCTACTGCAGCCGCCGATAGTAAGGCGTGATGTGCTCAAATCGCCGGGTCCCAAAAACAAACCGAACTTACGCATTTTGTGCTCGCTGAAGAACGGTGTTCAGCTCCTCCGTAATGTCCGTAAGGAGCAAAGAGCAGTAGTCGAAATGCGGCATCACTCATGCTAGCACCAGATTCTGCGCACGTCCATGGGCAAGCGGCCTCTACATAGCCTCAGCTGATAGCAGATGCTGCTCACCTTCCCCACGATCTTTTGTACATGCTCACGCCAGGACAACGTACGCTCCAGGCACACCCCAAGACACGTTACCGAACGTGTCTTCGCTGAATTTAACCTCAAGCCGCACCGCAGTGCCCACTCACAAACGGCCGCTGTGTCGATGTTTACGCGCCGAATCCCATCAGGAATATCAGCTGGACGGCAATGCGAGTAGATCTGCAAATCGTCGGCATAGAAGCTATACCGACAAAACTTTCGAACATCCTTAAACCTGCGCACGAATATTAAAAAGAGTAGGGGACCGAGAACAGACCCTTGAGGGACCCCCGATCGCAGGTTGCCCCAGGAAGACGTTCTTCCCGCACTGTCATAGACAGCTTGAGTCCGCCCACCAAGGTACGACCGGAACCAATCCACAGCACTAGGAGAAAGGCCAATGTCCACCAGTTCACTCAGCAGGAGACCATGTGGGTCACAGTCAAACGCTTTCGAAAAATCAAAGAGCTAAAGCACAGTCACCATATGCTTGTCAATAGCCAAGCGCGCATCGTCTATGACTCGCAGAAGGGTTGACTGCGTGCTGTAATTTTGTCTAAATGCTGACTGACACAGGTCTCTTAAGTCATTTTTAGATAGCGCCCCACTTGATCCGCTACAGCCCGCTCAAGCATTTTTGCAAAATTACATAACAGCGAAATCGGCCTAAAATCACCAGGACATGTTGGCACCTTCACCTTCGGCACTGGACAAACCAAAGCCCTCCTCTACTCTGCAGGGAACTCGGCATACATCAGCGAGTGATTTAGCAAATGGAGCACCGGGTTAGAAATAACAGGCCACGCAATCCTAACCATCATCATCGACAGCCCATCAACCCCCGTGGCATTCGCTTTTACGCGAGAAACAATCTTGCACAGCATCTCCGGCATGATGTGAGCAAAATAAAAGGCCGAATCATCAAACACCGCGTCTCTTAACAATTCAACACCAGCATTCGAAGGTTGAGGGCCAACCGACAAAAATTTCGCATTCAGTTCATCTAATCCCACCCCAAGCTCGGATCCTACTCTCTTACTCGGCAAAAGCCTCATCCCTCGCACCAGATTCCATACCTCTGCAGAGTCTCTAGCGGTTGAGAAGAACGTCCTATAATAACCATTCATTGCTCTTGTAATATAATTATTTATTTTCTTATTTGTTTTGTCAATGCCTATTCGTGGTTTTATTATTATAATGATTTAGGATCACATGTAGATGTTTGTAATTGATTTTGTATGAACTATACAGCGACAAATCATAAAGTTTTGAAATTAGCTCTATAATATGAAGATGCTGATAACTTAAGCATGCATTACATAACTAATCAGAGGGATCGTCAGGGTAATTGTTGTGATGAGTTGAGTCAACTATCGAAGTAAATGAGCGTAAGTATCCTATTTATTAATAATCATGATCAATATTGGCCATCGTGGCAATCATCAAATACGCACATTTGTATAAAATCAAAATAGACCCTAAAAGTAAATATAAAATAAAAACAAAGAATTGAGGGCGACAACAAAGTCGTTAAATACGTATAGGCACAAAAAAAATGTTGTTATGATTAGGACGAGACAGGTGAATTTGATAACAGGGTGTAAACATTGGAAGACTTAATTGACCTTCGCACAGACTAGTTCCAAATTATTATATCGGACAAATATTTTTAACTTCTTCCATATAAATGGACCAATAAAGGTGAAGATTTCTCGAAGGAGTCACTTGGACTATGCACAAAAACATATAATTCGGTTACATCGAATATATAATGACAACTTCTCCCCTGGAAGTATATATGCCGTTGAGAAGGAGCGAGCGGTGCGCGGCGAACAGGTGGATGCAGGGCCGCGTATAGAAATCACGCCAACGTTTTTAAGCTATTTCTTGCTCTCCTTCTCTCTCTCTCTCTCTTTCGATATTGCGTTAAGTAGACAGCTATAATTTGCAACTGAATTTTGTTTAAATCGAGCTGTTAAAATGGGGATGGTACCAAAGCCCAGCCACCAGTCGTCCTATTTAACCAAAAGAAATAAAAATAATTTAGGACGGCTGTGTGGCTGCATTGACTTGCAGAAATTTACAAAGGCGCCAAAACTATTATCTATCAAATAATAAATTTTCTCTAGCTCACCGATTTACATTACTGCTCCTTACATGTGAAATATTAGTTCACTCACTACAATGTAGTTGGCCCATACTTAGCCGCACAATGACAAATATAATAAATATCACACTTCGAAACATAAAACGAAAAACGTGTGTGCTCTCGAACTATTAACCGATGACTGGGAAGAGGTCAGGGCGCGATTTCGGGAACTACCGTTACATCAAGGCCGATTCGCAAGGCACGACTATAATAGTCATTAACTCTGCGTACTTAGGTGAGAGAGGCCAGAGTACGCGTATCGCGGAACAGCAGGCACCGATGGACTCCGATCCGACAATTCGTCTAGTATGAGGATTTAAATATCGATAGTGACGAAAACGCATGATCGTCGCGCTACACTCTATCCAAATCAACCGAAACTCTATTTCGAGCAGCTCCGAATTTATCATAAAGTCACGCTTTCACATCCCGATTTTTGGCCTTCACATATGTTCGTCGCAGACGATCCCGACGCCTCATGCACTCAAGGAGTTCTGGCGTGAGCCAAGGGGCAGGTCGCCGTCTCACCGTAACCTCCTGCACCGGCGCGTACTTATCAAACGCAGAAATAATAGCATCCGGACCTTGTCATCAATGGATATCGTATCATAGTACGACATCCAATCAAACTCTCCCTGATGCGTGAGAAGGGCATCTGTATCGAGCTGTCTAAAAAACCGAAGTCGGTTCACGAGTGGGTAATTTAATACGATAGTGCACATGAATCAAATCATGCGCCGACAAAAATGGCACAGGGTATTGTCCCCTACTAATCACCTTAGACGAGTCGCTGACAAAGCAGAGGTCAATGCGCGAGCTACATGTTCCTGTGTGAAGCGACGGACTATGATCTACAAGACTCATGCCATTCAACGATATAAACTCTACTAACTGTGATGCAGACGACGGATTCGACGCTGGATCACAATTAAAGTCACCCAATATTAGCGCATGGTTACGTAAGGACGTGGAAAATTATGTGGCTCAATGTGACAAATGTCAGTAAAAAAAATTTCGCTCGATATTCAAAGCACCGATGGTTATTACTGACACACCTTCACGAGCTTTCCAGAAGTGTGCAATGGATATTGTAGGGCCTATGCCCGAGTCAGAAAGAGGAAATAAATACATCCTTACTTCCCAGGATTTATTATCTATCGTCGAAGCACCATAACATCTAGATGAGATATAAATAAAGCCAGACATTAATAAAGCCAAACATGACATAATCACAGAATTTGAATACAAATCGCATTTAATAAATCCAACACAACTTGACAAAAACAGAGGATCCTTAACAAATATACTAAGTCGTATGATCAACACTAACACAAAAAAAGACACTACCAAGATAATCACTGAAACAAAACTTTTCCTAAAAGACCACCAAAACATAATCATCACGAAAGCAGATAAAGGAAATTCAACAGTAATAATGAACAAAACAGAATACATAGAAAAAACAGAACTATTATTAACTGACAACACCACGTACCAAAAATTGAATAAAAATCCGATCAATATATTACACAAAACAATAGAACAATTACTAATTAGATGGAAAAATAGGAAATTAATCTCAGACACCACATACCACTCTATTAAACCAGAATACTGCCAATTACCGAGACTTTACACACTACCAAAAATACATAAAAAAAACTACCCGATGAGACCAATAGTTTCCTCCATTGACTCCCCAACATACGCACTTGCAAACTACATAAACAAATTAATCTCACACAGTTTACCGAACACAACATCTCACATCAAAGATAGTTTTGAACTTAAAAAAATCGTCTCGGACTTACAGCTTCCAGATGGTTATGTCTTAGTTTCCTTTGATGTAACTTCACTTTACACTAACATACCGTTACCTCTAGTATTACAAAGCCTAGAAAAAAGGAAACAGTTTTTCACAGAAAAAATACCTATTAATGAAATCAAGAAAGCAATAGAATTAATAATGCACTCGACGTACTTCACATTTCAAGACAATTTCTATAAACAAATCTCTGGTCTTCCTATGGGATCCCCTTTAGCCCCTATTCTCTCCAACATAGTCATGATAGACCTAGAAGAAACCTGCTTAAACCAACTATCCTTTACCCCTCCGCTATACAAAAGATACGTAGATGACATTATTATCACTTTACCACATAATGAAATAGACAACACATTAAATATTTTTAATAGCTACTACCCCAAACTACAATTTACCATAGAAAAAGAAAATAATTCAAACTCTTTACCGTTCCTAGATATACTACTAATCAGAGAAAACAACAAAATTATCACAAATTGGTACCGCAAACCAACATGGTCAGGCAGATTTATGAATTATTTCTCAGAACAACCTAAACAACAAAAAATAGGCATCATCCTCATGTTGGTTGACAGAGGCATAAAACTGGCTGAAAAAAAATTTTGGTCAGAAAACATAGTTTTAATTAAAAATACATTAAAATTAAACCTTTTTCCAGAACACTTCATTAATAAATATGTTAACTGCAGACTCAATAACATTATCAATAACAAAGAAAGTATGAAAGAAAAAAAAGACTTTTGATACAAAAAGATTACTAAACTTCCCTTATATCAAACAAATTCAAGGACCATTACACAGACTATTGAAACCACTTGAGATCAATTTAATTAACAACAACAAACACAACTTACAAAAAATTATAGGATCCACAAAAGATAAAATTCCAACATTGAACAAGTCAAATGTAGTTTATCACATTCCTTGCAAAGAATGCAATGGAGTATACATAGGTCAAACTAAAAGATACTTAAAAACACGGCTCTATGAACATAAAAATAGCCTAAACCATCTAGATCACCCACACACAGCATTAGCTGCACACTCTTCAGTCACAAAACACAAATTTGATTTAAAAAAAAACAAAAATTCTTAAAATTGAACACAATTATAAAAAAAGACTAATAAACGAGATGATTAACATTAAAAAAACACAATAACGCTATTAACTTTCAACATGACATAGAAAAATTAAGCAATATCTATAATTCAATAATATAACAACTCACACAGAATTTAAATTTGAAAAAATTTCGCGCGGTGTGAATAAGAGCAAATGTTTTTAGAATTAGTAATAAATTTCACAAATTTCAAAAATTATGAACTGTTTCCACTAACCGGCCGGATTGCCTGGCCACATAGATCGTTTTATAAGTTTTACAATGCAAGACATAAACAAAATAGTTTTGTTTTTCTATTATTATTGAATTAACCAACCTCCCACTGACAACATGGCCAGACAATCCGGCCAAAATAATAACATTGTTCCAGACATGTTGCGTAAGTGCGTTAAATCACATAATTAACCTCAAATTTTACTGTACTCACGATCTGTATCATATATTAAAAATAACATTGTAAAAAATTGTAGATCAAAGTAAGATGAAGAATAATAACTGAAGAGGACCTACAATAAGGTCGAAACGTTTTAACAGAAGAGCAGCTATCTTCTTTTTTATTTGGTCGCCAATAGCCAAAACCTTCATCCAATACCATAACATCTATTCAATATATACATACTCCGCCAAAGTCAAATAAGAATAAAGCTTACATCTGACGGAAAACTAAATGAATCGTGAATCAATATTGCCAGAGTCACGGTGGCGTAATCGGTAACGCACTAGGCTGGATACCTAGAGTTCCCGGTTCGATCCCGGGCTGTGGCAATATTTTTCGACGATTAAAAATTAATTGTTAAAATATCGTCCGTTCAGATTGCTTCATCAATTTACGAATTGATAAAGCAATTTGAAGGGACAAAAATAAATAGATTCCAGATGTTTGATTTTCCTATACAGGAAGATCGATAACAGCGGAATCTCAGGCATCGTTCGACTCAGACCCGAGTTACGATTTGCCAAACTTCCATCAGAAATAAAAATATTGAACGCAGGCATCGTCGAAGCACCATAACATCTATTCAATATATACATACTCCGCCAAAGTCAAATAAGAATAAAGTTTATTATCTAAGTATAGTATTGCTATCGCTCTCCAAAATCAGCAAGCCAATGAAGTGGCGAAGGTATTTGCAGAGGAGATAGTATGTCGCTATGGTACACCTGAGGCCATACTAACCGACCAGGGTACGAATTTTCTCAGCGCAACTTTTAAGGGAGTCTGCAAACTCCTGCGCATCAAGAAGCTGCAAACCACGACCTATCCCGAGTCAAATGGTGCGTTGCAACGGTCCCACAGAACATTGGCTGAGTACCTGAAAAATTTCGTGGATGAGGACCAAGGAAATTGGGATCAATGGTTTCCATATGCTATGTTTACATATAATACGACGTCTCATACATCCATAGTTTGGTATTCGGAGAAGAAGCCGAGCTTCTAACTGCGCTGAAAAGGAAGCCAAGGCCTACTTATTCCTACGAAGATGATGCAGAAGAGCTGAGAGACCGCCGGCAAAATGTGCAAACATCGGAGGAACGAGCGAAACTTCAATTCGACGAGAAGTCCAAGGTACAGGAATTCCGTGTTGGTGTTAAGGTTCTACTACACGACGAGACCATACCGCGAGAAAGATCAGCGAGGTTGACTCCGAAATGGATCGGACCATATGTCGTAGATATCCGCCAACTAACTACACAATAAAAAAGGGACGGCGGAGCTTAAAAGTACATGTTAACCGTCTTAAACATTATATTGAGCACTAATTGCAGCTCGATGGAAATACTGCAGTAATAGGTTATGAAAGGACAAAAAAAAATTGAATTTTTTTTTGGTATTATAATAGTTTACTTATCAAAGCTTATAGCCACAACCCGGGTAAGGTGGATAAATAAACCGTTGCAGGCCCAGGGGATCGGAGATTTCCTGCTTCGTGGGATTATTATCCCACAGTTTGTCCACACCTCTCCTGCGAAGCCGCCGCTGTTGTCGTATTTTCTCAGCCTCTTGAATGAAATGTTCGAGATACCGCGGTCGACGAGATTTCGTCAGGGAAGGACACAAGTTCTAAAGGAAAGAAAGGGAAATTATTATTGTGTGTCGTGATGCTGTCGAAGAAAGTTTCACCAAAAAGTAAAATTACCCATAATTGGTAATATTCAGGGATGAATTCTTGACCGGGGTAATACCGAGCCGCCACTGGTACGTTCATGGTGAAATGCTTGTTCAATTCTTGAAGAACGATTTGAGCTGAGTGACAGTACTGCCTGCAGCCGGTTAATTTATATAAGCCGACGAAAATGAGTCTTGACGTTCCGTACTGGCATTGTTTTGTATGTTTCTGGCACACTGTTACAGGCTCATAATGCTAAGTCAGCTGGTAATTGCCACGGATTCAAGACCTCCATACGAGGTCAGAAGGTTTCATGACGCTCTAGGTATATTCTTTGAGGAAAGTGGTAGTCTAAACATTTTCTCGGATACGTGGAATTTCGCGATCCATGTGGACATCAAGCTGTTAGCTGTCCAAGAAGCAGCTTTTCTGGTGCGTCTCAAGCAACTGGAGGAAAGTTTCAAAAAGGAGATGGAGGACAACAGTCAGTGTGCAGCATTATCCAGCACAGTAGTACGTATCAACGAGGAAATCCAGAAGAATATCGGTATTCTTCATGATTTAGTGGGAGCCGAGCACAACCACAGACGCAGGGGGCTCATCGATGGTTTGGGCTCGATAATAAAAGCCCTCACTGGGAAAATGAAGGCATATCTGCTCAATTGGAAAATGTGCGTAAGAACGAGGAAACCCTAAAGAAAGGTTTGAAGGACCAAGGGCAAGTTGTCGAGTCAGCAGTGGAGTTGTTCGGCCGCACCGAACAACTCTAAATCACCCGTGAAAACGATCGTGCGTTGATAAACTTGTTCACGCGTACTTCCAACAATTTTCAAATAAGGGGAGATCAACTTGCTGCACGACATCGCCTGGACGAGGATATCGCCGCCATAGAGGCATACACAGAAGCACTACTCGCCAGTGTAAAAGAGGCGGTACATATGTTTTCGTAGATAACAGTTAGTGCAGTGAGTCCAGCTATGCTTAGCCCGAAAAAATTAACAGAATATTTGACGGATGCCTTACCACATATTCCGCGAGGACACAGTTTCCCTCGTCAGGTTACCCGAGCCAATGCGGTGCATCTTTTAAAATTGTCTACGGTGAAGGCATATCGGAAAGGTGGTTTGGTGGTGATATTATTGGAAATAGCACTCGTAACTCAGGCAGAGTTTAGTGTCAACCGAGTATATCCATCGCCGCCAAGGTCAGTGAACAATACATATTTTCACATGGAAACTTCGGAGGATCTCGTCATTGTGAATAGAGAGAGCAGGAGTTATCCGCGGATGTCAAGGAGCGAATTGGATAGCTGCAAGGTCGACGGAGAGAAATATTACTGTAATTTCCAGCATTCCATTTTGGCTGTAAATGACGACGCGCCGTGTGAGGTGATCATGTTCACCACACGTACACTGAGCGACGAACATCAATGCCCAAAACGGATGGTAAAACTGATGCATTCCTTGGTAATGAGCTTGCAGCAGCCAGGCCGCTGATTGTACATGGCACCGGCGGAAGAACCAGTAAGCATCTCATGCAACGGACATCCAGCTTAGCGAGGAGGGTTGAAAGAAACAGGAATGCTAATTTTATCCGGGAAGTGCGTTGCAACAGCCGAAGATTTCAAGGTCGGAACGGTACGGCGTAATACGCAGGACGTACGGGATACGACTTTCATCCCTACGTACAATCTAACGTTGTCGGAGCATGAGGAGAAGATGGCTCCGAGAATTGTGGATGGAAAGGAAACCGCAATCCTTAAAAATATCATAAGTCATCCACAAGAATGAAATAATTTGGGTACACGTCTACGCCAAATTGATAGCGAATTGGATCAGTCACAAACGGACAAAACGCACTTATATTATAGCGTGGGCCAATATCCGGTCAGCATCATAGCATTATTAATACTTATTGGACTTTTTCTGGAATGGTCCATAAAAACAATTTGCATTTCGGGGCAAATTACGCAACGACAAACGACGGAGGCAAACGTAATCTAGGGAGAGGAATACGATGGAGAAACAACAAGATTTATAGAGACTTTAATATTTATTGTATATAATATTTAATGGATATAATATTTAATGTATATACGGGTATATTTATATACATGTGGTACATTGGGACGTATTATTGCCGTCGATAATTTTGGATCTCCGCGCCAATCTTCACCACCTGCAACCTGGCATCGCCTGAAGGTAGAAACTCAGCGGAAGTCGTCCATGGAGGGCTCTATAACTGATGGAGTGCGGGTCCATAACGATGATCCTGGGATACGCCACTGGAGCTTCCTTTTTCGCTGGTTTGGCTACCTTTCCCGTCGGTACCGTGGTAGAGGAGGAATCGGCAGGCTGGAAAACGACATAGGATGAAATGATTTCTGGGGTTTTTTTTTAATTTTTCAACTGTAAGTTCTATTTGTTAATTAGTCCAGCTTACCTTGGTTCGCTTGGCCATCGTGGAATAATTGTTGGTTATCGATGAGTAACGATGGGAAACAAACAATTGTTAATATAGAAAGCTGAAGTTGCTGAGTCAGCTTCGTGTTTCACGACCGGGAGCAGGTTAACGCGGGTATCGCGGGTTATGTAATATCGTTTTTAAGAAATGGAAATTTTATTCGAGATTAAGGGATTGATACCCCATAATAGCTTACCTCAAATTTTTTATTAAAATTCTTATGGTTAAGATGAAAAGAAATTTTTTAATAAGTGGTGAATTTCTTTTCTTTTCAAGGGGGGAGGGATGTTGTACCCTGATTGCAGTAGCAATTGGGATTGCAGTAAGATTGTGTAATGCGTGCATTCGCTCGCATTACAGCTGTTGCGACCCGGAATTTCGGCAAGCAACGTTGCGAAACATTTATTGCACTTCGCTAATCATATTCAGCATATTCGCTGATCGCGAATATTGCAATCGCACCATGCGACATTTTTGTCAATTAAGCAATAATGCAATTCAGCATTATCGTGTAGGAACTAAGGTGAACTGGAAGCGACAGCGCCAGGACATCGGCAGTCTTAAATCGACTTCAAGAGCAATCGGTTGGGCTCGCGAGTAGAGTACTTTAGCAAGTTGTAATTGTAATAAATACATTTTATATTTAAACTCGTGTGGATTCCAATCCTTTAATCGGTCCTGATCCCTTAATATATTAATTGAACCGAGTCAGGAAAAGGGCTGATCACCCTTCGAGCATTTCGGGCACGACAATTTGGTGGCAGCGGTGGGATCACCGTAAGCGAAGTTTAGACAATCTACAACCAAACCCAAGAACGAACCCGACACGCAGTCGTTGGGTTAAATAGCCTGGTGCGATTCAACACGCAGTCGTTGAATCGTCAAGACGTCAGAAGGTACCACTGACGAAGACGAGCCAACTACGAGGTCAAGCACGACTGGAAGGACGTACAACTTGACCAAGGGTGACCAGAACGTCGCCAACCGGGGAATAACGTCGAGGTCAGCACGACTACGAGGACGGCAACCCTGAAGTTCCACAGCGCCATGGAAGGAATTCTAAATCTGTAAGTGGCGGTTATCTTTTTTCAGAGCCAAATATTTTAAAAAATAAAAAAATAAAAAATTCCGTAGGACTGGGCCCGCGAGCTCATATCCTTCGTTAACAAAAATCGAGACCCTTACCAATAATCGGTGCAAGTTTGTAGCAACTTGCAGGGATTTTGGTATTAATTCGCGAAAGGCAGAAGGCAAGGCTATCTCCAACCACTGCCCATCATAACTAAAATTTTTTATAAAAAAATCCGTAGGACTGGGCCCGCGAGCTCATATCCTTCGTTAACAAAAATCGAGACCCTTACCAATAATCGGTGCAAGTTTGTAGCAACTTGTAGGGATTTTGGTATTAAATCGCGAAAGGCAGGAGGCAAGGCTATCTCCAACCACTGCCCATCATAATTTAAAAATAATAAAAAAAAAAAAAAAAATATATATATTGTAACGGGACGCTCTCCGCGCACCTCTATTAGGAGAGCGGCATAGAGAGGAGCTCGCTCCAAGTCCTCGCGAACTGCCTAAAGATCCACGCACATCGGCAAGCACACCTGCCCGATGTCGTGAAATGTGTTAAAGGAGCTCTCTCACGCACACGCAACACAAGGACACATGATAGTCGCCTAATACCGAGCGAAGCTAAGGGATCTCCCACTTATCATCCCGATAAGTGACAAACAAATTTCGTCACGAAAAGAGGCGGTTTCGAAATGTTCCTCCCACCGAGTAAGAAGAACCCCACGCACCTTACGCACTGGCCCTCTCTACCCGAAAACCAAAGTCGGCGCGCGACTCAATTTCCCCTTACGCGCACCAGAAAGGTGCGAAGATATAAAAAGGTCAACGAAGCTCGACTAGAGCCTCATTATCATCGTGGATCATCCAATACTCTTCAATATCTACGATTAGAGCAGGAGCCTAGGCTTATTTGTTAAGTTAGTTTCTTAGCAAAGCTCAGGGTCCTCAAGTACATCGTCACCCCCGTATTGAACGTGGACGTTGATCTGTGCTTGAGGCTAGATAAGAATACGGTTGAGACTCGATTAAAGAATTCGATAAACGGTGGAACGTTGCAAAAATCGGTGAACATAAACTCAGTGATATCGCGTTTTGTAAAATATCCTGAAATTAAAGCGATTCAAGCTGCTGAGCTTTCACGCCCTCGTGGCAATCGTCCTAATTGCGTCGAGCTCCTTTTGCTTACAGCAGTGCAGAATCTCATCGATATCATCGTACCAATTCGCAACGCTCAGGTCAAAAAAAAAAAGGAAAAAGGAATTATATTATCAAATTGAGTGTAAAGCTCCACTTGCGCTTACATTTCGTAAGCCAAGCGAATATTTTCTTCAATTAAAATCAATTTAACTCGTGATCATACGATTTGAAACATTCTCTCTTGCTCCACGCGAGAGCCCTTATTATCAAAAGAAACATTAAAATTGTATCGAAGCACGGTAGGAACGTTCCACCTCGCGGTATTTCGTCTCCCGTCTGTAATACTCTGCGATATACGACGAGAAGCATCGATATTCTACGATATCTCGCGAATCGTGGAATATCGATCTAAAAGGTTCCTTCAGAACAGGGATAACGTAAAACCTTTGCAATTCACCTACAGCACACAGTAAAATCATCAGTAATAATACTTCTTCATTCGAAATAGTCTTTTCAATACTCGGAAGCATTTGGCTTCCGAGGTTACAAATTATCTCACTTGCAGAAAATCTTTACTTATTGGCAGTAAAAGAAAAAGGGAAGAATTTAAAACTCTAGACAAAATTCTTCCTTTCCTTGACCCGCTCTGCCTTTACCACAATTCCATAAAACTCTCCGTTCAATTCTTATTTTCGTCTCTCGCTTCACGAGAGACAATCTATTTCGATCCCTAATTATTGCCAATGATGAAGGGTCAAATCATCAATACGCGTGGCACGTGTAGATGAGAACAATAACACCTGAGGCAATCTTGAAAAACAAATTTAATCCCAAAAGTCAACATCTCTCATTATTCAGCTCAATCTGAAATTCCCTCGAGTCTTTCACCTTTCTTCCCGTTACCCATTCCACTCTAAAGGGATTAGCGGTGAGCGAAAAACAAAATTAATTTCCGGATTTCACCGGTTTTCAAAGTTTCGAAGCCTCCTACAGGCAAAGCATTTATGTACGAGCCGTTTCTCGTCGTACATCGCAGCTCATAGCCAGATAGGAAATCACGAAACGTTTCAATATATATATATTTTTAATACAAGCCCTTCCGCGATAATAAAAAAGTTAACGAATCAACGATGGAAGCCGGGAAGGAGACTCAGCAACAACGAAGGTCCAACTCCGAAAAAACCACACTACCGGGAAAGAATCTCGGAGCTGTGGCTGGAGTTGAAGCAGCCATAGGAGACATATCACTGAGGACAGACGACGTCCTCAGACAGCTATCTCCTGCCGAAGGGGTAACAGATAAAGCGAAGGACCCACTCAGTAAGGAAACTTTGGATTCTTATTTTGGGATCAACACCAAAAGAGGCACGTCGTTCACTAAAACGACAGGGAAAACTGAAAAAAGGGAACCAGTGACGGACGTCAACAGAGAAAAGGGGGCGAAGGTCCCAACGACACCGGAAGTGGACGGTGAAATAGATGCGCTGCTCAAGGCCAGTGGATTGGGCGAGCGTGAGGGGGCTCTAGCCAGAGCACGAGCGAATGCACCCGGCATTAGTGGTGGGAGTGCTCTGCGGAAAATCATCCCACCTAGTCGATGGGATAAAACTCCGGAAGTCCCGAAAAATAGACGGCCACGATATCCGGAAGGAACTCCGGAAATCGAGGACAGCGACTATGAGTTACCTCCTCCGTTGCGGAGAGGAGGAAGAAATGCTTCCGCTGGAGGAAGATTAGAGGAGCGAGGAGGGAGTCTTGCTCGTTCGGCAGCAATAACGGACCACAACGCCACACAAGACCTACTCGTGTCTATGCATCGACAAGGAAAGGAGCTAGACGATCAGATGATGCTGATACACCTACATCAAGGTCAAGTGGAAAGGCTCGAAAAGGCTCTTTCCGAAAAAACAAATCCACGTACGGGAAGAAATGGCGAACAAGTAAATAATGAACGAGAGTCAGCAGTAGTTACGCCCAGAGGACGGCCAACAAGGTCACCAGGAGATCCACCTGAAGGGTCACCATCAGGACCTCCAGGAGGGCCGAGAAGAAATGGAAATTGGGGACCACCGGGAGAACCTCCAGGAGGGGGACCAGGTGGAGATCCACCAAACGATCCGCCAGGGGGATTTGTGCAGAATAGGTTCAGTGAAGGACGGAGGTATCTCGACCTTGGATTGGCATTAAAACATGTAAAACATTTTGATGGCAGTGACTCAGCTGAACTAGACGGATTTTTGCGGTCATGTGAAACCGTGTTTGCCAGGGTACGCGAAGATGACTACGAGTTACTACTGGCATTGGTTCTCAGCAGTAAAATTGGTGGACGAGCGACTAGAGAACTGAAGCATAAATCCATCTATACGCTTGAACAACTGAAAGCTGAGTTGGAAGCATTGTACGGCCATAGGAAATCACTGTCTGCCTTACAAATGGAATTTAACTCGTTACGGCAAGGACCGAGCGAAGATATAGCCGCGTATGCAGCTAGGACAGAGAAAATCACCGTAGAAGTGGTTGAAAAACTCTGCGAGACCGTATCTACAGAAAGAGATGCACGCACGGTGGAAACAATGACCCGAAAATGTGCACAAATGAATTTCGAGAATGGATTACACGGTCAGGTGCAAATATTGGTTAGATCACGTAATTACTCCTCTCTTCATGAGGCAGTGACCGGTGCAATAGAAATAAGCCACATGGTTCAGCCGAAAGGAGGAGCGGGAGGTGTTCATAATACCAATAATCGAAAATCCCTATCGGGAAAAGCAGGTGAAAGAAATTGCTATATTTGCGGAAATTCGGGACATCTGGCGAGGGATTGTACTCGCAGATCAGGAAGGGTAAGCCTCCCTGCCCCTAGTGCACCAAGGAACATAAATCAAGTTGAAATAATCTGCACTTATTGCAAGAATAAAGGGCACACCTGGTTGGAATGCAGAAAGCGATTACGGAAGAAGTATGAAGTAGGCGAAGGTCGCGAAGGAAACAGCAACGGCAGTAAGCAGCGCGGAAGCGATAGGCGAAAAGAATCCAGTATGGCCGCTAGAAATAATATCCGCACACTCGGGTCTTTGCAAATCAACACTATCACCACGAGAAGCCCGGTGAAGGACCCGAGTAGAGGAGTCAGCGATAAGCAGAAAGAATTCAGCATGGCCGCCGCGAGTAGTAGTACTACGTCTGCTACTACTACCAACGCGCGTACGTTGAGCGGTGTGCGATTCACCAAGGCACTGTGGCCAGGCGCCGCGGAGGGGCCGAGAGGGGAAGCGAGCGATAAGACGTTGCTACGGGTGCTAGAGGTATCGGCACCCACGACGAGTGCAACGGCCAGCGACATTGATATCGCCAGCACTACATCGGTACGGGGGGTTCTGACCCTTAAGGCCGATACAGGAGCTCAATGCAGCATAGTGAAATATAGTTGCGTAAAGACTGAGACTCCTATAATGGATAATGATGCAGAATTACAGGGCGCTGAAGGAAGTAAATTCCGGCCTATCTGTAAAGCGGAAGTGACCCTACAAATTCCAGGGAAATCTGTAAAACATTGGTTTTACGTTGTGAAAGATGAAATCCCAATAACTGTAAATGGATTATTGGGAATGGACTTCATCAAGAAACATAAGGCAAATATATTGCAGGGAGAGACATTCGAGTTATATGGACATAAAATGCCATTGGTAGATGGAAAGTCAAAAATCGTCCTCACACCTCGGTCGGAAACCATTGCGTACGTATCTACTACGAGTCAAAATCCCGGAATACTCTCTCGAGTGGAAATAGGTGAAGGAATATTAATGGAGGCATGCTATACACCACCACTAGGAAGTAGCTGTGTGGTGAACCTCGTTAATACAAACGAGAGGGAAGTAGTAGTAGAGCGTCCGACGGTGACACTCGAGCCAGTCGAGATAACAGAGCTCGACGCGGAGTCCAACGCTCTAAGTATGAATGCTGTGAGTAAAGAAAGAGGGGTATACCGACTCCAGCGGTTAGAAAGAGAGCTCAACATGAGTCACCTCAACGGTGAAGAGACAGAAGCCCTACTTCAGCTTATAAGAAAATATGAAAATATCTTCCATCTAGAGGGTGATAAACTACCTTGTACTCATATGGTGAAGCACCGAATACCATTAAAGGAAGGCACTTTACCAATGAAGGTGCATCCTTATCGATTACCGGAAGCCCACAAAAAGGAGGTCGAACGACAAACTTGCGAAATGTTGGAGGATGGAATCATCCAACCCAGTAGGAGCCAATGGAACGCACCCTTGTTAGTGGTGGCCAAAAAACCGGATGCCTCTGGAAAAGTAAAAATGCGAGTAGTGGTGGATTTTCGAAAAATAAATGAAGCCACCATTGGAGATTCCTACCCACTTCCAAATATCACGGAGATATTGGATCAATTGGGAAAAGCCCAATACTTTTCCACTCTCGACCTTGCTTCTGAATTCCATCAAATTCCGATGGCTAAGGAAGATAAGGAAAAAACAGCATTTTCTACACCTCAAGGCCATTTCGAATATAATCGAATGCCATTCGGGTTGAAAAATGCGCCTCCAACTTTTCAGCGGTTAATGAACTCCGTACTAGCCGGAATACAGGGCATAAAATGCTATGTTTACCTAGATGACATTGTTGTTTACGGGAAAAACCTGCGTGAACACAATGAAAGACTAGAAGAAGTTTTCCGACGATTAAGGGAAGTTAGACTGGCTGTGAAGCCACAAAAATGCCAATTCTTGCGGAAAGAGACGCAATTTCTAGGTCACATCATTTCCGAGGACGGGGTACGGGCAGATCCGGAGAAACTCGCGGCTGTGAAGGAGTATCCTGCACCTAAAAATGTTAAACAAGTACAATCATTTTTGGGATTAGCTGGTTATTACCGAAAATTCATAAAAGATTTTTCGAGGATAGCCAAGCCATTAACGGAGCTAATAAAGAAAGATACTAAATTTGAATGGACGGCTGTGCGCGATGTTGCATTCGAAGAATTAAAGAATGCATTAACAACTGCACCGGTATTACAATACCCAGATTTTCAGCAGCAGTTCTTGGTAACTACAGATGCATCGGATAAGGCTATTGGAGCCATCCTCTCGCAAGGCAAGGTCGGAGAAGACTTGCCTATATGTTACGCAAGCCGCACACTCTCAAAGGCAGAAACGAATTATACCACAACGGAGAAAGAATTGCTCGCTATAGTATGGGCTATAGCGCAATTCTGGCCCTATATATATGGGACGCGGTTTAAAGTGATAACCGATCATCAACCTCTCACATGGTTATTTGGGGTGAAAGATCCAGGTTCACGGTTAATGAGGTGGCGAATAAAATTGGCAGAACACCAATTTGACGCGGAATACAAGGCTGGCAAAAGAAATACCAACGCAGACGCGCTTAGTCGTATATACGTTACTACGAGAGCACGCGCGCGAGAAGGAGAACCTGTGCTGAAGGACGTGCGAGAGAAAGAGACAGAGCAACACACCGTTTCTACTGACAGCGGCTCACCTATACGCACCAATACACCCAAGGCAGGCGAGTCGGGCTCCCGCGGTGCGAATATCAGCACAAAGCGGAGAGCCGAGGAGACAGAGAGAGCTATAGAGGATACCGCTCTACCATATAGCGAGCAGTGCAGGGAACAGGGGGCTGCGCCGCGGCTACCCGTGAGAGGTGGGAGCGCGAGCGAGCGACCTGGCTTGCAGCAGAGCGAAAGAGATGCTATGAGGCAACCGCAGCCAATCACTGAAATAGGTGAAGCAGTCCGCGCGGACTGCAATGCTTCTGGAAGGCTGGGGGAAGCGGAGAGCGGGGAGAACGAGAGTATACCTTTGCGCTCAAGGAGGGACAAGGAAGCTACGATGGAAAAAGAGTGTAGCTGCAGCAATGGTGTAACCTGTCCTTCTTTGGAGGATAGAGGGAAAATACTAAAGGAATATCATGATGCCCCTCTGGGTGGGCACCAGGGTATTAAGAGGACTCTGAAACGAATCCAAGCAAAATATGTATGGCCAGGAATGAAAAAAGAAATACAAAGACATATCGCTGCTTGTGAAAAATGTCAGAAGAACAAGCTCCGATGCAAGGGCAAGGTACCTATGGTGATTACAGACACGCCTGGACGAGCTTTCGAAAAGGTAGCTGTGGACATCGTTGGACCACTGCCTTTGACATGTGCTGGAAATGAAAACATACTTTCTTTCCAGGATGCTTTGACGAAATACAGCGCGGCTGTGGCCATCCCAATTCAGGAAGCCCATACAGTCGCGAAAGCTTTAGTGAAGGAGGTAATTTGTCGATATGGAACCCCCGAAATAATCCTTTCGGATAGGGGTACGAACTTTTTGAGTTCTACATTTAAAGAGGTCTGCAAGTTGTTGCGGATTAAGAAAATCCAAACTACGGCTTATCATCCTGAAAGTAATGGAGCATTGGAAAGGTCGCACCGAACTTTGGCCGAATATTTAAAAAATTTTATAGATGAAGATCAAGACGATTGGGATGAGTGGCTGCCGTACGCTATGTTCACGTACAACACCACTCCACACACAGCTACCGGAATGACTCCCTATGTGTTAATGTATGGACGCGAAGCCGAGTTTCCTACTGCGGTGAAACAGGAGCCGCGCTCCACTTACACACACGCAGACTATGCCAGCGAGCTGCGAGAAAGATTACGAGCCTCGTGGACGGTGGCCAGACATAATGTAAGCAGTGCGAAAGAGAGGGCGAAGCTGGATTACGACGTCAAAGCGAGACCGCGTGAATATCTTGTAGGTGACCACGTACTATTGCACGATAATACGGTACGGCGGGGACGATCAGCCAAACTGACACCCACATGGACAGGGCCACACACTATCACGGCGGTGCATAGTCTCGTCACCTATACAATTAAAATGGGACGTAAAACCGCGACGGTTCACGTTAACCGTCTGCGACATTTCGTCGAGTATTAGGGTGTGTGTATGTATATATTAGCTTATCGCATGCAACGGCCATTAGACCGTCCCCATGCTCCTAAGTGAGAGAGAAGATAGGGAGCACGGATGCGCCAGAAAAAGAAGGCTGCCACGTGCTCGCAAGAAAGAAGGAGAAGAGGATAGTGAGCACGGATGCACCAGAGAGAGAAGGCGACCACGTGCTCGAAAGAGGAAAGGAGAGACAGATAGAGAGAGAGAGAAAAGTAAGGCACGGATGCACAAGGGGCATCTACGCGCGTGAGAAGGAAGAAGTAAAAAAAAAAAAAAAAAAAAAAAAAAAAAAAAAAAAAAGCCTTACTCATGGAACTGACGCAAAGTGCGTCCTCATGATTCTGTTTAAGGGAAGGATAGGGTCATCCGCGATCTATTACGCGGGGGAAAACTTAAAATTAAGAGAAAAAAAAAACATAATTTAGTTTTTTTTGTTTTTAAAGTTTATTATAGGGAGGGGATAATCCCCTCCCCAACGGAAAATACAGAGAATATTTTTAATCAATTTACTCTGGCCGAGATATCAACGGGGAAGGTGAGCGCAGCGGTACTACCACCGCGTAAGCTAGTGGAGTACCTCACGGATGCACTACCACACCTACCGGCTGGCACTGGATTCCCCTTACCGATAGTAAGGAGTGAGGCAAACTCCTTGATGCGACTCATCGACGCGCGGGCATACAGTGATGGAACAGCGGCCATACTGCTATTGGATATCCCGCTGATAAGCTCACAGCGTTACACCGTCCACCAGCTATACCCCGTGCCTGTGAAGGGTATCAATGACACCTACTACTACGTAGATACAACAGAAGACCTCGTAGTAGTAGATCAGGCGAATAGAAATTTTTTGCGGATGTCATCAGTAGACTTGCGGGATTGCAAAAATTTCGGAAAAAATTTTATATGCTCTCCTCAGCACCCTTCGGTGCCCATCACAAAAAATGCACCATGCGAAATACTAACCTTGGTAAAAATCGACACTGAGGGCGGTCTCAGGTGTCCTAAGCGAGTTTTAACTCTGACCAGCACGCTTATCATCCCTATGGAGCAACCCGGAAGATGGATGTACATCGCACCTTCAGAAGAAATAGTAACAATAACTTGTAACAAAAAACCCGCGTTCCGCGAATCGTTAATAAACTCGGGTATTTTGGCTCTGATAGGTTCCTGCGAGGTAACCGCCCAAGATTTTAGTATTCGGACCCTTAAAAGGGTCACAGACACTCGGAACGAGGAATATCTACCACCCTTCAATTTTACATTATCCGACATCGATGTGAATTACCATTCACATTTACAAAAAGTTAATAAAAAAGTGCAGTTCTTAAGTGTATTGCGGAATCCCGAGGAGTTAAGGACCCTTGGTTCACGCGTGAAAGAGATAACTAGAGACTTAGATAAAGACAATAAGTACAGTGAGCAGTGCTACCATAATATAGCACTGTATTCTTTAGTAGCCTTAGTTTTTGTAGCCTTGGCCTGCTATGCCGCATATCGGTTACACCGGCTGAGGCGAAGATGCAACGCGACACCGGCAAGGCCAGAGGAGGCGGTGACCCCTCAAGAAGCACCGTCCGCAGTCGAGATGCGTGCGGAGCCAGTGCCCCCGCGTATCAGTAGTTTACACGTAGATAGGGCTGCTACAATTCAGAGGCACCCATTGCGTTTTTCATATCATGCCAGAGCTACAGATAAGCCATAATTTATAAGAGTATCCATATGTCACATAAATAGTCGAAAGTTCAACCAACTTGCTCAGAAGAAAAATTTTTTTTGAACCTCAAAATTTTTCTTTTTAAGGGGGGAGGGATGTTGCGACCCGGAATTTCGGCAAGCAACGTTGCGAAACATTTATTGCACTTCGCTAATCATATTCAGCATATTCGCTGATCGCGAATATTGCAATCGCACCATGCGACATTTTTGTCAATTAAGCAATAATGCAATTCAGCATTATCGTGTAGGAACTAAGGTGAACTGGAAGCGACAGCGCCAGGACATCGGCAGTCTTAAATCGACTTCAAGAGCAATCGGTTGGGCTCGCGAGTAGAGTACTTTAGCAAGTTGTAATTGTAATAAATACATTTTATATTTAAACTCGTGTGGATTCCAATCCTTTAATCGGTCCCGATCCCTTAATATATTAATTGAACCGAGTCAGGAAAAGGGCTGATCACCCTTCGAGCATTTCGGGCACAACACAGCCATGCGTTTTCCGGGTCTCGCGCTCGATATAAGTTATGCGGTCCAATCATGTAAGAGCAGGTCGTTGCCGCCGAGTGCAAGTGATGAGTCAGCATTTTCCGTGACTCGATGTAGTTTCAATATACTGTTTTAAAAATATTTCAAATTGGAATTATAAAACAGTAAATGATAAATAATAAATATTAAATATTCAATAAAGATCGGAAAATGCTGATGTGACTACACTCATCGAGTTATAAAAGACCGGAGAGTAGTCACACAAGACAGACTTGATTTCTGAACTGTTCGTTTTGGTTCGGCTGAGATTTAAGCAAAGAATCTCAGCACTTGTCCGTAATTGTAATAGATCAAGAGTTTTGTCTAATAAATTACTTGTTTATATATGTGTGTAAATTACTAAGGTTCTAACCCTTCACTAGCTCATCCCACAATTAACTTTTTCGAGCATCCAAACCCGGAGACGGATTTGTCGGCTTGACATATCGCAGAAATCGTGAGTTAGTTGAAAAACAATGAGAAAACGGATTTAAGGAGGCGGTTTCTCGTGGTTTTCAGATCTTCTTTTGGTCCAATCGCTGAACTAATCTTTTATACATTTAAAGTGGTTGAAAATACATAGGATATACTGAGTGTCAAGTCCAAGAACAGATGCGAAATAGTTTTTCGTGTTTTTCTCGCAAAATATTGATTCTAGAGTGAACCGGTCGTTTTTTCGTGATCACCAACGTCCTATGAAGATTACTCGGCTCCTCTTTTATCGTTAAACTATGGTCTTATTCATAATCAGCGGAAAAAATGGTTCGGGAAAATCTGAGCATATGGCGAAATTACCAATCTCCGGAAAGATATCGCAGAAATCGTGAGTTAATTGGAAAACAATGAAGAAATAGATTTAACGAGGCGATTCCTTGAGGTTTTTTAGAGCTGCTTTCGGTTCTATCGCTGAGCTAATGTCATATTTATTTTCAGTGGTTAAAAATACATAAATTAGCTTAAGAGTCGAGTCCGAGAAATGATGCGAAAGAGTTTTTCGTGTTTTCCTCGCAAAATATTAATTCTGGAGCGAAACGGACGTTTTTTCGTGATCACCAACTTCTCATAAAGATTACTCGGCTTGTTAATAGGAAATCCTAACAGTGACGAGGTTGACGATAAACCTAATGGTTTGATGTCAAACTAGGGTCATAGTGGTAATCGGCGGATAAAAATGATTCGGGAAAATCTAGGCACATGCAAAAATTATTGTTTTTCGAAAAGAAATTGCAGAAATTGTGAAGTAACACAAGAATCTTGTGTTTTCGGACAAAAGGAACGATTTTTACTTTTTGTCGTCTAGGTGAGATGACAGAATCGCTCGATACTCAGAACATCTCGATTCTCGTTGTAGACCGATGTTTCGTTCGATAAAGTTGTGCAAGACGACGTTCAACGCAAAAGTTTTGTTTTTTAGGACAGCATGGATAATTATGGCTCTCGTAAGTCAAGCTGAGATGCCAGAATCGCTCGAAACACGCGAAATCTCGACTCTCGGGGTAGATCGATGTGTCGTTAGATACAGGCGTGCGAGACGACCGTTTTCGCAAAAATATCGTGTTTTCGGACAAAATAAACGATTGTGACACGTTTCAATTGAGCTGAGATGCCACAATCGCTCGAAATTCAGGACATCTCGATTCTCAATGATGGATTTGTCGTACGATACAGCTGTGCAAAACATCGTTCAATGCAAGAAGTTCGTGTTTTCGGATAATTCAAACGATTCTGACATATACGTCGAGCTCAGATGTCAGAGTGGTTCGAAACTCGGGACATCTCGATTCTGGGTGTAGATCGATGTTTCGTTCGATACCGCCGTGCGAGACGACGTTTAACACAAGAATTTCGTTTTTCGAGACGAAATGCATAGTTTTGACACCTTTATCTCGAGTTGAGATGACAGAATCGTTCGAAGCTCGAGAAATCTGGATCCTCGGTGATCTATTTTTGGTTCGATACAGCCGTGCAAGACGACAATTAATGCAAGAATTTCGTGTTTCTGGTCAAATTGAACAACTTTGACACGCTTACGTTGAGCTAACAGCGAGAATCGTTCAAAACTCGGAAAATCTCGATTTTCGGCGTAGATCGTCGTTTCGTTCGTTACAGCCATGCAAGACATCATTCAATGCAAGAATTTTGAGGTTTCGGATGTTATGAACGATTCTGACACATCAACGTCGAGCTGAGATGCCAGCTCGACGGAAGAATTTTGTGTTACTGGGCAAATTGAACGATTTTAACACTTTAATGTCAAGCTGAAATGACAGATTCGTTCGAAATTCGGGACATCTCGATTCTCAATGATAGATTGTTCGTACGATACAGCTGTGCAAAAGATCGTTTAATGCAAGAAGTTCGTCTTTTCGGACGATTTAAAGAATTCTGACACATATACGTCGACCTCGGATGCCAGAATCGTTCGAAACTCAAGACATCTCGATTCTCGGTGTTGATCGATTTTTCGGTCGACACGACCGTCCTGGTCGACGCTTACCGCAAGAATTTCGTCTTTCGGGACGAAATGCATAGTTTCAACATTCTTCTGTCGAACTAAAATGACAGAAACGTTCGAAACTTGGGAAATCACGATTCTCGGTGTTCGATCCTTCGTTCAATACAGCCGTGCAAAACGAAAATTAATGAGCGAATTTCTTGTTTCTGGTCAAATTGAACAATTTTGACACGCTAACGTTGAGCTGAAAGCGAGAATCGTTCGAAACTCGGGAAATCTCGATTCTCGGCGGAGATCGATGTTTCGTTCGATACAGCCGAGCAAAACATCATTTAATGCGAGAATTTAGTGGTTTCGGATGAATTAAACGATTCTGACACATCAACGTCGAGCTGAGATGCCAGGATTGTTCGAAACTCAGGACATCTCGTTTCTCGGTGATCGATTTTCCAGTCGATACATTCGTGCAAAACGACGGTCAACGCAAGGATTTCGTGTTTCTCAACAAATTGAACGATTTTGACCCGTAGGCGTCGAGCTGAGATGCCAGAATCGTCCGAACCTTGGGACATCTCGGATTCTTATGTAGGTCGACGTTCCGTTTGAAAAAGCCGTGCAAAACAACGATTAACGCAAGGAATTCGTGTTACTGGAGAAATCGAACAACTTTAACACTATTATGTCGAACTGAAATGACAGAATCGACGAAACTCGAGACATCTCGATTCTCGGTGTAGATCGATGTTTCGTTCGATACAGCCGTGCAGAACATCGTTCAATCCAAAAAGTCCGTGTTTTCGGACGATTCAAACAATTCTGACACACATACGTCGACTTCAGATGCCAGATTCGTTTGAAACTCAAGACATCTCGTTTCTCGGTGTAGATCGAATTTTCGTTCAATACGACCGTGCGAGTCGACGCTTATCGCAAGAACTTTGTCATTAGAGACAGAATGCATAGGTTTAACACATTCATGTCGAACTGAGAAGACAGAATCGTTCGAGGTGGGGTCGACATTCCGAATGTCAAAGATACGAAAGATTCAAATTCCGAAATTGAATTTTTCATCCACAACATTTTTCAAAGTGTTAGACTAACGGAGGATTGTTTTAACAAAAAAGGAAAAAGCAAAATGATGTTAATGACAAAAAAAAATGTTACGAAATTTATTAATACATAATCTACCGCTTATGATGACCACTCGAAAGATCCGCCTATTTGCTGTTCTTGTAGGTTTCCAGTATAAAAAATTCGGCAAGGTCGAAGTTTAGATCATCGTAAGGATTGGAATTTGAATGTATATAATAAAAACAATTGGAAAGTTCGAAGAATAAAATGTCCACCTAAAAGAAAAACTAGCTTAAGGAAGGTTCAGAAAATGACAGTCTTGAAAGTCTAAAATACTGTAAAGTGCCATTCCGAAAAGACAAGATTCCGAAAATACACAATCCGAAAAGGCAAAATTAGGACACCTATTTTTCCGTAAGTTCAGAATTCCGAAAATGATTATATACTATGGTCGGATGATTCCTCCGACCATGTTTAGATGGCAGCACCATTACGGCTGTTATGCGGTCTAAGTTTGCGGGGCTACGAGGAGTAAGCGGGACAGCTGCGTATTGAGATTCCAACTAATGATTTCAAGAGCATTGATAAATTTATCCCCCAAAACCCACTCTGCGGGTTAAAAAAAACGGAGAAAAGTTTATTTACGTGAGTGGCATTCTGCCCCGAAATGCACCGCAATTGAAAAGAAAAAAAAAATTAGCAGTATACTTTCTATGTATTTATGTGCAAAAAGCTATAAAATAATCTGAAAGAATCTATAGCATGTCATGTCAAGTACATGTATGTAAGCTTAACCTGTTCTAAACACCGACACTCAGATAGTTGACTACCCCTATACACGGGCTATTCTTAAAAGTAACGATAAAAATTATGCAAACAAAATGCGCGAGGATTTTTTTCTTTTGAACGTCGAAACGTTTTAAAAAAAAAGAGAATTTGTGGTATTTAGTGTAATGTAATAAAATAATAATGAAATAATGATAATAATTACAATTTACGAAATAAAAAAATTGTTTCATTGGGAAAAAGGGAAATATCGAAAAATGGAAACAAAGGAAATTGAAACTAATTTGATAATTTCATTGCAAAAAAAAATTTTCCCTCAACACTTGGCGAGTTAATATCATACCATACATATAGAGTAATGAAACAATTTAGTATATTTCACAAACTCGCCAAGTACCAAGGGCAAATTTTTTTAATAAATTATAAGGGCAATATATAAATTTATTACTTTCTAATTTTGTAAATTAGTTCTCAAGCGATCTATTAATTTCATATTTATTGATTGACTGGAATGAGAAAATATAACTCTGTGTTAATAATTTACTTGAAACATTTATAAATTTCGAATTGACAGTTTTTTTAACACTCAATCAAACTTTACTTACATCTTGCATATTTTAGGTTAATGATTATCACACTAAACATTGCTGTATAATAAACAAATAATACACACTGAACCACCGAACGTATTTAAGCGGGGTTGTTCTATATTTCAAGCCACATAATAAAAAAAATTATCACTTTTTATCACTTCACCTACATACAAATAATACACCACTACATGGCTGCTCACTGCATCACTCCGCTAATAAACTCTGAAACGCCGTTTTGGCTGAAAGCTGGATTCAGTTGCAAACTACTGCTATATATACGTAGATATACATATACCGTCCATATGGCTGTAGCCGCTAGTAGGCCTCTTATTATTCCAATATTTATATCTCGTTGGCTGTGCCACCTACCGCATGAAGTTAGGATTGTGCTATGTACGGCATCTCTTGATAATTCAATAACGGTACTCTCGATCGACTTTTAAAGATGTGAAACGCTTAAGGGCATGTGAAACACGCCAGAACGACGCGACGCGGCCCTGCTCCCACGGTAAGGCAGGTTACCGAGTCGGTAACTCTGCCGCTTGCCGCTAGGTGTCGCCCAACGCAACTTCTGAATTAAAGATATGACGTCCATTAGCGTCACCACAAGGGGGCACATCTGAAATCGCGCAGGATCACGCAGGCTCGGCGACTTATGAATCGCACAAGAGCGACAAGCTCGACGATTTCAAAATCGTGCACGAGCCGCGGGGTCGGCGATTTTTCATTCGCGCAAGAGCTGCGAGGTCGGCGATGCGATTACAGTCTACAAATGCTGCTTCGAAAACTTTAAGTTTTCGAAGCAGCATTCGTATAAATATGTCGCGCGAGAGCTGCGGATTCGGCGATTTTTTATCGCACAAGAGTCGCAGGCTCGGCCACTTATTCACAAGAGCGACAAGCTCGACGATTTCGAAATCGCGCCAGAGTGCGCAGGCTCGGTGATTTCGAAATCGTGCAAGAGCCGCGGGCTCGGCGACTCATGAGTCAAAAAAGAGCGGCAAGCTCGGCGATTTCAAAATCGCGCCAGAACGCGCAGGTTCGGCGATTTCTAAATCGTTCAAGAGCCGCGGGCTCGGCGGTGCGATTTCAGTCTAAAAATGCTGCTTCGGGAACTTCTAGTTCTCGAAGCAGCATTTGTAGATATAAAATATATCGCTCAAGAGGCGCGGGCTCGGCGATTTTTTAATCGCACTGGAGCCACGGGCTCGGCGATAAAAATCGCACAAGAGCTGCGTGCTCGGCGACAAAAATCATGACGTTGAATTTTCCATCGTGGGAATGCGAGGAAAAAAAAATTTAAAACAATTATTCTAACGATTCTAAAATTGTTCTAATTATTCAAAAATGTTATTATGACGATCAATCGTCATAATAGCATATTATACCCAGTACGATCTTTTAGATTCATTAGAATTATTTTTTTTTTTCGTTGCATTCCAACGATACAAACTTTAAAACCATCAAAAGTCGCACAAGAACCGCGTGCTCAGCGACAAAAATCGCACAAGAGCGCTCGGCGATTTTTTAATCGCACAAGAGCGCTTGGCGATTTTTTAATCGCACTAGAGCCACGGACTCGGCGATTTGATTTGTCTACAAGTGCTGCTTCGAGAACTGCAAGTTCTCGAGAACTTGAAGTTCTCGAAGCAGCATTTGTAGATATAAAATATATCGCCCAAAAACCGCGGGTTCGGCGTTTATAAAAAAATTAATAAAAAAATACGACTGCTGATGTTGCTGCTGTTGTTGCCTCTGCTGCTGCTGCTGTCCTCACCGCCATCGTTGCTACCGCCGCTCTCGGCTCTGCTGCTGCTTCTGCTGCTGCTGGTGCCGCCACTGTTTCCGCTTCTGCTGCTGCTGTCGTTGCCACCGCTGCTACTCCTCATCGGCAGATCACCTGTTGAAAACAAAAAAATTATATACAATTTTCAAAATATGTCGCGCAAGAGCTCTTCGTCTCGGCGACTTTACAAATCGCGCAAGAGCCGCGGGCTCGGCGATTTTTTAATCGCACTAGAGCCACGGGCTCGGCGATTTGATTTGTAGATATAAAATATATCGCTCAAAAACCGCGGGTTCGGCGATTTAAATAAAAAAATTAATAAAAAAATACGACTGCTGATGTTGCTGCTGTTGTTGCCTCTGCTGCTGCTGCTGTCCTCACCGCCATCGTTGCTACCGCCGCTCTTGGCTCTGCTGCTGCTCCTGCTGCTGCTGGTGCCGCCGCTGTTACCGCTTCTGCTGCTGCTGTCGTCGCCACCGCTGCTACTCCTCATCGGCAGATCACCTGTTGAAAACAAAAAAATTATATACAATTTTCAAAATATATCGCGCAGGAGCTCTGCGTCTCGGCGACTTTACATATCGCGCAAGAGCCGCGGGCTCGGCGATTTTTTAATCGCACTAGAGTCACGGCCTCGGAGATTTGATTTGTCTACACGGAGAAAAATAAGAAGTCCGGCCAACTCAGCTTTAATGAGTTGACCAGAAATAAGTTGCTACAACGATTTACTCTATGTCTACAACAATCTCGAATAGGTGACGTAACAACGAAAAGTGAGTTGGTGCAACTCTCTAGTGAGTTCGCCCAAGTAATCGGTAAGATCGCACAACCATTTTAAACCAACGCAACGAGCGCTCGCAGCAAAACATTTTTTCTTTTAATCGAAACCTATGATAATCAAAGTGTGGCGAACAACTATGTTCGTGAAGTTTAGCTTCTTTACTAATAATTATGTCGATGTCTAAACATCGACATTTTTTAGCAATGAATGCAATCGATTGACATTTTGTGCAAAAAATGATACCGATAGCCATTTCGTGCAAAAAAAATGCTGTCGATAGACATTTTTTGCAAAGATATGCTATCGATGGACATTGTTTTGCAAAGGAATGCTGTCGATAGACATTTTTTGCAAAGATATGCTATCGATGGACATTGTTTTGCAAAGGAATGCTGTCGATAGACTTTTTTTGCAAAAAAATGCTATCGATAGACATATTTTGCAAAGACATGCTATCGATGGACTTTTTTTGCAAAGAAATGCTGTCGATAGACATTTTTTGGAAAGACATGCTATCGATATACATTTTTTGCAAAGACATGCTGTCCATTGACTTTTTTCTGCAAAGAAATGCTGGCGATAGACATTTTATGAAAAGACATGCTATCGATAGACATTTTTTGCAAAGACATGTTATTGATGGACATTCTTTGCAAAAAATGTCTATCGATAGACATTTTTTGCAAAGACATTCTATCGATAGATATTTTTTGCAAAGACATGCTATCGATGGAGATTTTTTTACGAAGAAATGCTATCGATAGACATGATTTCACAGTCACATTAGAATGTCCTCTGTGACAGATGGATAAGGTATCGAACACAATAACTTCAAACCGGCGTAATTCCATCAACAGGCATCTCAGACTTAATGAATTATACCACCTATAATCCCAATCCGTATTAATTTGATCAAATAAAACGTTAAAACGCATTAATTTCATCGTCCCTGTGTCAATTCATTGAATTTTTTTTTACATAAATTCGCACAATTTCTACCGATAGTCGCGTCAAATGTGTTCTGTTTGGCAAGTGAGTTGTGTCAACTCACCGGTGGGTTGCACTCAACCATAATAGATAGTCACTGCAACCCAGCTTGTGCAACTAACTAAAAGTAGTTGTCTCAACTCACAAAATACGAGGTTGTACGGACTTACGAAAAGTGAGGCCGTGCAACCACTTCTTGCGTGTGCCCAACTACTTTTTTTTCTCCGTGTATAAATAGATAGATATAAAATATGTCGCGCAAGAGCCGCGGACTCGGCGATTTTTATATCGTCCAAGAGTTGCAGGCTCGACGATTTCAAAATCGCGCCAGAGCGCGCAGGCTCGGCGATTTCTAAATCGTTCAAGAGCCGCGGGCTCGGCGATTTTTTAATCGCACTGGAGCCACGGGCTCAGCGATTCTTTAATCGCGCTGGAGCCACGGGCTCGGCGACGAAAATCGCACAAGAGCCGCGGGCTCAGCGATTTTTTTATCGCACAAGAGCTGGGAGCTCGGCGATTTAATTCGTCTACAAATGCATTTGTAGATATAAAATATATCGCTCAAGAGCCGCGGGCTCGGCGATTTTTTAATCGCACAAGCGCTGCGGGCTCGGCTATTTGTAGATATAAAATATGTCGTTCAAGAGCCGCGGGCTCGGCGATTTTTTAATCGCACTGGAGCCACGGGCTCGTCGACAAAAATCGCACAAGAGCCGCGTGCTCGGCGATTCGATAAAAAAAAATATATATATATATATATATATATATTTGTATAAATAAATATATACGGATTACCGCTGTTAGTGCTGCTGCTTTTCCTGTTGTCCTCGTTTTGTCCCAGTTGTTGTTGTTTAGTTGTTCTCACTTTGCTGCTGCTTTGCGCTGGATAAAAAAAAATTAAATAAAATAAATAAAATGAATAAAATAAATAAAATAAATAAAATAAATAAAATAAATAAAATAAATAAAATAAATAAAATAAATAAAATAAATAAAATAAATAAAATAAATAAAATAAAATTCTCACCGATGGAGAATATGTCAGCTGATCCAGTATCCTCACCAAGTGAAAATAGTTTCACTCGGTAAGGATATTGGATAAGCTGTCATGTTTTCCCTCGGTGAGAATCACTTCATGCGGATACTGGAACAGCTGGTGCGGGGGCAGCATTTGTTATCAACACATATTCTCAGCGAGTGAGGATATGTCAGCTGATCTAATATCTTTAGTAAGTGAGTAAATTTTCTCAGAATAATTTTACTCTCTCACTACCACTATCACCGTCACTACCACAAACACTATCACTATCACTATCACTCACACTATCACTAATAACTATTTACTATCACTGTTGACACTTAACCGATCGACTGACGAACTATCGTCACTCGGAGAGAATGATGAAGCACTCGATGAGGTTAGTATTTTGTCAGTCGATCGAACGACAAAATACTAACTTTTCGCGTCATCTCGATTGCGACACTTACCCCGAGAAATGATCGGGGTCTCCGATATCACGCGATGTTTTTCTTCAAAAATCGCTCGTCGAATTTTCCGTCGTCGCGCGCACGACGTCGGGAAACAGACGATTGCAGCGCCGCGATGTCAGTGCCCGCGTACATTCAACTACGGGACCGGCAAACAGGCGACAGTGGCGCCGCTTTTTCCGGTTGCCACACATGCGCCCACGTGACCGGCGATACGCGTCAACGCATTGTCTCCCGAACTCCCGAGTGACGAACATCAGCAGCAGCAGCAGCAGCAGCGGCAGCAGCAGCAGCAGCAGCAGCAGCAGCAGCAGCAGCAGCAGCAGCAGCAGCAGCAGCAGCAGCAGCAGCAGCAGCAGCAGCGGCAGCGGCAGCGGCAGCGGCAGCGGCAGCGGCAGCGGCAGCGGCAGCGGCAGCGGCAGCGGCAGCGGCAGCGGCAGCGGCAGCGGCAGCGGCAGCGGCAGCGGCAGCGGCAGCGGCAGCGGCAGCGGCAGCGGCAGCGGCAGCGGCAGCGGCAGCGGCAGCGGCAGCGGCAGCGGCAGCGGCAGCGGCAGCGGCAGCGGCAGCGGCAGCGGCAGCGGCAGCGGCAGCGGCAGCGGCAGCGGCAGCGGCAGCGGCAGCGGCAGCGGCAGCGGCAGCGGCAGCGGCAGCGGCAGCGGCAGCGGCAGCGGCAGCGGCAGCGGCAGCGGCAGCGGCAGCGGCAGCGGCAGCGGCAGCGGCAGCGGCAGCGGCAGCGGCAGCGGCAGCGGCAGCGGCAGCGGCAGCGGCAGCGGCAGCGGCAGCGGCAGCAGCAGCAGCAGCAGCAGCAGCAGCAGCAGCAGCAGCAGCAGCAGCAGCAGCAGCAGGCGAAAAAAAAATTTAAGCCGCTGAACGTGGTAAGAAATATTTCTATATACATTGTGACGGGCCGCTGGCGAAGCGCGGGACACTTTCATCGCACGTTGCGACAGGCGCGTTGCCGCGCTTCGTCACAACATATATATACTCACAAATTAATTTTTCGTTTTATTAACACGATTTTTGTCTTTTGTTTTTTCCAGCAAATCAAAAACGGTCGACGCTGCACTCAGTGCCCATGCGCCGGCGGCGGCTGCCGCTTCTGCCGGACCTGCTGTTACGTCTGAGTGACATGAATTGTTGCCCTATTTTTGACCTTAGCAAAGGCTAATTAGTCTGGGAAACGGGCTAACGGGTTTGATCGATGAAGAAAAGAATAATGCTCAAAATTATTAATAAAAGAATGTGGTGTTTAATTTCTACGTATTCTTGGTACAAGAAATGAGGCGCTTTTCATAAGCCTTACGTCGAGGATCAGTTTCAGGAATCCACGACGGATGTAAAAATTTAATTACAAATTCAATCTTTTCTAATTTGTATTTTATTTCAGGGGAAGTATGACCAAAAAGATTTTGAATGAATTCCTCTGTACAATAGCCGTGTTGGTGATTCCGTGAGTAGCCACTGTATTCAGCGGTTATTTTCCGGAGGTAATTCTTCCGTCCACCTGAACGACGTTTTCCCACTAAAAGAATATTTTAAATGGTGAATTGAAGAAAAATGACTCTAAATTTCTCAGACTACGCGAACCCCAGGATTTAGAGAAATAGTGAGTTCGCGGTGGTCCGCGCAACAAACTATTCCGAAGGAGGATAAGAGTTCGCGGTGGTCCGCGCAACTCTCGAGTTTTGAATTTAGGAATAGAATATCCGGTGAACTCGCGGTGGTCCGCGCAGTTCGATGGATTTGTTAAAGGATAAGTGAATTCGCGGTGGTCCGCGCAGCTCACTGAGTTAGAAGGATTTTGATGAAGAGTTCGCGGTGGTCCGCGCAAATCTTGAGTTCGAAGGATATGTTGAGGAGCTCGCGGTGGTCCGCGCAACTCGAAAGAATTCGAAGATTTTGTTGAACTTACTTTTACTTTTAAATGTTGGAAAAATTTCTGGAGAGCTGTACAATGCTTAACTTAAACCAGAGAGATGGAAAACTTACAAGAACTAACTGATTTCTAAGCGTAAAATTCGACCTTATATACTAATGTGTACACTATCTTCGTCTAGGCGTAGGGGTTGGAGAGGGCAAGTTTCCTTGTAGCTTATTGGCCCTGAACTTCCCGTCTTCCACTTCCTGCTTTTCCGGAAAGATGGGGAAAATCGCTCTTATCTCTTACGCATTACCAGGGCCCAAGCAACCCCCTTCCCTTAGCTACTACCCCAAGGCCCACGCTTATGCCCTGCGGTCATGCCTGGAGGGTTGCTTGTCCACAGGCGCTGAGTGGTGGCGTTACGGGGATGTAACACTGCGACGGTGGCCCCTATATACATCGCACCGATGGCACCGCAGGGCTACCAAACGGCGATGGTCCCTCAAGGTTATCCACCAGCGCTGGTCCCGCAAGGGTATCCACCTGCGATGCCATCGGTGCCATATTGGAGGCCACCATTCCCGTAAAAATTGTAGTTTTTCGGTTTTTTTTTGTATTTTCGTATTTATAATTATCTTTCTTCTTTTCCATTTTCTTAATTATTAATATTATTTTTTTTATTATTATTTTCATTATTAATATTACGTGTGTTTTTTTTTGTATGTTTGGTGTGGATTTTTTGTATGTTTTTATTTCCTTTTTATTAATAAAAAGAAAAGGAAAATGTAAAAAATTAATATATAATTTCTTTAAAAGACTCCCCCCCCCCCCGCGACCCCTCGCCCGCCGGCATCACATTGAAATTACGAAATTTATTTTCTCCGAAACGGTGCTTCGGATCGCGATTTATCTTGATCCGAAGCACCGTTTCTATTTGTCATTTTCTATTTGAAATAAAAATAGAAAATGACAGCAACGAGGGCATAAACTTCTGGCGCTTCGAAATTCGGGAAAAAATTTCATTTCAACTAGGATTACATAAACCTACATTACTGACATCGTCGGAGTTCCCACCGGTGTATCACCAGAGATGAGTAGGGAGATTGCCAGTGGAGCGATATTCTTGAGGCAACTTTTTTTCCGTCTTTGCAGCGCCGCCACACTGGAGAGTTGCTGAACTAGACCCATCTTTTTGATTGGTCGAATATATATAGATATACTCGACGTGGAAAAAATTGTGCGCTTCCGACCCATCTTTCTGAATGGTCGAGTATATATAGATATACTCTCGATGGGAGAGGTTCGTGCGTTTCCGTAGCTTGCGACCGCGCTTGATCCTTTGCGCCCGTCGCAACGTTGCTGGGACCATGCATTTGAATTTCAGCTCATCGCACGAACTTCGGTATACAGTCTTCGAGCCTTGCTTGAACATATCTTAACCGTATCAATAAAAAATTTGAAATATTCAAGCAAGCTCGGCAGACGTACGCCAGTTCACTCACGCACCGAATGAATTTTTTCCCTTAATTTTTTTTTTTCCGCGGTGATACGTAATTTAATGAATATATCTTCGCAGCAACGAATTTGTTGCTGCGAGGATATATATATATTTTTTCCCGCGTTCAAGAATTTTGGATAAGCATGTTTGGGTAACGTACATTAATTCACAGAAGTGCACGGTGGTCGTGCGCATAGAGGATCAGTCTGGTAACCGGAAGGTTCGGAGTTCGAGTCAACGATTAATTTCTTTTTTTTACAATTTTTTTCATTTTTTTTTAAGAAGGTTCGTCAGTTAAATTGAAAATGCCCGGAAAAATCTAAAATAATTGCCGCTTTTTTAACAATACATAACAAACTCACATAAATTTTTTGAGATTTTTCGTCTACATCGTTTACACAAAATGAATTTTTTTATGCATACATTTTAACATGGGCTCTTATGGCATATTTACGAATAAAAAAAATCGAAAAAACTGTGAGACGCAAAACTGACTTCACTCTCCACTTGAAAAAATCAAATGATCGAGACGAACCGGAGTGCTCGCACTTGTTTACAGTTTGCCTCCATACAATGTTGCGTTAATAGATTTCCGAGAAACGTATACATTGTATTGTGTCTGACATGTAATTTTGAATCTTCATATCAATTTGATGGTTAATAAACATTTGAATTTTTCAGACCCGACCTTGCATTGCTCGCACCCCTATGCGAGCAATACAAGGTCAGGTCTTATTAATTTAAAAAAAAAAATTGTAAAAAGAAGAATTAATCGTTGGCTTGAACTCCGAACCTTCCGGTTACCAGACTGATTCTCTATGCGCACGACCACCGTGCACTTCTGAAAGTTAAAGTTCGTTACCCAAACATGCTTATCCAAAATTCTTGAACGCGGAAAAAATATATATATATATCCTTGCAGCAACAAATTCGTTGCTGCGAAAATATATTTATTAAATTACGTATCAACGCTGAAAAAAAAAAAATTAACGGGAAGAAATTCATTCGGTGCGTGAGTGAACTGGCGTACGTCTGCCGAGCTTGCTTGAATATTTTAAATTCTTTATTGATACGGTTAAGATATGTTCAAGCAAGGCTCGAAGACTGTATACCGAAGTCCGTGCGATGAGCTGAAATTCAAATGCATGGTCCCAGCAACGTTGCGACGGGCGCAAAGGATCAAGCCCGGTCGAAAGCTTCGGAAACGCACGAACCTCTCCCATCGAGAGTATATCTATATATACTCGACCAATCAGAAAGATGGGTCGGAAGCGCACAATTTTTTCTACGTCGAGTATATCTATATATATTCGACCAATCAAAAAGATGGGTCTAGTTCGGCAACTCTCCAGTGTGGCAGCGCTGCAAAGACGGAAAAAAAGTTGCCTCAAGAATATCGCTCCACTGGAAATCTCCCTACTCATCTCTGGTATCACTGCCTCTTAATTCCCACCCGTCAACGGACTCAAGTAAAGACAACGGGGAAAACGGTCGCGCAACCGACGTACATATGCGAGGTACTCTTGTGACCGTATTTGACCGACAAATGACGATCATTTGACGGTCCAATGATCGTCATTTGACCGTCACAAATGGCACAAAAATGAAGTAAAACGTGTACATAGAGATGCAAAAAGACGGTAATTTCTGTAATCGGTCAAAAGATTATAAAATCACCGTCATTTGACTGTCTTGCGACGTCATTTCTTTTGCCCATTTTGGCGAAGTAAAGATGACGGTCATTTATACAAGCGTCTTGTGACATTCCAAAGTGGACCGAAACACCTATCTGGTTGCGAAATGACGGTCTTTTATTTTTTGGTCATAAATTTGGTCACAAATTTGGTACGTTGAATTTAAATATGTAAGTCGATATTGAAGCTAAACATTGTAAATCGAGTCTTAACGTAAATCAGCTAATATATAACATTTACCGAGGATTTAGACAACTTTTTGATGATTTCCTGAATTTTCGATGCAGATATCGATCATTCGGACATAAATAAGAAACACGCGCAATTGGCTGCAATTTTAAATAATCGGTCACAAATAAATTGGTTATTCTTGTAAGCGTCATTTGACGATAAGTTGACCGTCTTGTGACGGTCAAATGACTCACAAAATTGATTTTGCATCTCGTGTGCAGCGTTTTCAGAAACGCGAAGGAAACACCCACCCTCGCTTACCCACTCTCACAAATATGAGCACGTTTCCGTCACGTTCGAGCACTAAATTCATCTAATATGCAATGTCAAATTGTCTAAAACGTGTACAGCGTTTCCAGAAACGCAAAGGAAACACCCACCCTCGCTTACCGACTCATACAAATATGAGCACGTTTCCCTCACGTTTTGACAACATGTGTATGACAACAATTGTCTATTGTCTCTTGATAACGAATTAGAAACCCATTTGTAGGGTGTCTAACGTACCAATAAGTCATCTTTCAATAACGAAATGGCAGCCACAATGCGGACTTAGGACTTATACAATGGCTTAAGCCATTGGGAATGCAGACAATTTCCGAGTCGCAATAATTTTTATTAAATGGGCTCTCATTTGCTGTGCATCACACGAGTACACTAGCTGCGCAGGGTCGCCTCCTAAAGCTATAGAAGTTGCAAACGCTGCGGCATAGACTCCGCATGTGTACTGATCAGGTTGTCTGGTAACAGGCTGAACAATGATATCGTCCACTCGAATGCGAGGATAACGTTTGCACAGATACCTTTTCTCCTCCTCGTGCAAAAGATCGTACTCAGGTCTGCCCAAACTATCATAAATCATCACCTTCGAACCACCGTAATGTACGCAACAACAATGTCTGGTCGCATTACCACCAATAATGTGCATATCGCTATCAGACCTGTATGGCTTGATAAATGTATGATATGCGAAGTAACTAGTGGGGTGAAAGCGGAAATCAGAATTTTCTTGCACAATTGTTTGAAACAAATCAATGCTTGTGTCATTGAGCAAGTTTGTAAACGATAGTATGTCATCTATGACTTCTTGTGCACTTATGTTTTGACGTACTGCCTCCAGCACGCCTCTATCTTCTTCCGACGGTTCCAGTTCGTTATTCAAATCGATTGTAACCCAGCCGGGAGCAAAGCGTGCTCTTTTGGTATCAAACACCTCAAGTTCTTGAGAGACTTGCATTGTCGGGCCCACGACCGCTTCATCAGGGTCACGTTCGTGCGTGCGCTTGTTCGTTCCGCCCTTCTTTAAGTTTGCGCTCGCTTTTGCGCGTAAAATGTGCTCGGGCTCCTTTATAGGCATATTTCTATTCCGCCGACTATCCACGATTTCCGGCAGTAAACAATCCATGTAAAATCGTGATAGAGGCGGTTCCATTTTGGAAGTCCAAAACAAGTCATCTCTCATAACTTTAACGTACTTGACGTCCACCGAAGTCCAAATAGCGAAGATGCAATAGTCCCGTCTGGTAATGTGAAGCTGACCCTGCACTTGATAATAATATACATTTGTTTCATGCATTCCTTTCTCCTTTTATCGAAGATAGACCGCAGATGCGAAATCTGCTGTATGGCCACATCCGGAGCAATGTCTTTCGCTGAAAGCGGACATTTTATCTCAACGATACCATCGTCATCGACGAGACCATCGGGTGATGCTCCCAAATAAGGTATTTCTTGATTAATGAACAGTCCACAAGCTGAGATACGCTTATTGAGTTTCTCTTCAAGGGCTTTTAAAGCCTGCTGTTCGTTAATAAGCCCAAAATGGATAGCCGCCGTGTCGAGAACTTTCGGGTAGCGTATGCTCATAACTACTTTCGAACAAGAAGTGGTCGGCTGCATGCGGCATATGGATCCAAATTTCGATGCAGTTATTAAATCTGTCCGCAGTTGATGCCAAAGGTCGCATTTACTTTGAGATGCAGTGTCGCGCTCGATTTGCACACGGTTGTTTTGACGTTCTTTTAAGTTCTCGAAATGAACTTGAACGCAAATATTAAAGGCATCTTCATCTAAATCTGGTTTTTTAGCCGACGGCCCATAGTCTTTGTCGGTGCCATGCCATTTTCTGACCCTAGGCTTCTGTTCGTCCTGTACGCACCTGTTTGCCGCAGTTTGTTCTTGCCGTTCTTCTTCCAGTTTTGCAACTGTAGCCGGCACTTTCATTCCAGCGGACAAGTGAACCTGCGAGACAAGTTTTTGCGTGTTGTGTTGAATGACACCGCCTATGTATCTCATTTGAAACGAATTCCTGGCACAATGATTGATTCGTTTCCCAGAATTTAATTTATTAATTACTGAATTGCCCGACTCTACGATATTATTCGTAACGTTTTCCAACAAACTGTCCGCGTGGCAACTGAAATATTGAACTGCCCCGTGTACAGCGCCATACACTCCAGTTTTGTGAAGCTGAGGCATCAGATTGATTTCATTATCGTCAGGTTTGCATTCAATCGGCAAGGCATCGCATTGAGTGAGATCACCGAAAACGTGACGCAAGATAATGAAAATATCTTTCTGCAGTTGCGCAGCTTTCTCCGCTTTCGAAGCGGCCGTTGCGTTGCGAGCGTCACGTACCTTTGTAATAAGGTTGCGCATTTTCAAAGCGCTAACCGTGATATGCGACTGCAATTGTCCCTTGTTAATAACGCCTTTATCGGGGTGAGATGTCATTTTGGACTCTGCCGCATCTCTTATCTTTCTACACAAATAACGGTACAAATGATTACTGCACTCGATTTTATTAACCATAACGCCGTGATCAGCGTATGGGTTTGCATCTCGAATGGATTGAAACGTGCTTGCGTCTCCATCAGCAATTAAAGTTTTGTATATCAGGCCGCGTGTTTCCACGCTCTGCTTGAAACCTTCGACAATTATGTCAGCTTCCATAGCAGTTGAACTCTGATCGCGTCCCCAATTTTTATAACACTGATGCTGGCTAGGTTTTTCGTTCAGCTTCTCAGCCTTAGAACAAACTGCGCAATATTTATTGCGCACACCTATGTACAATACTTTGTTAGTATTGGCGCCGATGATAAGCGCGGTACCAGACAGCGAATCATGTTTGCCACCGCGATATGATCGCTTCGCCCAATATCCGTCTGCGATAACGCTGATGCACGGAATACCATTGACAACGTGTCCGTTTCTTATAGCAATATCTCACTCCAGTGCTGCGGCCTTTTGCATATCTTTTTCCGAGCATGCAACAAACTTTTTATAAAGTTTATCCCTGTATTTTCAGTACGTAACATGGGACATGCACGGAATCGCCATGGTCGAAAGTAACTCTTCCAGCGCGCTAAATCCTGTACCAGTACTAATTGTAGCGCAAACAGCACCTTCGTTTATTCCCATCGTGCTGGCATTATCACGGTCAGTCCAGGTACTGCTCTTATAATCACAATTGTTACATTTGAAGAACAATTGTGTCCTCAAACCACGATCCACGTACTTATCTAATTTTAACGACGTGAAGGGACACTTGCAAGAGCTTTCATGCTTCCTGCTCAGCTCGCGAAGTTGTTCAAATAAAAAATTGAGATCAACTATACGCCGACCATTTATATTCAGATCGTCAAGTTCGTGTTTGCTTGCACAGACCTCATCGCATGACTCTGCATGTGGCGAGACTAGATGCGAATCATCGCATGGAAGTAGCGATTCTAGATTTGCATCGTCGCACGAATATTGCGAGTTCAGATGGACATCGTCGCGTATATTTTGCGATTCTAGATGTGCATCGTCACATGAATATTCCGAGTCCAGATGGACACCGTCGCGTATATCTTGCGATTCTAGATGTGCATCGTCGCGTATATCTTACGATTCTAGATGTGCATCGTCGCATGAATATTGCAAGTCGAGATGGACATCGTCGCGTATATTTTGCGATTCTAGATGTGCATCGTCGCGTATATCTTGCGATCCTAGATGTGCATCGTCGCATGAATATTGCAAGTCGCGATGGACATCGTCGCGTATATTTTGCGATTCTAGATGCACATCGTCGCAAAAGTCCAGGAATACTGCAGGGTTTTTTCCGGAACCATGTACTTCTCGAGTAGATCCCATCTCCAAAGAGTCAGTGATCGCTCGAGTTTCCACTTGGCGCTGTGTTCCTGCAGTATTGTCACTTATATCTATAACATCTGCCATTTCCATACCTGCATTTTGATCGCCATTTAGATTATGTCGCTTGGACCTGTAAAGACAAATTTAATTATGAAATAATGTAAAAAACACCAAAATTTTCAAGAGTAGTTGCGGGATATTTCATTTCGTTCGAATAAGCTATCCGACGGCTAATTTTCCGCTGATTCCGAGAAGCACCGTTATTTACCCGAAAAATCTGAAATTCAATGTGAAAAACGCAAGAATCAAATTTTTTCCTTGTGATCTTCCAAATTTTCACGACTCTAACAACAAAGTGCCGGTTTTCCAACGACAATGTGGAGGCCGAATAAATGGACGATAATGGTAGAGATGCGAGAACCATTTTGTGACTGTCATTTGACCGCCACAAGAATGTAAAATGATCGTCAAATGACGCGCACAAAAATGACAAATTTAATTGTGACCGATTATTTAAAATTGCCGCCAATTGCGCGTGTTTTTTGTTTGAGTTCGAATGATCGATACCTGCATAAAAAATTCGGAAAATCATCAAAAACTTGTCTAAATACTCGGCAAATGTTTTATGTCTACTTTCAATATTGACTTACATATTTGAATTCATCGTTACAAATTTGTAGCCAAAAAATGAAAGACCGTCATTTGGCAACTAGATAGGTGTTTTGGTCACTTTTGGATCGTCACAAGACGCTTGTCAAAATGACCGTCATTTTCACTTCGACAAAATGGGTCATCCCTCACAAATACAAATGACATCACAAGACAGGAAAATGACGGTCATTTATTGATCTTTCGACCGATTAAAAAAATGACCGTCATTTTGCATCTCTAGATAATGGTTGCTCACGGAATTTCCACTAGAGAAATAGAGAGTAGGAACAATAACGCTTGAGCGCTCGATCTCAGGAAGTTAGCCAGCGTAGGATGACAAGTTTGCTGCTGATTCCGAAAATCACGGCTGTTTACCCGAAAAATCAAAAATCGAGGCATTACACGCGCGCCACAGCTGCGGGATTTGAAATCGCCGCGACCACATGATTTTGTGACCGATGTGGTAATATTAGAAACGGTCACGTACCGTATTTGAATGGTACAAATACCGTACAATTACCGCTCACATGTACTGCTCACATCTCCAGTAGCTCATTAGAGGTTTTTTTTCAGTAAAATGACCGTAAAAATACGGTATCTTTACCATCTTTTACCGTAATTTTTTCTCTACAATCTTTGTGTTCAGAAAATACGTTCACGAAAATTGCTCGTAAATTTGACCGGTCACACGTTTTCTTTGATAAATTCACTGTAAAATTGCCGGACGTTCGAAAAACATTGCCGATCGGTAATATCAAACCGATCGGCAATTTTTTTCGAACGTCCGGCAATTTATTTTCGTGGGAAAAAGGGATTTGGCCAAATTCTTTGATACATACCTGTCGCCCATCCACTTCCTTCGCCGAGATCTGCTGCCGTTGAGTTCCCTGTTTTTTCGGTTACCCATCACTGCACTATCACTGCACTGTATCAATGCACTGTCACTACACAAATTACCTAATTCACTCACTTAAAAATTTCCTAGAGAGTCGACGGTCACCACCCGCGCAAGATGTCGACAGTGCGCTTTGTTTTCGTTCCATCTGTCTCATTCCGTAGTTCGGGAAATGACGCTGAGGTTTACGGAGAACCGGAAGTCACTGCCAGCTCTTTCCGCCAAACTTATGGAATTTAAAATTTCCCTCACGGTCCGAAATGGCGCTAGTGTAGTTCGCGCCGCGACGGCGCGTTCGTACACGAACACAAATTCGGCTGCTACTTCTGCCAGCAGACGGTAACAGCTGTTGTTGCTTTTGGGACAAGTACGTGTTCCGTGAATTTAGACGACCTGTGTGGCGAGGTGTAAGAGGCTTTAACAGAAACGAGGTGAGTTAAAATATATTGTATATGCAGCATACGGAAAACGATTCTCGCTTGACATTTCTGTGGTGTCACCAATAATCTGACGGAGTCCATGGATAATGGATAGCTAGTCAGTGGCTGCATGAAAGTGTCAAGCGAGAACAATTCGTAGAATAGTTGTTCGAATTGGGCAGGAGAAAGACTTTGCGCAGAGCGCTTTGTGCAAGTAGACAGCTGTCGTGGCAGAGCTACCTGAAGTCTTTCTCCTGTCGAGTTTCAATTTGGTTTTTTGTTTCAACCAGCCAATTACTATATAAAAAAAAAAAAAGTACTATATTAATGTCTCACCGTTTCTCGCACCTTTTAGTGTCGACCGATTTACACCCGTTTGCGTTTACCCGCTGACCAATCGCGCTCCAGACTCCAATTTGATTTGTTAATTAATATTTAAAAAAAATGTATCTTATAAAAATTGGAGTGCAATTGTTCGAGGATAATCCTCCCGCCTATTAATTTCTGTCTTGACAGAGTGTCGCGCTCGAATGGAATGGAATTACTTTTTCTGATTTCTTGTTTCTCTCACCACGTTGAACAAATCTTTAACACGATTCGACTATTTTTCGCAGGTCGCGTCGGACAACTCGTCGTCCGAGGATAGACAGGAAAATTCCGCCACGGAGATATCGACGGACTCGGAGTTCGAGCCCGACCGTACGACGCCGACGCAGCACGAGATACTGGAGATAACGATAAACGATGCGCACGTGAGGACGAACCGGGGACAGTACGCCGAGCCGAAGAAGGTCCAGGAAGAGGAAGAGAAGAAGAGAAAGTCCGAGTCCGTCGATGCGAGCGTTTCTTCAGGGCACGCAGCTGCGGGCGTCGAACAATCCGTCGACGATCTCGCCGACGGGAATTTTTACAGCCTCGCCACCGAAGGCTCTTCCGGCGCGCGATACGAAGATCGAGATGCCGGACCTGGTGAAGGAGACGAGTATCCTAAAGTCCAAGACGAAACTCTTAAACCGATTTTTTTCATTTCATTTTATTTTACCATTTATTATAAGAGCTTCAGTAATTATTCATTTATTATTTATTCATACAACTGGATTTAATAACCCTTTAGGTATTAATAGAAATTTATATGAAATTAATTTTCATATTTTCTACTTTAAAAGATTTATTAGGATTTATACTATTAATATTTATATTTATTAATAGTACTTTTAAATCCTTTTATTTTAAGAGATCCAGAAAATTTTATTTTAGCAAACTCTATAATTACCCCTATTCATATTCAACCTGAGTGATATTTTTTATTTGCATATACCATCCTTCGATCAATTCCTAATAAATTAGGTGAGGTAATTGCATTGTTATTATCTAATTGAATGTTAATAATTATACCATTTTTTAATTTTAACAAATTCCAAAGAATTAAATTTTATCCATTAAATCAAATTTTATTTTGAATTTTCATTAATATTATTATTATTTTAACTTGATTAGGATCACAAACGAACATGTTCCGGGTCGAGATGACGAGCATCAGCGAAAAGCCCCGCGAGCCTGAAAAGCGAAGCCTGGAGAAACCCGCGTCACCGAGCGAGGAAAAGCCACCGGAGAGACCAGAAACACCTGCGGACGAAAACGACGCCTGCAGACCGCGAAGTCCTCTGCACGAGACGTCGATCGTCGTGCCCCAGGTCGACTGGAACAAGACGGCGGCCGATGAGACTCGCAGCGAGAATTCCGAGATCGACAGCGATTCCCTGTCATCCAGCGACACCGAGGACACCGAGGACGAGGTGAAGAAGGAGCAGCAGTCGCAGCTGTCGGCGAATCTGTCGCCGCCGAGGCTGCAGATTCACAGCACCGACGGCGATCTTCTGCTGGACGAGGAGGCGAATCGCGACAAGGACGTCGGCGGTGGTTCCTTCGAGTCGGACTCCATCGAGTTCATCGATGTGCGCGAGGATCCGTCGGCCTACGCAGCGAAGCCCTGCCAACAGTCCGAAAAAATCCGCACCAACAGCAAAATCCCCGACGTCGAGAGTGTCAACAAAAATCTGAAGAAATTGGAGCGGAACGACGCGTACAATCCGGAGAAGAGCAACTGCAGCAGTCCGACGTCGAGCGCATCGACACGTCAGGACGATTCGATGGAAAACGACGTAACGACCGCGGCGCTCACGGAACCGAATTCTCCGAATGGGCGCGAGACGGCGAGGCGATGGTCGCCGACGATCTGCGCGCCGTCGAGTTCGACATAAATCCGGAGGATTACAACGCGAAAAATTCGCGGCCGGAAAAAAAATCATGACGTTAAAGTTTGCATCGTTGGAATGCAACGAAAATAAAAATGAAAAATTATTCTAATGGACCCAAAGGATCGTACTGGGTAGAAAATGTTATTATGACCATTAATCGTCGTAATAACTTTTTAGAAACGTCAGAGTAATTTTAGAATCGTTAGAATATTTTTTTTTTAATTTCATTGCATTCCAACGATGCAAACTTCAACATCATAAAAAATCATGTGTCCACAGCAGCGGCGCGGATGGCGAAGGAGGATCTCACGGATATCGAGGTGGATTCGTTCAGATACGAGCGAGCGATCGGCGAGCCGAGCAACGACACGTCGAAGCTGTTGGCGAACGGCGAGGACATCGACTACATGGACACGGACAACGAGTCGCTGCTCAACGACAGCCTGAGAGACGCGACGAATATTTCGCTGCTGAAGAATCGCGGCTACGCAGAGTTCGTCAATGTTTCTCCGACGTTGCCGCTGCCGCAGATTCGACCACCTATCGCCGACGTGCCGATCGCGCGAGCTGAGATGGAGAACGAGTTTTTCTCCGAGGACGAGCGTTACGACGACGAGAACGTCATCGAGATCAATCCCATCACGATGGACGACATCAAGGATCGTCTTCAGCGGAAGTAAAAGTCAACCTTTGGCTCAGCCGCCAGTAATCACGATGGAATTGGCGAGAAGCGAGGAGACGCTGGTGAACGAGGCGATAAATCGCGGGCTCTTTCAGTAGATGGAGGACAGTCTGCTTGTCATTGAACCCGCGGAGGACACGACGACCAGCGAGATAATAACTGTCCTCGCGAGTCCGGTGAATAGTGTGGAGCTGTATAACATCCTATGTATAACATGTTATTTTTTAAAATAATAAATATGGTCGATTGCAAAAGAAAAATCCAGATTTCATTTATCCAAAGAAAAATTACACCGATTTTCGTGAAGTGCCAAAATTGTAGAAAAGTGAAATATAAACATATTTCACTTTTCTACAATTTCCTCTTCGTATTTTCGATTTTCCGGGAAAACACCCGTGTCTTTTGGAATCACCGGGAAATTTTTCCGAGTGATTACACTCTATATAATATAATATATAATATCTATATAATAATAAAATATAATATCTATATAATAATAAATTATAATATCTATATAACACAAAAAATATATAAAATCGACTCGAAGTCGCAGCGTGTGGAGACAGCAGTATAAAAGGTTGCCGCGCCTATGGACGCTCTGCGCGGGCTCGTGACAAAATTGGAATGCGCCATCAGCGCCATCTAGCAAGACAGGAGAGACGCAAAAAACTCGTGAAGTTATCGACAATTCTTTCGGATATGGTTTTTCCTTATAAAATGTGACTAAATCGAAATCGAAATGCACGTTTCATGCGTGGTTTTGAATTATCTCGGGAATAAATTAGTCACTTTTTTCATTTTTGGTCCAAAAATGAGAAAAAAATCGAATTTTTGATTACAGGAATCTGCCGGTAATCGATCTGTAATTTTTTTTTTCGAAAATCAAAATTCGGCCTAATTCATTCCCGAGATGCACATTTTTGGCGTCTGTATTCCAAATTTCGCTTCAATCCGCCCATAATTCGCGAAAGAAAGCATATCCGAAATTTCGAGGTGCGCGTGCGTGTGTTTCACATGCCCTTAAGTGATTATCGCTGAAACCATAGATATTTCATTGATGTTTGTGGTGGCATTTACCTAGTCACTATAACGTCAATGCGGCGGATTGCCAGAACTACAACGATAGTGTGATATGTTGCAAAGTTTGCCAATTTTTTTCTCATACACGGTGCTGTTCATTTTTTTGGGAATTGCACCAGCCTATTTGCATATAGGAATAACGAATATTTTCGTGACTGTGGTTTTTTTTTAACTTGGCGGCACCTCAAACTTATCTGTTTTGAATTTTTGAGAGTGGAAAATCATGTGCGAACTGTGATTCAAGTTATTGTGTATACATCATAAATGATAAAAGGTAAGTGCAAACTGTAACGTTTCTTCTAAAACCGCTTGCAGATTTCATACGCAATGTGTTTAAGGTGTTCTGCAAAAGACTGGTAAGCTTATATCTTCTTGAAATTTGATTGTGCCCTACAACCTCAAAAGCGTTGACCGTGATAGAGGTATAATTTCCAAGCGGTATCTTCTTAATATGATCCTCTTTATACTTTAGCTTATGATATCTTGAATTGTTTGAAAGGCCGCGCATTTTCTCCTGTCCCTATCGTTTCTGATGGTAATCGGACAACTTTTTCAACGACGTCATTTTGGGCTATCCGATTATTTGGTTAAGCGACGTTATTTATCTGTGTCTTAACACTGTGTCACGACGTTTTGGACAAATCGCGATCGATGCTTCAACGGCTTCGCAACGCTTCCTCGATTCACCTATTATCACGACGAGGTCACTGTTCCGAGACGTTTTTTAAAATGTTTTTTTCATTACCTTATCGTAGTAACTGTTTGTGAATGTTTCGATCATTTTTTCGAGGTAACTGTTTTGCAGGTATTTCCCAACCTTTCTGTTATTTCGTTTACCCGAGGGTTTCGCACGGTGGTGGCCGTCCTGCAACTTTCATGGAATGTCAAAACCGTAATATTTATGAAAATTAAAAATGGAATTTTTTTTTCCATCCTCTTCATTGTCATAATCACGATTTATCCCGAGTGGAAACATTTAGGTGCGTTGGAGTACACTTTTCTTTCCTTCAATTACCGTTGCACATTAAGGGTATAAACTTCAACAGCATGTACACAAAAAAAATTGTAGTCATCTTTTAAATGTATAATAACAAATTTTTTGTTACAGTTTGATTAACTTTTTATGTACATTTAAAGTACGTGATTATCGAAAACGTTTCATATTTTAAATATCTCCTTAAGGCAGATGTGGGGTTGATATTGAAATTGTTTAGGTCAGAATATAACTTTATATTTGAATTACTTCGAACGAATTCAGTGATGTTCAATTATCGTTTTAGAACTTTTTCTTGCGTGTATAAAAGCGTCGTAAAAAAAAAATTTGAACTTGGTAATTACATAGAAAACAGCATCAGTGAATTTACATGTGGAAAACTATGTAAAGTGTTTCTATCAACCATAATTTATGAGCCATTAGTTGACTTACTTGATTCGTAAATCATCATACTTGATTAAAAACGAAATAATTCTGTTGAAAAATTGAATAAGAGCGAAAGGAGATTTTTTTGCATTCCCAACATTACGAATAAATTTCTCTCCGAAGGCTTTGAATTATCGGAATGCGTATAATCTCCGCGAATATAGTTCACGAAAAAACTTAGATTAGGAGGTTACCCTTCAGAAGCAAAACAATAGGATAGCTAGAGGTGTACAAGCAGTAAACAACGTCGCTTAAATCCAGAGCGATTCGTTCGGTAGCACTTCGCGCGCATCCCGCACCCTGTCCGGTAAAGCAGTGAGACGCCAACCACCGGTCGAAACAATCGTAATCCGCGCAATCACAAATTATTCATCTGTGACTGAGACTCTTTGTGTGTTGAATTTATCTGTTACTCTCGATACTAGTGTAGGATTGTCATTATTGTTTTATTCGTGATAGTCGTCCATCATCGGCTAATCATTATGCCACCTCGGCCGATCGAGCGGCGTAGGATAACCCCGCTGCATACGCGAATAAAAGACGGTCAGATTTTTCAAATTAGCAGAACGATCAATGGCGTTTCGTAAGTAATATCATTATTTGAATTCTAATATACACAAATTAGTTTTTTTTTACCTATATGATGATTTTTTATCACTTATCCATCAGTTTTTCCATGTCCATCGAAACTACGCTATCCTTTAGGACTTTTCATATTTCGAATATTATCTCCTTAGTGCATGTGTCGAATTGATATCCTGATTGTTGACGTTGAATTATAAATATATGTTTTATTGAATTCTATCAAATGTCGTGATGTTCAATGATCGTTTGAGAACTTTTTTTTGCATACATGAAAGAGACGTAAAAAAAAGCTTTGGACTTGTTATTTAAATTAAAAACAGCATCAGTGAATTTACATGTGGAGAAACTATCTCAAGTATTTCCGTTAACGATAATTTATAAGCCATTAGTCAATCAATTCAGTTTATAAATCATCATGGATAATTACAAACGAATTAGTATTGGTAAAATATTGTACCAAAGTAATATGAGACCTTTCGCATTCCTAACATTATCCGAAGACATTGCATCATCGAAATGCGTATATTCTCCCCGAATATCGTTCACGAAAAAATAGAGTGTTACACCTTCAAAATCAAAACAATAGGGTAGCTAGAGGTCATACGAGCGACGAACAACGTCGCTTAAACGCAAGGCGATTCGTTCGGTAGCACTTCGCGCGCATCCCGCGCTCTGTCCGGTAAAGCAGTGAGACGCCAACCACCGGTCGAAACAATCGTAATCCGCGCAATCACAAATTATTCATCTGTGACTGAGACTCTTTGTGTGTTGAATTTATCTGTTACTCTCGATACTAGTGTAGTATAGTTATTATTGTTTTATTCGTGATAATCGTCCATCATCGGCTAATCATTATGCCACCTCGGCCGATCGAGCGGCGTAGGATAACCCCGCTGCATACGCGAATAAAAGACGGTCGGATTTTTAAAATTAGCAGGACGATCAATGGCATTTCGTAAGTAATATCATTATTTGAATTCTAATATACACAAATTAGTTTTTTTTACCTATATGATGATTTTTTATCACTTATCCATCAGTTTTTCCATGTCCATCGAAACTACGCTATCCTTTAGAACTTATCATATTCGAATATTATCTCCTTAGTACATATGTCGAATTGATATCCTGATTGTTGACGTTGAATTATAAATATATGTTTTATAGAATTCAATAAAATGTCGTGAGGTTCAATTATCGTTTGAAAACTTTTTTTGCATACATGAAAGACACGTAAAAAAAGCTTTGTACTTATTATTTAAATTAAAGACAGCATCAGTGAATTTACATGTGGAAAAACTATCTCAAGTATTTTCGTTAACGATAATTTATAAGCCATTGGTCAATCAATTCAGTTCATAAGTCATCATGGATAATTACAAACGAATTATTATTGGTAAAATATTGTACCAAAGTAATATGAGATCTTTCGCATTCCTAACATTATCCGAAGACATTGCATCATCGAAATGCGTATATTCTCCGCGATTATGTCATACCTTCGAAAGCAAAACAACATGGTAGCTAAAGGTCGTGCGGGTAGTGAACAACATTGCTTCAATGCAGAGCTATTCGCTCGGTCGGATTTCGCGTGCTTCTCGCAGTTTGCCGGATATAGCAGTGAGTCTTTGTACGTTATATTTGGCTCCCTCGATGAGTCTTTATATATTGTACATAAAGTGTTTATGTATTGTATATCTATATCTTTTCCGTGAAATTGGTATTAATTGTTGATCATCGGCTGTTCACTACACTGCCTCGCTCGATCGAGCGGCATAGCCCATCACCGTTGCACACGCGGAAAAATGACGAATAAATTATTTCACAATGTAAAAGGTTAGCTAACGGCATTTCGGAAGTAATAATATCTGTATCCTAGTACACAAAAACAAAATTTTAGTCTTTCTTCAACTTCTATTATAACTCTTTTTGTCTCTTTTTCATTAATTTTTCATGTATACTTAACCCTTTGAAGCATAGTGACATACTGGTATGTCACCTACTTCAACTCTGTTTTTCTTCAATAAAAATTTTTTTTAGCGTATAACGACGAATGTAAATGTATATTTAGGATGTTAGAAGACCAATTGCTACTACAATATGACTATTAAGGGTTTATGTTTCACTAAGTGGATGTTAATAATTACTATAGTACAAAAAAACACGTTTTTTAGATAATAAATGTAATTATAGTTAATCCGCCAGGTAAACAATGAACAAAAAATAAGTTCAGAGATGTTTTTTCGGTCGCTGATTACGAATTCAAGCTCAAAATCCAGAAATTCAATATGGCGGATCCAATATGGCGGACCCAAATGCACAAAGCAGCTTGATGAAGCTGGAACTCGGTATGCAGGGGTTTTTGGGGTCGCTGATTACGAATCCGAGCTCAAAATTCAGAAATTCAAAATGGCGGATCCAATATGGCGGACCAAAATGCTCAAAGTAGCTTGATAAAGATGAAACTCAGTATGCGGGGGTCTTTTGGGTCGCTGATTACGAATCTGAACTAAAAATCCAGAAAAAAGAAATGGTGGATGCAATATGACAAACGAAAACCGGAGATTTTACTGGAATTACTAGAACATCGGAGATGCTCAATATGTTTTCAACTGTGCAATTTTTTGACCCGTTGGCGTTTTACACTGCGCAAGCATGAAAACAGAATAAACTACGTAGCCGTAAGTATCTGATAATACGATAGCCACTACGCGATGTAAATGGTTATTCGGCTGGACTGTATGCAACCTAATCAGCTATCACAAAAAATCCAGAGTACTGAGTTACATTCAAATCATAATACTACCTTTATTTTGGTTCAATACTTCTAATGCCTGTATCTCGAATTCAGTTTTGTAATGTGTGACGTCTAATCGCTCGAAGTAATGACTTTTGTTCAAGTCAAGTAACTTCTTGCACGTTGGGACGCCATACTAGAACGTTTTTAATTTATATATTTTGACTGGCTTCAAAATTAGCGACTTCAATAACCCTGAAGCACCGAGTTTCCTCTATATCAAGACAATTTTATGTTTCAGTCCACCGAATTGAATCTGGCATTCGTTATTTTCAAATTATAAGCTCAGATTAGTATCAGTGACCAAGCCATTATCCTATATTGGAACTGCCATTTTTATTGTTCAATTTCAAACTGAGATTCGTTTTCAACGACTCAAAAAGCCCCTGCATACCGAGTTTCATCTTCATCAAGCTACTTTGTGCATTTTGGTCCGCTATATTGGATCCGCCATTTCGAATTTCTAAATTTTGAGTTCGGATTCGTAATCAGCGACCCAAAAAACCAGGGCCTACCGAGTTACATCTTCATCAAGCTACTTTGCTACTTTCTGCATTTTGCTCCGCCATATTGGATCCGCTACTTTGAATTTTGAGCCCAGATTCGTATTCAGCGATACCATAAACCCCCGAATACGGAGTTTCATCTCCATCAAGCTACATTAAGCTTTTGGGTCCGCCATATTGGATCTGCCATTTTGAATTTCTGGATTTTGAGCTCAGATTCGTATTTAGCAATGCAATAAACCCCCGAATACTGAGTTTCATCTTCATCAAGCTACTTTGAGCATTTTGGTCCGCCATATTGGATCCGCCATTTTGAATTTCTGGATTTTGAGCTCAGATTCGTAGTCAGCGACCCAAAAAACCCCTGCATACCGAGTTCCAGCTTCATCAAGCTTTGTGCATTTGGGTCCGCCATATTGGATCCGCCATATTGAATTTCTGGATTTTGAACTCAGATTCGTAGTCAGCGACCCAAAAAACCCCTGCATACCGAGTTTCATCTTCATCAAGCTACTTTGTTCATTTTGGTCCGCCATAATGGACCCGCCATTTTGAATTTTTGAATTTTGAGCTCAGATTCGTATTCAGCGACGCAATAAACCCCCCGAATACCGAGTTTCATCTTCATCAAGCTACTTTGAGCATGTTGGTCCGCCATATTGGATCCGCCATTTTGAATTTCTGAATTTTGAGCTCGGATTCGTAATCAGCGACCCCAAAAACCCCTGCATACCGAGTTCCAGCTTCATCAAGCTGCTTTGTGCATTTGGGTCCGCCATATTGGATCCGCCATATTGAATTTCTGGATTTTGAACTCAGATTCGTAGTCAGCGACCCAAAAAACCCCTGCATACCGAGTTTCATCTTCATCAAGCTACTTTGTTCATTTTGGTCCGCCATATTGGATCCGCCATATTGAATTTCCGGATTTTGAGCTCGGATTCGTAATCAGCGACCCAAAAAACCCCCGGACCCCAAATTTAAAGTAGATCTTATGTCAGGAAAAATGTATGCTTCAAAGGGTTAAGCTATCGCCTAAAGTCTATTTCCTTCGTGCTTTCCAGACCGACATTGTGATTGTTTTCGTTTCAATTATGATATTTTTATCATTATTTCTTTCATTTCCTCGTTTGTTTTTCAATTAATTTCTTGTAACTTATCACTTATGCCCACACCTTGTGAAGTAAGATTTTATTTAATGCTCGTTGTATAATCTTTTACTTAACTCAGGTGATTCCTAAATGCTAAAATAACATATTACCTCAAAATTTTTTAATTATTCAACTATGTTCTTAGAATTTTTTTCGAATTACAATGCATTTATTGTATTATAGATATCTGCGATGTTCAACCAAGCATTGTCGTCGAACGGCAAAATTAACTAGCGGTCGAGAGATGATTTTAAATCGACCCCATTCGTCGATATGTTTTGAGGATCGAATGTGCCAAATAAAAGCGGATTTTTTGTTTGCTCTGAAATCGGCGCTGCAGAGAAATTTCTGGAAGCTGAAAGTTCTTTATTGTACAGTATCTGCAGTGTGAGTCTTCATTCTACTTTTTTTAAATCTTTTATTTTGAGATTAAGTGACTATAAGAAATATTATCGCCTCTTAGAACAAATCCTATTCTTTTCCATCCTTGGATGCAGATTCGCGTACGTATTCATTGGTACACATTCAATAAATTAATTTGTATCACTGACTAATGCATTAACATTCTTGTAAATCAAAAAATAAAATCTAAAGAGCATGCTTATTCCTCGAAAACAAATTAAATATGAAACCATTTAAGTCGTCAGTTGCTAGGAATCTTAGTTTTAATCTCTAATCTAACCTAGTTAGAATCTTGTTTTATATACGAATAAATTACGGGTTGAGCCGAAGATTTGTTATAATTGCACGGGGCTCTTTGAAAACGGTAGAAACTAAATTTTGTGAGACTAAGTTCCGAAGTTCACGAAAAAAGATAATAATGAATGTCATTGGTAAAGGTACCCGCCAGAAGTTGCAGTGCTATTGCCATTTAATAGCGTTAAAAGCACTTTGAAACGGTGGAGAAAGGAAAGTTATCCCCCAAATCCAACGACTCTAGAGGAGATGACTACACTATTAGAGCAACCGGAAAGCCGTCGATTATTAGAATTTGACGCCGGATACCTGACGTGCTTGCGAGTAGTAGACGGACTCGGCATAGTACACATGCTGTTGTATGATGCCAACTTCGTTGAAACTATATTTCGCACCGTTTCACGGATCTTTATAGACGCCATGTATAAAGTAAGGCCGAGATTGGAAGGTGTATATCAGCTGCTGACAGTCCTAGGCGTCACATTCGATCACGTAAGTTGTGTTGCGACCCGGAATTTCGGCAAGCAACGTTGCGGAACATTTATTGCACTTCGCTAATCATATTCAGCATATTCGCTGATCGCGAATATTGCAATCGCCATGCGACATTTTTGTCTATTAAGCAATAATGCAATTCAGCATTATCGTGTAGGAACTAAGGTGAACTGGAAGCGACAGCGCCAGTACATCAGTAGTCTTAAATCGACTTCAAGAGCAATCGGTTAGGCTCGCGAGTAGAGTACATTAGCAAGTTGTAATTGTAATAAATACATTTTATATTTAAACTCGTGTGGATTCTAATCCTTTAATCGGTCCCGATCCCTTAATATATTAATTGAACCGAGTCAGGAAAAGGGCTGATCACCCTTTGAGCATTTCGGGCACAACAATTTGGTGGCAGCGGTGGGATCACCGTAAGCGAAGTTTAAACAATCTACAACCAAACCCAGGAACGAACCCGACACGCAGTCGTTGGGGTAAATAGCCTGGTGCGATTCAACACGCAGTCGTTGAATCGTCAAGACGTCAGAAGGTACCACTGACGAGGACGAGCCAACTACGAGGTCAAGCACGACTGGAAGGACGTACAACTTGACCAAGGGTGACCAGAACGTCGCCAACCGGGGAATAACGTCGACGTCAGCACGACTACGAGGACGGCAACCCTGAAGTTCCACAGCGCCATGGAAGGAATTCTATATCTGTAAGTGGCGGTTATCTTTTTTCAGAGACAAATATTTTAAAAAATAAAAAATCAAAAAATTCCGTAGGACTGGGCCCGCGAGCTCATATCCTTCGTTAACAAAAATCGAGACCCTTACCAATAATCGGTGCAAGTTTGTAGCAACTTGCAGGGATTCAGGTATTAATTCGCGAAAGGCAGAAGGCAAGGCTATCTCCAACCACTGCCCATCATAACTAAAATTTTTTATAAAAAAATCCGTAGGACTGGGCCCGCGAGCTCATATCCTTCGTTAATAAAAATCGAGACCCTTACCAATAATCGGTGCAAGTTTGTAGCAACTTGCAGGGATTTTGGTATTAAATCGCGAAAGGCAGGAGGCAAGGCTATCTCCAACCACTGCCCATCATAATTTGAAAATAATAAAAAAAAATAAAAAAATAAAAATATTTTCAATATAAGCCTTTCCGCGATAATAAAAAATAAAGGAGTTAACGAATCAACGATGGAAGCCGGGAAGGAGACTCAGCAACAACGAAGGTCCAACTCCGAAAAAACCACACTACCGGGAAAGAATCTCGGAGCTGTGGCTGGAGTTGAAGCAGCCATAGGAGACATATCACTGAGGACAGACGACGTCCTCAGACAGCTATCTCCTGCCGAAGGGGTAACAGATAAAGCGAAGGACCCACCCAGTAAGGAAACATTGGATTCTTATTTTAAGATCAACACCAAAAGAGGCACGTCGTTCACTAAAACGACAGGGAAAACTGAAAAAAGGGAACCAGTGACGGACGTCAACAGAGAAAAGGGGGCGAAGGTCCCAACGACACCGGAAGTGGACGGTGAAATAGATGCGCTGCTCAAGGCCAGTGGATTGGGCGAGCGTGAGGGGGCTCTAGCCAGAGCACGAGCGAATGCACCCGGCATTAGTGGTGGGAGTGCTCTGCGGAAAATCATCCCACCTAGTCAATGGGATAAAACTCCGGAAGTCCCGAAAAATAGACGGCCACGATATCCGGAAGGAACTCCGGAAATCGAGGACAGCGACTATGAGTTACCTCCTCCGTTGCGGAGAGGAGGAAGAAATGCTTCCGCTGGAGGAAGATTAGAGGAGCGAGGAGGGAGTCTTGCTCGTTCGGCAGCAATAACGGACCACAACGCCACACAAGACCTACTCGTGTCTATGCATCGACAAGGAAACGAGCTAGACTATCAGATGATGCTGATACAGCTGCTTCAAGGTCAAGTGGAAAGGCTCGAAAAGGCTCTTTCCGAAAAAACAAATCCACGTACAGGAAGAAATGGCGAAGAAGTAAATAATGAACGAGAGTCAGCAGTAGTTACGCCCAGAGGACGGCCAACAAGGTCACCAGGAGATCCACCTGAAGGGTCACCATCAGGACCGCCAGGAGGGCCGAGAAGAAATGGAAATTGGGGACCACCGGGAGAACCTCCAGGAAGGGGACCAGGTGGAGATCCACCAAACGATCCGCCAGGGGGATTTGTGCAGAATAGGTTCAGTGAAGGTCGAAGGTATCTCGACCTTGGATTGGCATTAAAACATGAAAAACATTTTGATGGCAGTGACTCAGCTGAACTAGACGGATTTTTGCGGTCATGTGAAACCGTATTTGCCAGGGTACGCGAAGATGACTACGAATTACTACTGGCATTGGTTCTCAGCAGTAAAATTGGTGGACGAGCGACAAGAGAACTAAAGCATAAATCCATCTATACGCTCGAACAACTGAAAGCTGAGTTGGAAGCATTGTACGGCCATAGGAAATCACTGTCTGCCTTACAAATGGAATTTAACTCGTTACGGCAAGGACCGAGCGAAGATATAGCCGCGTATACAGCTAGGACAGAGAAAATCACCGTAGAAGTGGTTGAAAAACTCTGCGAGACCGTATCTACAGAAAGAGATGCACGCACGGTGGAAACAATGACCCGAAAATGTGCACAAATGAATTTCGAGAATGGATTACACGGTCAGGTGCAAATATTGGTTAGATCACGTAATTACTCCTCTCTTCATGAGGCAGTGACCGGTGCAATAGAAATAAGCCACATGGTTCAGCCGAAAGGAGGAGCGGGAGGTGTTCACAATACCAATAATCGAAAATCCCTATCGGGAAAAGCAGGTGAAAGAAATTGTTATATTTGCGGAAATTCGGGACATCTGGCGAGGGATTGTACTCGCAGATCAGGAAGGGTAAGCCTCCCTGCCCCTAGTGCACCAAGGAACATAAATCAAGTTGAAATAATCTGCACTTATTAAAAGAATAAAGGGCATACCTGGTTGGAATGCAGAAAGCGATTACGGAAGAAGTATGAAGTAGGCCAAGGTCGCGAAGGAAACAGCAACGACAGTAAGCAGCGCGGAAGCGATAAGCGAAAAGAATCCAGTATGGCCGCTAGAAATAATATCCGCACACTTGGGTCTTTGCAAATCAACACTATCACCACGAGAAGCCCGGTGAAGGACCCGAGTAGAGGAGTCAGCGATAAGCAGAAAGAATTCAGCATGGCCGCCGCGAGTAGTAGTACTACGTCTGCTACTACTACCAACGCGCGTACGTTGAGCGGCGTGCGATTCACCAAGGCACTGCGGCCAGGCGCCGCGGAGGGGCCGAAAGGGGAAGCGAGCGATAAGACGTTGCTACGGGTGCTAGAGGTATCGGCACCCACGACGAGTGCAACGGCCAGCGACATTGATATCGCCAGCACTACATCGGTACGGGGGGTTCTGACCCTTAAGGCCGATACAGGAGCTCAATGCAGCATAGTGAAATATAGTTGCGTAAAGACTGAGACTCCTATAATGGATAATGATGCAGAATCACAGGGCGCTGAAGGAAGTAAATTCCGGCCTATCTGTAAAGCGGAAGTGACCCTACAAATTCCAGGGAAATCTGTAAAACATTGGTTTTACGTTGTGAAAGATGAAATCCCAATAACTGTAAATGGATTATTGGGAATGGACTTCATCAAGAAACATAAGGCAAAAATATTGCAGGGAGAGACATTCGAGTTATATGGACATAAAATGCCATTGGTAGATGGAAAGTCAAAAATCGTCCTCACACCTCGGTCGGAAACCATTGCGTACGTATCTACTACGAGTCAAAATCCCGGAATACTCTCTCGAGTGGAAATAGGTGAAGGAATATTAATAAGGGCATGCTATACACCACCACTAGGAAGTAGCTGTGCGGTGAACCTCGTTAATACAAACGAGAGGGAAGTAGTAGTAGAACGTCTGACGGTGACACTCGAGCCGGTCGAGATAACAGAGCTCGACGCGGAGTCCAACGCTCTAAGTATGAATGCTGTGAGTAAAGAAAGGGGGGTATACAGACTCCAGCGGTTAGAAAGAGAGCTCAACATGAGTCACCTCAACGGTAAAGAGAGAGAAGCCCTACTTCAGCTCATAAGAAAATATGAAAATATCTTCCATCTAGAGGGTGATAAACTACCTTGTACTCATATGGTGAAGCACCGAATACCATTAAAGGAAGGCACTTTACCAATGAAGGTGCATCCTTATCGATTACCGGAAGCCCACAAAAAGGAGGTCGAACGACAAACTTGCGAAATGTTGGAGGATGGAATCATCCAACCCAGTAGGAGCCAATGGAACGCACCCTTGTTAGTGGTGGCCAAAAAACCGGATGCCTACGGGAAAATAAAAATGCGAGTAGTGGTGGATTTTCGAAAAATAAATGAAGCCACCATTGGAGATTCCTACCCACTTCCGAATATCACGGAGATATTGGATCAATTGGGAAAAGCCCAATACTTTGCCACTCTCGACCTTGCTTCTGGATTCCATCAAATTCCGATGGCTAAGGAAGATAAGGAAAAAACAGCATTTTCTACACCTCAAGGCCATTTCGAATATAATCGAATGCCATTCGGGTTAAAAAATGCGCCTCCAACTTTTCAGCGGTTAATGAACTCCGTACTAGCCGGAATACAGGGCATAAAATGCTATGTTTACCTAGATGACATTGTTGTTTACGGGAAAAACCTGCGTGAACACAATGAAAGACTAGAGGAAGTTTTCCGACGATTAAGGGAAGCTAGACTGGCTGTGAAGCCACAAACATGCCAATTCTTGCGGAAAGAGACGCAATTCCTAGGTCACATCATTTCCGAGGACGGGGTACGGGCAGATCCGGAGAAACTCGCGGCTGTGAAGGAGTATCCTGCACCTAAAAATGTTAAACAAGTACAATCATTTTTGGGATTAGCTGGTTATTATCGAAAATTCATAAAAGATTTTTCGAGGATAGCCAAGCCATTAACGGAGCTAATAAAGAAAGATACTAAATTTGAATGGACGGCTGTGCACGATGCTGCATTCGAAGAATTGAAGAATGCATTAACAACTGCACCGGTATTACAATACCCAGATTTTCAGCAGCAGTTCTTGGTAACTACAGATGCATCGGATAAGGCCATTGGAGCCATCCTCTCGCAAGGCAAGGTCGGAGAAGACTTGCCTATATGTTACGCAATCCGCACACTCTCAAAGGCAGAAACGAATTATACCACAACGGAGAAAGAATTGCTCGCTATAGTATGGGCTATAGCGCAATTTCGGCCCTATATATATGGAACGCGGTTTAAAGTGATAACCGATCATCAACCTCTCACATGGTTATTTGGGGTGAAAGATCCAGGTTCACGGCTAATGAGGTGGCGAATAAAATTGGCAGAACACCAATTTGACGTGGAATACAAGGCTGGCAAAAGAAATACCAACGCAGACGCGCTTAGTCGTATATACGTTACTACGAGAGCACGTGCGCGAGAAGGAGAACCTGTGCTGAAGGACGTGCGGGAGAAAGAGACAGAGCAACACGCAGTTTCTACAGACAGCGGCTCACCTATACGCGCCAATACACCCAAGGCAGGCGAGTCGGGCTCCCGCGGTGCGAATATCAGCACAAAGCGGAGAGCCGAGGAGACAGAGAGAGCTATAGAGGATACCGCTCTACCATATAGCGAGCAGTGCAGGGAACAGGGGGCTGCGCCGCGGCTACCCGTGAGAGGTGGGAGCGCGAGCGAGCGACCTGGCTTGCAGCAGAGCGAAAGAGATGCTATGAGGCAACCGCGGCCAATCACTGAAATAGGTGAAGCAGTCCGCGCGGACTGCAATGCTTCTGGAAGGCTGGAGGAAGCGGAGAGCGGGGAGAACGAGAGTATACCTTTACGCTCAAGAAGGGACAAGGAAGCTACGATGGAAAAAGAGTGTAGCTGCAGCAATGGTGTAACCTGTCCTTCTTTGGAGGATAGGGGGAAAATACTAAAGGAATATCATGATGCCCTTCTGGGTGGGCACCAGGGTATTAAGAGGACTCTGAAACGAATCCAAGCAAAATATGTATGGCCAGGAATGAAAAAAGAAATACAAAGACATATCGCTGCTTGTGAAAAATGTCAGAAGAACAAGCTCCGATGCAAGGGCAAAGTACCTATGGTGATTACAGACACGCCTGGACGAGCTTTCGAAAAGGTAGCTGTGGACATCGTTGGACCACTACCTTTGACATGTGCTGGAAATAAAAACATACTTACTTTCCAGGATGCTTTGACGAAATACAGTGCGGCTGTGGCCATCCCAAATCAGGAAGCCCATACAGTTGCGAAAGCTTTAGTGACGGAGGTAATTTGTCGATATGGAACCCCCGAAATAATCCTTTCGGATAGGGGTACGAACTTTTTGAGTTCCACATTTAAAGAGGTCTGCAAGTTGTTGCGGATTAAGAAAATCCAAACTACGGCTTATCATCCTGAAAGTAATGGAGCATTGGAAAGGTCGCACCGAACTTTGGCCGAATATTTAAAAAAATTTATAGATGAAGATCAAGACGATTGGGATGAGTGGCTGCCGTACGCTATGTTCACGTACAACACCACTCCACACACAGCTACCGGAATGACTCCCTATGTGTTAATGTATGGACGCGAGGCCGAGTTGCCTACTGCGGTGAAACAGGAGCCGCGCTCCACTTACACACACGCAGACTATGCCAGCGAGCTGCGGGAAAGATTACGAGCCTCGTGGACTGTGGCCAGACATAATCTAAGCAGTGCGAAAGAGAGGGCGAAGCTGGATTACGACGTCAAAGCGAGACAGCGTGAATATCTTGTAGGTGACCACGTACTATTGCACGATAATACGGTACGGCGGGGACGATCAGCCAAACTGACACCCACATGGACGGGGCCACACACTATTACGGCGGTGCATAGTCGCGTCACCTATACAATTAAAAAGGGACGTAAAACCGCGACGGTTCACGTTAACCGTCTGCGACATTTCGTCGAGTATTAGGGTGTGTGTATGTGTATATTGGCTTATCGCATGCAACGGCCATTAGACCGTCCCCATGCTCCTAAGTGAGAGAGAAGATAGGGAGCACGGATGCGCCAGAAAAAAAAGCCTGCCACGTGCTCGCAAGAAAGAAGGAGAAGAGGATAGTGAGCACGGATGCACCAGAGAGAGAAGGCGACCACGTGCTCGAAAGAGGAAAGGAGAGACAGATAGAGAGAGAGAAAAGTAAGGCACGGATGCACAAGGGGCATCTACGCGCGTGAGAAGGAAGAAGTAAGAAAAAAAAAAGCCTTACTCATGGAACTGACGCAAAGTGCGTCCTCATGATTCTATTTAAGGGAAGGATGGGGTCATTCGCGATCTATTACGCGGGGGAAAACTTAAAATTAAGAAAAAAAAAATATAATTTTGTTTTTTTGTTTTTTAAAGTTTATTATAGGGAGGGGATAATCCCCTCCCCAACGGAAAATACAGAGAATCCGGTATTATAAAATAGAGTATTTTTTTTAAACTAATTTTCTCTGCCCCGCATATCAGGCAGAATGACGGGGGGCCGACGCTGAAGAGCCGGCGGAGGCCCAGAAAATCCACCGCCTCTTCATCCACCTCGTCGCCGCCGTCCCAGAAATAAGCTGCGTGCCTCCTTGCAGCTTGACGGCGGCGCCTTACGGTGAGGGCCTCCCGGATGAATGTGGAGGCCCACGTCGGCCTCCGGGGTTGCCTCGCCGTCCCCGGAACGTAGATGACCCGGTTCTAAGGAAAAAAAGAAAGAGAGAAGAGATTATTAATATTATGTCACAATATAAATAAATTAAATAGAAATGGTACTTACGATCGCCTCGAGTAGACGGTGGTTGAGGCTCCCGCCTCGGATCAAAACAACTCCACTCATTATTTGGAGTTACGAGAAACAGTCGGATCAAAAGAATTCCACAGATTTTCTACGACGTGGTCGTTGAACCGGTTGACGATTGAATGAGTCGGTGGCAGCTACTCTGTTCCAACCACCGCTCAACGACGGGGGTAATTTACAAAGTAAGCAGTCTCACGGTCGAAAACTGCTTTAACCGTTGTTTTCTGGTTTCAGGATTGCGCTGTTCCTCGCCTACCTTATCAAAACCAGCACGGCCAACGAGGAATATGCGCTGAAACCATTCACCGACAATTCCGCCATCTTCTACGAGGAAATTGGAAGCGTCACACAAACAAAAGCGACATGGAGACTTGCCATACACATGGATCTCACATGTATACTCCGTCGAGAAAGGATGGTTAAATTAAATTTGCAACGTGTGCGTGACGCGTGTAAAGTCGAGGATGGAACTGGTCAGGCCGACGCACTATGTCATGCGCTTCTAGAAACCGTCGAACACATGTCATCAAGGGTAGAAGATGGCATGAGCACCGTTCATGACCTAATTGAACCCAATTCGTTGCGAAGACGCAGAGGACTTATCGATGGAATGGGATCGATAATCAAATCAATCACCGGAAATATGGATGCTGCAGATGCGGAGCGGATTAATCACCAGATAATGGCCCTGCAGGCGGGTGAACGAACCCTAAAAAGTGGCATCAAGGGACAACTGCAGGTCGTTTCCTCCACTCTGCGGTTATTTAACGATACCGTGGACAGGATAGTGGCCAATGAGAACACCCTTCTCGGCCTTGTAAATGCAGCGCGGCGTGATCTAATCGCTAACAAAGACCAGCTCATGAGACGTGTACGTCTTGACGAGAGCCTAACTGCCGTAAGTGTGGTGGTAGAGGAACTCCTCACCGACGTGCGGGAGTTAGTATTGCTCCTGGCCGAGATATCTACAGGGAAGGTGAGTGCAGCGGTACTACCACCGCGTAAGCTAGTGGAGTACCTCACGGATGCACTACCACACCTACCGGCTGGCACTGGATTCCCCTTACCGATAGTAAGGAGTGAGGCAAACTCCTTGATGCGACTCATCGACGCGCGGGCATACAGCGATGGAACGGCGGCCATACTGCTATTGGATATCCCGCTGATAAGCTCACAGCGTTACACCGTCCACCGGCTATACCCCGTGCCTGTGAAGGGTATCAATGACACCTACTACTACGTGGATACAACAGAAGACCTCGTAGTAGTAGATCAGGCAAATAGAAATTTTTTGCGAATGTCATTGGTAGACTTGCGGAATTGCAAAAATTTCGGGAAAAATTTTATATGCTCTCCTCAGCACCCTTCGGTGCCCATCACAAAAAATGCACCATGCGAAATACTAACCTTGGTAAAAATCGACACTGAGGGCGGTCTCAGGTGTCCTAAGCGAGTTTTAACTCTGACCAGCACGCTTATCATCCCTATGGAGCAACCCGGAAGATGGATGTACATCGCACCTTCAGAAGAAATAGTAACAATAACTTGTAACAAAAAACCCGCGTTCCGCGAATCGTTAATAAACGCGGGTATTTTGGCTCTGATAGGTTCCTGCGAGGTAACCGCCCAAGATTTTAGTATTCGGACCCTTAAAAGGGTCACAGACACTCGGAACGAGGAATATCTACCTCCGTTTAATCTTACATTATCCGACATCGATGTGAATTATCATTCACATTTACAAAAAGTTAATAAAAAAGTGCAGTTCTTAAGTGTATTGCGGCATCCCGAGGAGTTAAGGACCCTTGGTTCACGTGTGAAAGAGATAACTAGAGACTTAGATAAAGACAATAAGTACAGTGAGCAGTGCTACCATAATATAGCACTGTATTCTTTAGTAGCCTTAGTTTTTGTAGCCTTGGCCTGCTATGCCGCATATCGGTTACACCGGCTGAGGCGAAGATGCAACGCGACACCGGCAAGGCCAGAGGAGGCGACGACCCCTCAAGAAGCACCGTCCGCAGTCGAGATGCGTGCGGAGCCAGTGCCCCCGCGTATCAGTAGTTTACATGTAGATAGGGCTGCTACAATTCAGAGGCACCCATTGCGTTTTTCATATCATGCCAGAGCTACAGATAAGCCATAATTTATAAGAGTATCCATATGTCACATAAATAGTCGAAAGTTCAACCAACTTGCTCAGAAGAAAAATTTTTTTGGATTTCAAAATTTTTCTTTTTAAGGGGGGAGGGATGTTGCGACCCGGAATTTCGGCAAGCAACGTTGCGAAACATTTATTGCACTTCGCTAATCATATTCAGCATATTCGCTGATCGCGAATATTGCAATCGCCATGCGAAATTTTTGTCTATTAAGCAATAATGCAATTCAGCATTATCGTGTAGGAACTAAGGTGAACTGGAAGCGACAGCGCCAGTACATCAGTAGTCTTAAATCGACTTCAAGAGCAATCGGTTGGGCTCGCGAGTAGAGTACATTAGCAAGTTGTAATTGTAATAAATACATTTTATATTTAAACTCGTGTGGATTCTAATCCTTCAATCGGTCCCGATCCCTTAATATATTAATTGAACCGAGTCAGGAAAAGGGCTGATCACCCTTTGAGCATTTCGGGCACAACAGTTGCTTCAATTATGATCCACTGCAAGAATCGATTTTTTTTTGTAAAATATAAGATACATCAGAAAAGGTTCGACCAGATATTAGACCTGTTCAACAGAAGCCTTTAATGCAAAAAGTAAAGTTCCAGCCAAATGTGATGGCTTTTTGGAAATTTATGTCCCAAAATAAGTAAATTGAGTGAGTTAAAAAATGTTGGCTTTGGGATGAAATTAGCATATTGAAAGCACTTTACTTGTGGATATATAGTAAAGTCATTTTTTTCAATTTTGTCCCTAATTAATACGGTCTTACTCGTGGAATAATGCAAATGGTTGAATTTATTAATCATCCATATAATGCGTATTATTTCGAAAATGAATAATAATTGTATACTAGGCTGGTCCCTACGTAGGCTGTTTTCGAAATTTCCTGCGAATTAGGCGCAATAAGCTGGCACAAAATAAATAAAAAGTTGCCGAAACTTGGAGCCTACAGGTAAACTCCAAGTACTTCCTCCAGGGCAGTTAATTTTCTCGTTCTCTTTCGATGAAAATTCTGGTGCATTGCGTTATTATTGTTTTTCTTTGGCCCAAAGTGCTTTGAACAATTTGAAATTTGGCATACGTTTTCTGTATGTTCAGCGATAATAATAAAAAGTATTTGTTTTTCTTTCAATGCGAAACCTTCAATTTCGCTGTAGATTTTACAGACTATTTGGGATCGTATTCAGAACGTAGAAGGCAATGGACACCGCGAAACTCGAAATTTGTTGAGAGCAAGAGTAATATTTTACAAAGGAAGATGTATTAATTAATGTAAAATAATTTATCCCATTCGACCGAAATGGCCACTATTTGCCTCCGAAAATTGTTTGAGTACATTATGCTACAAGGGAGGGAACTGTGTGATTTCCACCGAGTTTGAACTTTGCAACGTTAGCGTATAAACGCGCCAAGTACAAGCATCTAATTTGTTGGTTACAATCAAATGCGTTAATGAATTTTATAATTTGATATCTTTGTTTAACATTTTTTTCTGATATAAGTTTTATTCTTTTATGATGAAACGCAATTTACTGCTTTATTTTATAAAAAATCTATATCGTGTCGCTATATATGTAAATTCTTCTTTAGTTTCAATTTCTTAGTTTATAACTTGTATATGCCTTAGTAAATAGTAGTATACGCTTCGTTTCAAGTTCATCACACACTGTTTTTACACCATGTTTTTATTGGGGTGCATAGGATAACGCTAACGTAAGTACTTATCTCAATTTTCGTACCCGTGAGGGTTTTTTGGGGAATATAACATGACATAGTTCATAGTAAAACAACGATTGTGTTTCTGCATTTTTTTGCCTGACCTTTCAACAAATGGATTAAAAAAATCTAAAAAAATGACGTAGAATCCCTATTTTAAAAAGTTCATGGGTAACGGAAATCATTGTTAGCGGCTTATTCGATTTGTGATTGGTTGCTAGGAAAGTCTGCGAGAAACAAGTTCAGTCTGGTTTCTAATTCGACATAAGAATAGGTCGTGCGCGGCAGTGTCCGTGACTTTTCAAAGGGTTATAAAAGCGCATCAGTGTAAAAGAATTTCAGGCATGCGCTCTAGCACGTGTAATTAGCTCAGTACACTCGAATAGTACTAAGATAACCAATTATGGAGCAAATCCGAGAGAGTAAAAAAAATGTGGCCGGATGGGTGGCAATTAGTCCACGTAAAATTTTGAAAACACTGCACATACGGACAACCCTAATATATACATGACAGATAAGTACTAGGTTATTAAATTCTATGTAATTGTTTGAAGGCTCTACCATTCGCATATGTTTAATGGCCAACAAGACTGAAGCGGCGTACATGGCGGTCTTGGCTGAAATTTCAAGCCTTATAAATAGTGAGGGCGTTGCAGTCGTAATGAGCGACTTCGAACTAGCGTTAAGAAACGCGTCAACGACATTATTTCCGAATGCCCACGTCACAGGATGTAATTTTCATTACGATCAGGTATGATTGTTTTTTCTTTTATAGAACCAAGAACTATGTTTTTCCCTTCTATGCCGTATGACGTAAAACAACGTGAATTTAATACAACGACATTCTAATCATTGAAGCCATTGGCGCAAGATTTTGTTGAAAATAAAAATATTCAATTGTAATTTCTAACAAAAACCATCGCTGAATAAGCATCTGAACATCTGAATTGCCTCTCCATCTAATTTTTCGATTATCTTTTTTCTGTTTCTTGAATGCTTCATATTACCGCATTTCGCGGTGAGCAGACACAAAAACGTTATTGTAAGATCTCGTGTCCACACTCATAAGTAATAAATGCGTCTTCTGAAAATCCAAGTTTTTCTACTCGGTTTAATATAGAAATTGAATATTCTCTTAGAATCTTTGGGGGGTTTTAACTGCCCACTCATACTACCTTAAATCTTAATCAGCTGGTCATTTTAAATCAATGGAAATGTTGTGACCCGGAATTTCGGCAAGCAACGTTGCGAAACATTTATTGCACTTCGCTAATCATATTCAGCATATTCACTGATCGCGAATATTGCAATCGTACCATGCGACATTTTTGTCAATTAAGCAATAATGCAATTCAGTATTATCATGTAGGAACTAAGGTGAACTGGAAGCGACAACGCCAGTACATCGGCAGTCTTAAATCGACTTCAAGTGCAATCGGTTGGGCTCGCGAGTAGAGTACATTAGCAAGTTGTAATTGGAATAAATACATTTTATATTTAAACTCGTGTGGATTCTAATCCTTTAATCGGTCCCGATCCCTTAATATATTAATTGAACCGAGTCAGGAAAAGGGCTGATCACCCTTTGAGCATTTCGGGCACAACAATTTGGTGGCAGCGGTGGGATCACCGTAAGCGAAGTTTAAACAATTTACAACCAAACCCAGGAACGAACCCGACACGCAGTCGTTGGGGTAAATAGCCTGGTGCGATTCAACACGCAGTCGTTGAATCGTCAAGACGTCAGAAGGTACCACTGACGAGGACGAGCCAACTACGGGGTCAAGCACGACTGGAAGGACGTACAACTTGACCGAGGGTGACCAGAACGTCGCCAACCGGGGAATAACGTCGAGGTCAGCACGACTACGAAGACGGCAACCCTGAAGTTCCACAGCGCCATGGAAGGAATTCTATATCTGTAAGTGGCGGTTACCTTTTTTCAGAGCTAAATCTTTGAAAAAAAAATCAAAAATTCGTAGGACTGGGCCCGCGAGCTCATATCCTTCGTTAATAAAAATCGAAACCTTACCAACAATCGGTGCAAGTTTGTAGCAACTTGCAGGGATTTTGGTAGCAAATCGCGAAAGGCAGGAGGCAAGGCTATCTCCAACCACTGCCCATCATAACTAAAAGTTTTATTAAAAAATCCGTAGGACTGGGCCCGCGAGCTCATATCCTTCGTTAATAAAAATCGAGACCCTTACCAATAATCGGTGCAAGTTTGTAGCAACTTGCAGGGATTTTGGTATTAAATCGCGAAAGGCAGGAGGCAAGGCTATCTCCAACCACTGCCCATCATAATTTAAAAATAATAAAAAATAAAAAATAAAAAAAAATATTTTCAATATAAGCCCTTCCGCGATAATAAAAAATAAAGGAGTTAACGAATCAACGATGGAAGCCGGGAAGGAGACTCAGCAACAACGAAGGTCCAACTCCGAAAAAACCACACTACCGGGAAAGGATCTCGGAGCTGTGGCTGGAGTTGAAGCAGCCATAGGAGACATATCACTGAGGACGGACGACGCCCTCAGACAGCTATCTCCTGCCGAAGGGGTAACAGATAAAGCGAAGGACCCACTCAGTAAGGAAACATTGGATTCTTATTTCGGGATCAACATCAAAAGAGGCACGTCGTTCACTAAAACGACTGGGAAAACTGAAAAAAGGGAACCAGTGACGGACGTCAACAGAGAAAAGGGGGCGAAGGTCCCGACGACACCGGAAGTGGACGGTGAAATAGATGCGCTGCTCAAGGCCAGTGGATTGGGCGAGCGTGAGGGGGCTCTAGCCAGAGCACGAGCGAATGCACCCGGCATTAGTGGTGGGAGTGCTCTGCGGAAAATCATCCCACCTAGTCGATGGGATAAAACTCCGGAAGTCCCGAAAAATAGACGGCCACGATATCCGGAAGGAACTCCGGAAATCGAGGACAGCGACTATGAGTTACCTCCTCCGTTGCGGAGAGGAGGAAGAAATGCTTCCGCTGGAGGAAGATTAGAGGAGCGAGGAGGGAGTCTTGCTCGTTCGGCAGCAATAACAGACCACAACGCCACACAAGACCTACTCGTGTCTTTGCATCGACAGGGAAACGAGCCAGACGATCAGATGATGCTGATACAGCTGCTTCAAGGTCAAGTGGAAAGGCTCGAAAAGGCTCTTTTCGAAAAAATAAATCCACGTACAGGAAGAAATGGCGAGGAAGTAAATAATGAACGAGAGTCAGCAGTAGTTACGCCCAGAGGACGGCCACAAGGTCACCAGGAGATCCACCTGAAGGGTCACCATCAGGACCGCCAGGAGGGCCGAGAAGAAATGGAAATTGGGGACCACCGGGAGAACCTCCAGGAGGGGGACCAGGTGGAGATCCACCAAACGATCCGCCAGGGGGATTTGTGCAGAATAGGTTCAGTGAAGGACGAAGGTATCTCGACCTTGGATTGGCATTAAAACATGTAAAACATTTTGATGGCAGTGACTCAGCTGAATTAGACGGATTTTTGCGGTCATGTGAAACCGTATTTGCCAGGGTACGAGAAGATGACTACGAATTATTACTGGCATTGGTTCTCAGCAGTAAAATTGGTGGACGAGCGACAAGAGAACTGAAGCATAAATCCATCTATACGCTTGAACAACTGAAAGCTGAGTTGGAAGCATTGTACGGCCATAGGAAATCACTGTCTGCCTTACAAATGGAATTTAACTGGTTACGGCAAGGACCGAGCGAAGATATAGCCGCGTATGCAGCTAGGACAGAGAAAATCACCGTAGAAGTGGTTGAAAAACTCTGCGAGACCGTATCTACAGAAAGAGATGCACGCACGGTGGAAACAATGACCCGAAAATGTGCACAAATGAATTTCGAGAATGGATTACACGGTCAGGTGCAAATATTGGTTAGATCACGTAATTATTCCTCTCTTCATGAGGCAGTGACCGGTGCAATAGAAATAAGCCACATGGTTCAGCCGAAAGGAGGAGCGGGAGGTGTTCACAATACCAATAATCGAAAATCCCTATCGGGAAAAGCAGGTGAAAGAAATTGTTATATTTGCGGAAATTCGGGACATCTGGCGAGGGATTGTACTCGCAGATCAGGAAGGGTAAGCCTCCCTGCCCCTAGTGCACCAAGGAACATAAATCAAGTTGAAATAATCTGCACTTATTAAAAGAATAAAGGGCATACCTGGTTGGAATGCAGAAAGCGATTACGGAAGAAGTATGAAGTAGGCCAAGGTCGCGAAGGAAACAGCAACGGCAGTAAGCAGCGAGGAAGCGATAAGCGAAAAGAATTCAGTATGGCCGCTAGAAATAATATCCGCACACTCGGGTCTTTGCAAATTAACACTATCACCATGAGAAGCCCGGTGAAGGACCCGAGTAGAGGAGTCAGCGATAAGCAGAAAGAATTCAGCATGGCCGCCGCGAGTAGTAGTACTACGTCTGCTACTACTACCAACGCGCGTACGTTGAGCGGCGCGCGATTCACCAAGGCACTGCGGCCAGGCGCCGCGGAGGGGCCGAAAGGGGGAGCGAGCGATAAGACGTTGCTACGGGTGCTAGAGGTATCGGCACCCACGACGAGTGCAACGGCCAGCGACATTGATATCGCCAGCACTACATCGGTACGGGGGGTTCTGACCCTTAAGGCCGATACAGGAGCTCAATGCAGCATAGTGAAATATAGTTGCGTAAAGGCTGAGACTCCTATAATGGATAGTGATGCAGAATTACGGGGCGCTGAAGGAAGTAAATTCCGGCCTATCTGTAAAGCGGAAGTGACCCTACAAATTCCAGGGAAATCTGTAAAACATCGGTTTTACGTTGTGAAAGATGAAATCCCAATAACTGTAAATGGATTATTGGGAATGGATTTCATCAAGAAACATAAGGCAAATATATTGCAGGGAGAGATATTCGAGTTATATGGACATAAAATGCCATTGGTAGATGGAAAGTCAAAAATCGTCCTCACACCTCGGTCGGAAACCATTGCGTACGTATCTACTACGAGTCAAAATCCCGGAATACTCTCGCGAGTGGAAATAGGTGAAGGAATATTGATGGGGGCATGCTATACACCACCACTAGGAAGTAGCTGTGTGGTGAACCTCGTTAATACAAACGAGAGGGAAGTAGTAGTAGAGCGTCCGACGGTGACACTCAAGCCAGTCGAGATAACAGAGCTCGACGCGGAGTCCAACGCTCTAGGTATGAATGCTGTGAGTAAAGAAATAGGGGTATACCGACTCCAGCGGTTAGAAAGAGAGCTCAACATGAGTCCCTCAACGGTGAAGAGAGAGAAGCCCTACTTCAGCTCATAAGAAAATATGAAAATATCTTCCATCTAGAGGGTGATAAACTACCTTGTACTCATATGGTGAAGCACCGAATACCATTAAAGGAAGGCACTTTACCAATGAAGGTGCATCCTTATCGATTACCGGAAGCCCACAAAAAGGAGGTCGAACGACAAACGTGCGAAATGTTGGAGGATGGAATCATCCAACCCAGTAGGAGCCAATGGAACGAACCCTTGTTAGTGGTGGCCAAAAGACCGGATGCCTACGGGAAAATAAAAATGCGAGTAGTGGTGGATTTTCGAAAAATAAATGAAGCCACCATTGGAGATTCCTACCCACTTCCAAATATCACGGAGATATTGGATCAATTGGGAAAAGCCCAATACTTTTCCACTCTCGACCTTGCTTCTGGATTCCATCAAATTCCGATGGCTAAGGAAGATAAGGAAAAAACAGCATTTTCTACACCTCAAGGCCATTTCGAATATAATCGAATGCCATTCGGGTTAAAAAATGCGCCTCCAACTTTTCAGCGGTTAATGAACTCCGTACTAGCTTAAATACAGGGCATAAAATGCTATGTTTACCTAGATGACATTGTTGTTTACGGGAAAAACCTGCGTGAACACAATGAAAGACTAGAGGAAGTTTTCCGACGATTAAGGGAAGCTAGACTGGCTGTGAAGCCACAAAAATGCAAATTCTTGCGGAAGGAGACGCAATTTCTAGGTTACATCATTTCCGAGGACGGGGTACGGGCAGATCCGGAGAAACTTGTGGCTGTGAAGGAGTATCCTGCACCTAAAAATGTTAAACAAGTACAATCATTTTTGGGATTAGCTGGTTATTACCGAAAATTCATAAAAGATTTTTCGAGGATAGCCAAGCCATTAACGGAGCTAATAAAGAAAGATACTAAATTTGAATGGACAGCTGTGCGCGATGCTGCATTCGAGGAATTGAAGAATGCATCAACAACTGCACCGGTATTACAATACCCAGATTTTCAGCAGCAGTTCTTGGTAACTACAGATGCATCGGATAAGGCTATTGGAGCCATCCTCTCGCAAGGCAAGGTCGGAGAAGACTTGCCTATATGTTACGCAAGCCGCACACTCTCAAGGGCAGAAACGAATTATAACACAACGGCGAAAGAATTGCTCGCTATAGTATGGGCTATAGCGCAATTTCGGCCCTATATATATGGGACGCGGTTTAAAGTGATAACCGATCATCAACCTCTCACATGGTTATTTGGGGTGAAAGATCCAGGTTCACGGCTAATGAGGTGGCGAATAAAATTGGCAGAACACCAATTTGACGTGGAATACAAGGCTGGCAAGGAAATACCAACGCAGACGCGCTTAGTCGTATATACGTTACTACGAGAGCACGCGCGCGAGAAGGAGAACCTGTGCTGAAGGACGTGCGAGAGAAAGAGACAGAGCAACACGCCGTTTCTACAGACAGCGGCTCACCTATACGCACCAATACACCCAAGGCAGGCGAGTCGGGCTCCCGCGGTGCGAATATCAGCACAAAGCGGAGAGCCGAGGAGACAGAGAGAACTATAGAGGATACCGCTCTACCATATAGCGAGCAGTGCAGGGAACAGGGGGCTGCGCCGCGGCTACCCGTGAGAGGTGGGAGCGCGAGCAAGCGACCTGGCTTGCAGCAGAGCGAAAGAGATGCTATGAGGCAACCGCAGCCAATCACTGAAGTAGGTGAAGCAGTCCGCGCGGACTGCAATGCTTCTGGAAGGCTGGGGGAAGCGGAGAGCGGGGAGAACAAGAGTATACCTTTACACTCAAGGAGGGACAAGGAAGCTACGATGGAAAAAGAGTGTAGCTGCAGCAATGGTGTAACCTGTCCTTCTTTGGAGGATAGGGGGAAAATACTAAAGGAATATCATGATGCCCCTCTGGGTGGGCACCAGGGTATTAAGAGGACTCTGAAACGAATCCAAGCGAAATATGTATGGCCAGGAATGAAAAAAGAAATACAAAGACATATCGCTGCTTGCGAAAAATGTCAGAAGAACAAGCTTCGATGCAAGGGCAAGGTACCTATGGTGATTACAGACACGCCTGGACGACCTTTCGAAAAGGTAGCTGTGGACATCGTTGGACCACTACTTTTGACATGTGCTGAAAATAAAAACATACTTACTTTCCAGGATACTTTGACGAAATACAGCGCGGCTGTGGCCATCCCAAATCAGGAAGCCCATACAGTCGCAAAAGCTTTAGTGACGGAGGTAATTTGTCGATATGGAACCCCCGAAATAATCCTTTCGGATAGGGGTACGAACTTTTTGAGTTCCACATTTGAAGAGGTCTGCAGGTTGTTGGGGATTAAGAAAATCCAAACTACGGCTTATCATCCTGAAAGTAATGGAGCATTGGAAAGGTCGCACCAAACTTTGGCCGAATATTTAAAAAATTTTATAGATGAAGATCAAGACGATTGGGATGAGTGGCTGCCGTACGCTATGTTCACGTACAACACCACTCCACACACAGCTACCGGAATGACTCCCTATGTGTTAATGTATGGACGCGAAGCCGAGTTGCCTACTGCGGTGAAACAGGAGCCGCGCTCCACTCACACACACGCAGACTATGCCAGCGAGCTGCGGGAAAGATTACGAGCCTCGTGGACTGTGGCCAGGCATAATCTAAGCAGTGCGAAAGAGAGGGCGAAGCTGGATTACGACGTCAAAGCGAGACAGCGTGAGTATCTTGTAGGTGACCACGTACTGTTGCACGATAATACGGTACGGCGGGGACGATCAGCCAAACTGACACCCACATGGACGGGGCCACACACTATTACGGCGGTGCATAGTCATGTCACCTATACAATTAAAAAGGGACGTGAAACCGCGACGGTTCACCGTCTGCGACATTTCATCGAGTATTAGGAAGTGTGTGTGTGTATATTGGCTTATCGCATGCAACGGCCATTAGACCGTCCCCATGCTCCTAAGTAGGAGAGAAGATAGGGAGCACGGATGCGCCAGAAAAAGAAGGCTGCCACGTGCTCGCAAGAAAGAAAGAGAAGAGGATAGTGAGCACGGATGCACCAGAGAGAGAAGGCGACCACGTGCTCGAAAGAGGAAAGGAGAGACAGATAGAGAGAGAGAAAAGTAAGGCACGGATGCACAAGGGGCATCTACGCGCGTGAGAAGGAAGAAATGAGAAAAAGCCTTACTTATGGAACTGACGCAAAGTGCGTCCTCATGTTTCTATTGAAGGGAAGGATGGGGTCATCCGCGATCGATTACGCGGGGGAAAAACTTAAAATTAAGAAAAAAACATAATTTTGTTTTTGTTTTTGTTTTTAAAATTTATTGTAGGGAGGGGATAATCCCCTCCCCAGCGGAAAGTACAATACGAATCAAATTAAAACTTCCGCTCCGGCCCTGCAGAAGGGGCAGGATGTTATCGGACGGCCGACGAGGAAGAGGCGACGGACCCCGAGGAAATCCGCCGTCCCCTCATCTTCCTCCGCCGCACCTCGCGGAGGCACCTGATTCTTTGGGCCTTCCGTATAAAGGTGGTGGCCCACTCCGGCCGCTTTGGCCCCGCCGTCTCCTTGCGGTGGATGACGTCCAACTGTAAAAAAATTGAGATGTTTTGAAAAACGGGAAATCAAATTAAATCGATGAAAGGAAAGCCCAGTAAATACTTACGATGGCAGCGACGAGGAGCCGATTCACATACTCCTGCCCAACGATGCAGGCTCCACTCATGTTGTAAACTTATTATTATTATTTTTTTTTTATAGAAGATTTAGCGCTGCTGCTGTCTACGCCGTGGTCGTTGAAGCGGTTGACGATTTAATGAGTCGGTGGCAGCTACTCAGTTCCAACCACCGCTCAACGACGGGGGTAATCTGCAAAGTAAGCAGTCCCACGGTCGAAAACTGCTATAACCGTTGTCTTCTGGTTTCAGGATCGCGCTGTTCCTCGCCTACCTTATCAAAACCAGCATGGCCAATGAGGAATATGCGCTGAAACCATTCACCGACAATCCCGGCATCTTCTGCGAGGAAATTGGAAGCGTCACACAAACAAAAGCGACATGGAGACTTGCCATACACATGGATCTCACATGTATACTCCGTCGAGAAAGGATGGTTAAATTAAATGTGCAACGTGTGCGCGACGCGTGTGAAGTCGAGGATGGAACTGGACAAGCCGACGCACTATGTCATGCGCTTCTAGAAACCGTCGAACATATGTCATCGAGGGTAGAAAATTACATGGGCACCGTTCATGACCTAATTGAACCCAATTCGTTGCGAAGACGCAGAGGACTTATTGATGGAATGGGATCGATAATCAAATCAATCACTGGAAATATGGATGCTGCAGATGCGGAGCGGATTAATCGCGAGATAATGGCCCTGCAGGCGGGTGAACGAACCCTATAAAGAGGCATCAAGGGACAACTGCAGGTCGTTTCCTCCACTCTGCGATTATTTAATGATACCGTGGACAGGATAGTGGCCAATGAGAACACCCTTCTCGGCCTTGTACATGCAGCGCGGCGTGATCTAATCGCTAACAAAGACCAGCTCATGAGACGTGTACGTCTTGACGAGAGCCTAACTGCCGTAAGTGTGGTGGTAGAGGAACTCCTCACCGACGTGCGGGAGTTAGTATTGCTCCTGGCCGAGATATCTACGGGAAAGGTGAGCGCAGCGGTACTACCACCGCGTAAGCTAGTGGAGTACCTCACGGATGCACTACCACACCTACCGGCTGGCACTGGATTCCCCTTACCGATAGTAAGGAGTGAGGCAAACTCCTTGATGCGACTCATCGACGCGCGGGCATACAGCGATGGAACGGCGGCCATACTGCTATTGGATATCCCGCTGATAAGCTCACAGCGTTACACCGTCCACCGGCTATACCCTGTGCCTGTGAAGGGTATCAATGACACCTACTACTACGTGGATACAACAGAAGACCTCGTAGTAGTAGATCAGGCAAATAGAAATTTTTTGCGAATGTCATCGGTAGACTTGCGGAATTGCAAAAATTTCGGGAAAAATTTTATATGCTCTCCTCAGCACCCTTCGGTGCCAATCACAAAAAATGCACCATGCGAAATACTAACCTTGGTAAAAATCGACACTGAGGGCGGTCTCAGGTGTCCTAAGCGAGTTTTAACTCTGACCAGCACGCTTATCATCCCTATGGAGCAACCCGGAAGATGGATGTACATCGCACCTTCAGAAGAAATAGTAACAATAACTTGTACCAAAAAACCCGCGTTCCGCGAATCGTTAATAAACTCGGGTATTTTGGCTCTGATAGGTTCGTGCGAGGTAACCGCCCAAGATTTTAGTATTCGGACCCTTAAAAGGGTCACAGACACTCGGAACGAGGAATATCTACCTCCGTTTAATCTTACATTATCCGACATCGATGTGAATTACCATTCACAATTACAAAAAGTTAATAAGAAAGTGCAGTTCTTAAGTGTATTGCGGAATCCCGAGGAGTTAAGGACCCTTGGTTCACGTGTGAAAGAGATAGCTAGAGACTTAGATAAAGACAATAAGTACAGTGAGCAGTGCTACCATAATATAGCACTGTATTCTTTAGTAGCCTTAGTTTTTGTAGCCTTGGCCTGCTATGCCGCATATCGGTTACACCGGCTGAGGCGAAGATGCAACGCGACACCGGCAAGGCCAGAGGAGGCGGTGAACCCTTAAGAAGCACCGTCCACAGTCGAGATGCGTGCGGAGCCAGTGCCCCCGCGTATCAGTAGTTTACATGTAGATAGGGCTGCTACAATTCAGAGGCACCCATTGCGTTTTTCATATCATGCCAGGGCTACAGATAAGCCATAATTTATAAGAGTATGCATATGTCATATAAATAGTCGAAAGTTCAACCAACTTGCTCAGAAGAAAATTTTTTTTTGGATTTCAAAATTTTTCTTTTTAAGGGGGGAGGGATGTTGCGACCCGGAATTTCGGCAAGCAACGTTGCGAAACATTTATTGCACTTCGCTAATCATATTCAGCATATTCACTGATCGCGAATATTGCAATCGTACCATGCGACATTTTTGTCAATTAAGCAATAATGCAATTCAGCATTATCATGTAGGAACTAAGGTGAACTGGAAGCGACAGCGCCAGTACATCGGCAGTCTCAAATCGACTTCAAGAGCAATCGGTTGGGCTCGCGAGTAGAGTACATTAGCAAGTTGTAATTGTAATAAATACGTTTTATATTTAAACTCGTGTGGATTCTAATCCTTTAATCGGTCCCGATCCCTTAATATATTAATTGAACCGAGTCAGGAAAAGGGCTGATCATCCTTTGAGCATTTCGGGCACAACAGAAAACTACACTCTTTTTCTCAATATTTTGTTAATTTTCTCAATGGTCTCATTTTTGGGGAAAACTAAGTACCAATATAGCATGAACAGTAGTAGAGTGGTCAATTTTTATACATTATTTTTTTTTCGTCCGGGGCCCTATTGAAAACTCTTCTGAATCATGAAAAACATTTACTCGTGAATGATCGATGAGATGAAAAGAAAAATCAGAGTTCACGAAGGGATTTTTCATACATAACTTTTTTATTTTCTTCTGTTAACATTTTTTCAGTAGCAATACCCCAAAAGCTTCAAAATTATCGGGTGTTTCTTAATAACTTCGTTGCTTACAAATAAGAGTGTCAATTTTTGTATGTCAAGCAATCCCGAGCGCTTGCGCGAGGAATTTTGCTGCAACATCTGATACGATTGTTAGCATTCAGGAAAGTGTGAGAGAAAACCCGATTAATTTTGAAGCTTGAGGGGTATTTATCGATTTTTTTTTGTATTGGAATATCGGCCAATAGAAACGGTTTAATTTGACCTTATCGTGGAATAACTTAAATTCCGGTAACCACAATCAAAACCGCTTCGACATATGATAATTTCTTTTTAACTTCAGGAACAGATCTGCGAAGTTTATATGATTTTGTTCATTACCACCGCAATAATTTTCACATTTGGTTTTTTTCATTCCTGTACGTCGAGTCCCCAGACTTCTTTTATTATTGTATTCCTGTTTTGATTTCTAATCATATATTTATTTTAACAAGGCTTTACTTGCGAAAATTAAAAAATTGCACTTGTCGGCAATTGTACGAGGGAACGAACACGCAAGAATCTTCGTGAAGAAGGTGATGGCGTTGGCATATTTGCCCGAACGCATGATCGTGAATGAGTACAACATCCTTAAAAACGCATTGCCACCAGCGCTAGCGACTACGTTACAGTGCTTTCTTATCTATTACGAGCGCCAGTGGCTACAAATAGTCAAGCCTGCCGGATTCAGCGTACATGAGTTGTCTCGAAGAACAAACAACGTAACTGAATCGTACAATAGCGTGCTTGCGGACGAGTTGGGCCAACGTCCGAGCCCTTGGACGTTTATAGGTTCGTAGTTTTTCTTGCTTCTCATATATGAAGCGTTCTACTCGGATTCGAAAAGTGAAAAGTCTCGTCTTTTCATATGAATCGGAACTGGGTTTCAATGCCTCATTAATGGGGGGAGGGGGTCACTCGGTTCCAAGATTTTTAGATCGACTTTTTGGGATGTGCTGAAATCGAAGTTTTTTTTAAGACTTGTTTTCACATGGTTGGTAATTCCTTTGTTGGGTAAGGCTTCGGTTAGTCACGATTTTTTCTTTAAACAATATTCGTCCTATCTTACACATTCTATTTAATTATCATCATTACACGATCAAATGAACTTACCAGTGTAGTTCGATCGTAATTATATGAAGAGCCTTATTCGAGAAGCTCAAATATAGTGGTACTCGTTAATAGGGAATATCACAATGTGTAGAGCATTGCAAAAGAGAAATTTGGTATTACTACACCATCCTGACAGCGCTCGCGCACTTGTGTCATCATATTTTTAGAGTGGATTCTTGTGTTCTTGTCCCGGTCCAAATAAAGATGATAATTACTTTGGAGTATTGTTCTCTGTTCGGAAAGTTGCTGAGTATGTCTCCGAGTGTACATACATGTGGTATGGGAGCATCTTTCCGAACGAGGCTTTTTACTTGAACCAGCACCTCATATTTTGGGTGTTTGCCGTTTGTGTGGTCGCACGTAGTTATAAACAGTCTTTTGTTTGTTCCTCTTATAGTTTTGTTAAAAGCAAGGTGTTCCATGAACGTTTAGGCTAGACATATTTTGTACTTTAAGAAACCGATGCGGTGGTTCAGTGGTCAGTGTACTGGCCTCGAGTCCAGAGTTTATTCACGAAATAACATGATTTCAACATTTTTATTATTAAGCTTCGTCTTGTCGTCCTTTGTTATAGATAGAATTTTGATACGTTACACTCGGGGTCTGAGATTTCGGTGTCGAAGATTCTGATGATAACGACATTCCTATAGAGGAAAGTTTCCAAACATAATCCAAATCCCTGTTTTCTTTATTTTTCAAGAAATTAGTTTGCTCTATTTGCTCTATCAGTTCATCAAGAATTATTGATTTTAACCACATAACTCGGAAAAACCAGCGATTAAGTTATAAAAATTATCGTTACAATAAATTGTTAACAACTTTTGTTTTTATATTACAAATTTCTATTTTTCATTCTTTATAAAATTTATTGATTAAATATCTTCTCATTGATAGTATCCATTTTTCATTTCTGTTCAACCAAAATGACGGGAATTCGTGTATGATACATTATTATTTTCTTCATTTGAATTGAAAAGTCATTTTTCTGAATTTATAAATGAGCTGATATTAATTACAACTCTTGTGTACTTTTGTACAATTTACATTCGGTGTTCGTTTAACTTTCATTAAATCATATGACGCATTATTCATACTATCGATACTGGGGTGTGCCGGTTAAACTTCTTTCCTTTCATCGATTGCATCGATTGCACAACCATCAGTGGCGATGGCGACTTAATATATGTTCGAATTTTTGACTGTTTGAATCCGAATGAAGTGCTTTGTGAATATTGACAACATGCAGTCTATTCATTGTATGTAATGCCTCTGTCTGTACTTGTATTTGTTAGTTAAGCTTCGCAAACTGACGTCGAAAGCCCGAGATGACGTGCAGAGCCTTATTCGGAGTAAAAAAAATATCACGTCATCCGCGATACTCAACGATCTTTAAGCGGATTGCGTTAGTAAAAGGTTTGTCATTGCATCATCTAGTTATAGATTGGTTTTGAGAATATTTTTAGAAAACCACATGTCGTTTTCATCAGAAAATAATGAACAATCAGATATTTTAGATGTACATCACGTGTACAATGAAAAACATTCCTAAAATTCCATGATTTTTTTACAAATTACATCAACTTTCCATAGAATATAAAACAGTTCAAGCTCAGTCATACCGATAATTCCGATACTTACGGTGTTATTAAATATCATAAAGATGCCGTGTGAGAAAATATCGTGTGTCATAAGGGAGCAATATCTTTGTCTACGTAACATCGAAAACAAATAGAAGATTCCAATTTTTTTTATTGTCGACCCGTTCATAAAATACTTCTTCATATTCCATTAGCATGGAAACAGCTGTATGCTAACGAGATAACGGCTGCAGAATTTCTGAGTATTGCTGCGGCGCTAAAAGGCCATGTGAGCCAAAGATTAGAGCTGATAGACGAAAATCCTCCAGAAGATGCACCTGAAATGGCCGAACCACCTCGTATCATTCCCGTTGGTAAGACAAATTCTCTGTTATCATCATAAATTCCTGACCATCAATTCTTGTATCCAACTAGGATGGTTAAAAAAAAATTCGTGACACGGTGATAAATAGCGGTGCTTTACATAGAAATTTTGCGGGGAGAAAATGGCGGGTTTTATGGAAGTCTTAGAACGATTTGTTCGCGCAAGGGCAGTTCGCCATTTCTTTATTTTTTTCCGAAGGGCCATTCACTTTTGTTCTAAAGACGAATGTCGGTAAGCTCGCCCTTCACTGTTCGTCTCCTAAAAGTGCCGGCGTATCAAATTAACACGAACACAAAAACCCTTCGTTCTAGTCCATGAATAATAGACAAATTTTATATTTATCCGATTATTAGAATAACAGATATAACTTTCTAAAAACAAATTTTCTGTAGATTCGGTCTTTTTCAATAAAATGTACAGCAAAGTTTAAGCAATAGCAACAATGTTACACCCATACAGTCAATGCACGACTTCAGTTATCATAAATGTTCAATAATTATAGCCGATGACCCAGATTTCGAAAATGCTATTTTCGAAGGACTGCGCTTCGATGATGAGGATGATGGAGGAGAGGAACAGTTCGCCTTCGCTCATAACGGTAAATGACGTATCTTATGTTTTTGGTTTGCCTAAGATAAAATGTATCAAGTTCCTTTTGCTGTCTTTGTTTCATTATTACTGAATGAAATTCGATTATGAGCAAATAACGATTCATAAAAAATTCTCATAATATTCACTGTTTATTTCAGAATCAAATTCGGAGGATCCCGAAGATGCGTCCGTCGGGTCCGATAATGAAGATGGTAATGAAATTTATGACCACTACAATTTTATTCCGAACGCATGTTGAGTTGCGCATTAGGCGTATTATTCCTCTAATTATTAAACATCAAACGGCCGATATCGTTCTAAGTTATAAAAATATTATTTTCAAAATACAAAATAATATTTGATAAGGTTCAGAATAGAACTGAATATTGAACATCTATTATTTCATGCGTTACTTCTGAATGAACCTCATTGACTATTTGAAGATGATTTTTTACTTTCCTAGACGATGATATGGTCGAGGCGTTAGTTCGAGGACGCGGAAGACATAATGGGCGTGAAGACCTCAATCAACGCGCACATTTTAATCGCGAATCACGAGCTGGACACAGAGAGCCCGAACTCGTTGCACCTGTCGTTCCGAAACCGCCTGATAATCCGGTAGAACCTGAACCCGATGCACTCGCCGTTCCGGAACCGCCTGATAATCCGGTAGAACCTGAACCCGATGCACTCGCCGTTCCGGAACCGGCCGATAATCCGGTAGAACATGAATCCGATGCACTCGCCGTTCGGGAAACGCGCGATGATCAGGTACAACCTGTACTCGATGTACCTGCTGATCGCGATCGACTCGAGCATCCCGGGGATCCCAATTATCGCGAAATTTATCATCAACACGAGTTCCCTGTGATCGAATTAGATGATTCCGAGAGTGGTAAATACTCTTTCTAAGATTTCTGATAATTGTTTATCTTAAGCCACTCTACATCTGTTCCTTCTAATTTTATGGCGTCAAACTGTAACAATAAGTTCAACTTGAACATTTGCAACATGCTTATTTATATATTGTAGATACTGGTGTCGAGGAGCCAACTTTAGATGTGAATCCAATTGTCGATCTCACGGCAGGCACTGAGAGCGGTGAGTAAACCACACATTCCATCTCGTCTTCTAAATAAAATTTATTCTTGTACTTTATACGTTTCGACAGTACAAAGTAACGGGGAATCTATGTGCAAAGTTCGACTAAGCAACCGTTTTTTGCTTCTCTTTCAACAAAATTGTAACCGCTTAACCGAATTGCATTAAAATCGTACTCGAACCTGTAATATATTTTCTTATTTTTTATTTATATTTTCGGAATTATGAAATTTCTTTTTTTATAGCTATATGTGTTGTTGCTTAATTTATTGGTAATAGATAGATAAATAATATTAAGAAAAGTCTGAGGGAGCGTCAGGGTAATTGGGTCGTAGTGTCGAGTTAGTAATGGCCGTTTAATAATCATAATTTGAACACTTCTATGACTAATTGAGATGACAGAATTGTTCGAAACTCGAGAAATCTTAATCCTCGTTGACCTATTTTTGGTTTGATACAGGCGTGCAAAACTACTATTCATAGAAGAATTTAGTGTTACTGGATGAATTGCACAATTTTAACACTCTTATGTTGAGCTAAAATAACGAAATCGTTCGGAATTCGGGACATCTCGATTTTCGGTGTCGATCGGTGTTTCGTTCGATACAGCCGCGCAAAACATCATTCCATGCAAGAATTTAGTGGTTTTGGATGTATTCAACGATTCTGACACACCAACGTCGAGCTGAGATGCAAGGATTGTGCGAACCTTGGGACATCTTGGATTCTTATGTAGGTCGACGTTTCGTTTGAAAAAGCCGTGCAAAACGACGATTAATGCAAGAAATTCGTGTTACTGGACAAATCGAACAACTTTAACACTATTATGTCGAGCTAAAATGACAGATTCGACGAAACTCGAGACATCTCGATTCTCGCTGTAGATCAATGTTTTGTTCGATACAGCCGTGCAGAACATCGATCAATGCAAGAAGTCCGTGTTTTCGGACGATTCGAACAATTCTGACACATATACGCCGACCTCAGATGCCAGATTCGTTTGAAACTCGAGACATCTCGTTTCTCGGTGTAGATCAACTTTTCGTTTGAATCAACTGTGCGAGTCAACGCTTATAGCATAAACTTCGTCTTACGAGACAAAATGCATAGTTCTAACACGATTATGAGATATAAAGGTTGTGGCCGCAGTTAATAATATTGGATGAAGGTTTTGGCTATTGGCGACCAAATAAAACAGAAGATAGCTGCTCTTCTGTTAAAACGTTTCGACCTTATTGTAGGTCCTCTTCAGTTATTATTCCTCATCTTACTTTGATCTACAATTTTTTTACAATGTTATTTTGAATATGTGATACAGATCGTGAGTACAGTAAAATTTTGAGGTTAATTATGTGAGTTAACGCACTTACGCAACATGTCTGGAACAATGTTACTATTTTGGCCGGATTGTCTGACCATGTTGTCAGTGGGAGGTTGGTTAATTCAATAATAATAGAAAAACAAAACTATTTTGTTTATGTCTTGCATTGTTAAACTTATAAAACGATCTATGTGGCCAGGCAATCCGGCCGGTTAGTGGAAACAGTTCAAAACTTTTGAAATTTGTGAAATTTATTACTAATTCTAAAAACATTTGCTCTTATTCACACCGCGCGAAAATTTTTTTCCAAATTTAAATTCTGTGTGAGTTGTTATATTATTGAATTATAGATATTGCTTAATTTTTCTATGTCATGTTGAAAGTTAATAGCGTTATTGTGTTTTTTAATGTTAATCATCTCGTTTATTAGTCTTTTTTTATAATTGTGTTCAATTTTAAGAATTTTTGTTTTTTCAAAATCAAATTTGTGTTTTGTGACTGAAGAGTGTGCAGCTAATGCTGTGTGTGGGTGATCTAGATGGTTTAGGCTATTTTTATGTTCATCGAGCCGTGTTTTTAAGTATCTTTTAGTTTGACCTATGTATACTCCATTGCATTCTTTGCAAGGAATGTGATAAACTACATTTGACGTGTTCAATGTTGGAATTTTATCTTTTGTGGATCCTATAATTTTTTTGTAAGTTGTGTTTGTTGTTGTTAATTAAATTGATCTCAAGTGGTTTAAATAGTCTGTGTAATGGTCCTTGAATTTGTTTGATAAAAGGGAAGTTTAGTAATCTTTTTGTATCAAAAGTCTTTTTTTCTTTCATACTTACCTTGTTATTGATAATGTTATTGAGCCTGCAGGTAACATATTTATTAATGAAGTGTTCTCGAAAAAGGTTTAATTTCAATGTGTTTTTAATTAAAACTATGTTTTCTGACCAAAATTTTTTATCAGCCAATTTTATGCCTCTGTCAACCAACATGAGGATGATACCTATTTTTTGTTGTTTAGGGTGTTCTGAGAAATAATTCATAAATCTGCCTGACCATGTTGGTTTGCGGTACTAATTTGTGATAATTTTGTTGTTTTCTCTGATTAGTAGTATATCTAGGAACGGCAAAGAGTTTGAATTGTTTTCTTTTTCTATGGTAAATTGTAGTTTGGGGTAGTAGCTGTTAAAAATATTTAATGTGTTGTCTATTCCATTATGTGGTAAAGTGATAATAATGTCATCTACGTATCGTTTGTATAGCGGAGGGGTAAAGGATAGTTGGTTTAAGCAGGTTTCTTCTAGGTCTATCATGACTATGTTGGAGAGAATAGGGGCTAAAGGGGATCCCATAGGAAGACCAGAGATTTGTTTATAGAAATTGTCTTGAAAAGTGAAGTACGTCGAGTGCATTATTAATTCTATTGCTTTCTTGATTTCATTAATAGGTATTTTTTCTGTGAAAAACTGTTTCCTTTTTTCTAGGCTTTGTAATACTAGAGGTAACGGTATGTTAGTGTAAAGTGAAGTTACATCAAAGGAAACTGAGACATAACCATCTGGAAGCTGTAAGTCCGAGACGATTTTTTTAAGTTCAAAACTATCTTTGATGTGAGATGTTGTGTTCGGTAAACTGTGTAAGATTAATTTGTTTATGTAGTTTGCAAGTGCGTATGTTGGGGAGTCAATGGAGGAAACTATTGGTCTCATCGGGTAGTTTTTTTAATGTATTTTCGGTAGTGTGTAAAGTCTCGGTAATTGGCAGTATTCTGGTTTAATAGAGTGGTATGTGGTGTCTGAGATTAATCTCCTATTTTTCCATCTAATTAGTAATTGTTCTATTGTTTTGTGTAATATATTGATCGGATTTTTATTCAATTTTTGGTACGTGGTGTTGTCAGTTAATAATAGTTCTATTTTTTCTATGTATTCTGTATTGTTCATTATTACTGTTAAATTTCCTTTATCTGCTTTCGTGATGATTATGTTTTGGTGGTCTTTTAGGAAAAGTTTTGTTTCAGTGATTATCTTGGTAGTGTCTTTTTTTGTGTTAGTGTTGATCATACGACTTAGTATATTTGTTAAGGATCCTCTGTTTTTGTCAAGTTGTGTTGGCTTTATTAATGTCTGATTTGCTAGTTCTTGGAAAGCAAAATTTTGATCCTAGGGAAAGAAACGTTTGTAAGTGTTCTGGTATTTCAGGCTCAATAACATTATCAATAACAAGGAAAGTATGAAAGAAAAAAAGACTTTTGATACAAAAAGATTACTAAACTTCCCTTTTATCAAACAAATTCAAGGACCATTACACAGACTATTTAAACCACTTGAGATCAATTTAATTAACAACAACAAACACAACTTACAAAAAAATTATAGGATCCACAAAAGATAAAATTCCAACATTGAACACGTCAAATGTAGTTTATCACATTCCTTGCAAAGAATGCAATGGAGTATACATAGGTCAAACTAAAAGATACTTAAAAACACGGCTCTATGAACATAAAAATAGCCTAAACCATCTAGATCAGCCACACACAGCATTAGCTGCACACTCTTCAGTCACAAAACACAAATTTGATTTTGAAAAAACAAAAATTCTTAAAATTGAACACAATTAAAAAAAGAGACTAATAAACGAGATGATTAACATTAAAAAACACAATAACGCTATTAACTTTCAACATGACATAGAAAAATTGAGCAATATCTATAATTCAATAATATAACAACTCACACAGAATTTAAATTTGGAAAAAAATTTTCACGCGGTGTGAATAAGAGCAAATGTTTTTAGAATTAGTAATGAATTTCACAAATTTCAAAAGTTATGAACTGTTTCCACTAACCGGCCGGATTGCCTGGCCACATAGATCGTTTTATAAGTTTAACAATGCAAGACATAACGAAATAGTTTTGTTTTTCTATTATTATTGAATTAACCAACCTCCCACTGACAACATGGCCAGACAATCCGGCCAAAATAGTAACATTGTTCCAGACATGTTGCGTAAGTGCGTTAACTCACATAATTAATCTCAAAATTTTACTGTACTCACGATCTGTATCACATATTAAAAATAACATTGTAAAAAAATTGTAGATCAAAGTAAGATGAGGAATAATAACTGAAGAGGACCTACAATAAGGTCGAAACGTTTTAACAGAAGAGCAGCTATCTTCTTTTTTATTTGGTCGCCAATAGCCAAAACCTTCATCCAATACTAACACGATTATGTCGGAGTGAGAAGACGGAATCGTTCGAAACTTTGGACATCTCGATTCTCGGTTTAGATCGATGTTTTGTTCGTTCCAGCCGTGGACGACGACGTTTATCGAAAGTTTTCTTTTTTCGAAACAAAATGGATGGTCTAACACTTTTATGTCAAACTAAGATGACAGAATCTTCCGAAAGTCAGGACATCTCAATTCTCGGTGTAGATCGATTGTTCGATCGATACAACGGGGCAAGTCAACGCTGATTGCAAGAACTTCTTCTTTCGAGGCAAAATGCATCATTTTTACACTTCTATGTCGAACTGAAATGACAGAATCGTTCGATAGTCAAGACATCTCGATTCTCGGTGTAGATCACTTTTTCGGTCGATACAACCGTGCGAGTCGACGCTTTCCGCAAGAACTTCGTATTTCGGGACTAAATGCATAGGTTCAACATTCTCATGTCGAACCAAAATGACAGAAACGTCCGAAACTTGGGAAATCACGATTCTCGGTGTTCGATTCTTCGTTCGATACAGCCGTGCACAACGACGATTGATGCAATAATTTCGTGTTCCTGGTTAAATCGAAGAATTTTGACACGCTTACGTTGAGCTGAAAGCGAGAATCGTTCGAAACTCGGGAAATCTCGATTCTCGGCGCAGATCGATGTTTCGTTCGATACAGCCGTGCAAAACATCATTCAATGCAAGAATTAAGTCGTTTTGGATGAATTAAACGATTTTGACACATCAACGCCGAGCTGAGATGCCAGGATTGTCCGAAACTCAGGACATCTTGTTACTCGGTGATCGACTTTGTAGTCGATGCCTTTGTCTAAAACGACGGTTAACGCAAGAATTTCGTGTTTCTCGACAAATTGAACGATTTTGACACGTAGGCGTCGAGCTAAAATGCCAGAATCGTCCGAATCTTGGGACATCTCGGATTCTTATGTACGTCGACGTTTCGTTTGAAATAGCCGTGCGAAACGACGATTAATGCAAGAAATTCGTGTTACTGGACAAATCGAACAACTTTAACACTATTATGTCGAGCTGAAATGACAGATTCGACAAAACGCGAGACATCTCGTTTCTCGGTGTAGATCAATGTTTCGTTCGATACAGCCGTGCAGAACATCGATCAATGCAAGAAGTTCGTGTTTTCGGACGATTCGAACAATTCTGACACATATACGCCGACCTCAGATGCCAGATCCGTTTGAAACTAGAGACATCTCGTTTCTCGGTGTAGATCAATTTTGCGTTTGCATCAACCGTGCGCGTCGACGCTTATAGCATAAACTTTGTATTACGAGACGAAATGCATAGTTCTAACACGATTATGTCGGAGTGAGAAGACAGAATCGTTCGAAACTTTGGACATCTCGATTCTCGGTTTAGATCGATGTTTCGTTCGTTCCAGCCGCGGACGATGACGTTTATCAAAAGTTTCCGTTTTTCGAGACGAAATGGATGGTCTAACACTTTTATGTCAAACTAAGATGACAGAATCTTTTGAAACTCAGGCCATCTCAATTCTCGGTGTAGATCGATTGTTCGCTCGATACAACGGGGCAAGTCAACGCTGATTTGCAAGAACTTCGTCTTTCGAGGCAAAATGCATAATTTGAACACTTCTATGTCGAACTGAAATGACAGAATCATTCGAAAGTCAAGACATCTCGATTCTCGGTGTAGATCGACTTTTCGGTCGATACAACCGTGCGAGTCGACGCTTACCAAAAGAACTTCGTCTTTCGAGACTAAATGCATAGGTTCAACATTCTCATGTCGAACCAAAAATACAGAAACGTCCGAAACTTGGGATATCACGATTCTCGGTGTACGATTCTTCGTTCGATACAGCCGTGCAAAACGAAAATTCATGCAAGAATTACGTGTTCCTGTTTAAATCGAACAATTTTAACACGCTTACGTTGAGCTGAGACCGAGAATCGTTCGAAACTCGGGACATCTCGATTCTCGGCGCAGATCGATAATTCGTTCGAAACAGCCGTGCAAAACATCATTCAATGCAAGAATTAAGTCGATTTGGATGAATAAAACGATTCTGACACATCAACGTCGAGCTAAGATCCAGCATTGTCCGAAACTCAGGTCATCTCGTTTCTCGGTGATCGGTTTTCCAGTCGATACGTTCGTACAAAACGACGGTTAACGCAAGAATTTCATGTTTCTCGACAAATTGAACGATTTTGACACGTAGGCGTCGAGCTGAAATGCCAGAATCATCCGAACCTTGGGACATCTTGGATTCTTATGTAGGTCGACGTTTCGTTCGGAAAAGCCGTGCAAAACGACAATTAATGCAAGAAATTTGTGTTACTGGACAAATCGAACAACTTTAACACTATTATGTCGAGCTAAAATGACAGATTCGACGGAACTCGAGACATCTCGATTCTCGGTGTAGGTCGATGTTTCGTTCGATACAGCCGTGCAAAACATTGTTCAATGCAAAAAGTTCGTGTTTTCGGACCATTTAAACAATTCTGACACATATACGTCGACCTCAGATGCCAGATTTGTTTGAAACTTAGTATATCTCGATTCTCGGTGTAGATTGATTTTTCGGTCGATACTATCGCGCGGGTCGACGCTTACCACGAGAACATCGTCTTTCGAGACTAAATGCATAGGTTCAACATTCTCATGTCGAACCAAGATGACAGAAACGTCCGAAACTTGGAAAATCACGATTCTCGGTGTACGATTCTTCGTTCGATACAGCCGTGCAAAACGACAATTCATGCAAGAATTACGTGTTCCTGGTCAAATCGAACAATTTTGACACGCTTACGTTGAGCTGAGAGCGAGAATCGTTCGAAACTCGGGACATCTCGATTCTCGGCGCAGATCGATGTTTCGTTCGATACAGCCGTGCAGAACATCGTTTAATGCAAGAAGTTCGTGTTTTCGGACAATTCTAACAATTCTCACACATACATGTCGACCTCAGATGCCAGATTCTTTTGAAACTCAAGACATCTCGTTTCTCGGTGTAGATCAATTTTTCGTTTGTATCAACCGTGCGCGTCGACGCTTATAGCATAAACTTTGTATTACTAGACGAAATGCATAGTTCTAACAAATTTATGTCGAACTGAGGAAACAGAATCGTTCGAAACTTGGGACATCTCGATTCTCGGTGTAGATTGATGTTTTGTTCGTTACAGCCTTGCGAGACGACGTTTCACGCAAGGACACCGTTTTTCGAGACAAAATAAATGGTTTCAACACTTTTATGTCGAACTAAGATGACAGAATCTTCTAAAACTCAAGACATCTTAATTTTCGGTGTAGATCAATTGTTCGTTCGATACAACAGGGCGAGTTAACGCTTATCGAAAGAACTCCGTCTTCCAAGACGGAATGCATAATTTTAACACTTCTATGACTAATTGAGATGACAGAATTGTTCTAAACTCAAGAAATCTTAATCCTCATTTACCTATTTTTGGTTTGATACAGGCGTGCAAAACTCCTGATCATGGAAGAATTTAGCGTTACTGGTTGAATTACACAATTTTAACGCCCTTATGGTGAGCTAAAATAACGAAATCGTTCGGAATTCGGAACATCTTGATTTTCCGTGTCGATCGGTGTTTCGTTCGATGCAGCCGCGCAAAACATCATTCCATGCAAGAATTTAGTGGTTTTGGGTGAATTAAACGATTCTGACACATCAACGTCGAGCTGAGATGCCAGGATTGTCCGAAACTCAGGTCATCTCGTTTCTCGGTGATCGATTTCCCAGTCGATACATTTGTCTAAAACGACGGTTAACGCAAGAATTTCGTGTTTCTCGACAAATTGAACGATTTTGACACGTAGGCGTCGAGCTGAAATGTCAGAATCGTCCGAACCTTGGGACATCTTGGGATTTTATGTAGGTCGACGTTTCGTTTCAAAAAGCCGTGCAAAACGACGATGAATGCAAGAAATTCATGTTACTGGACAAATCGAACAACTTTAACACTATTATGTCGAGCTAAAATGACAGATTCGACGAAACTCGAGACATCTCGATTCTCGGTGTAGATCGATGTTTCGTTCGATACAGCCGTGCAGAACGTCGTTCAATGCAAGAAAATCGTGTTTTCGAACGATTCTAACAATTCTGACACATAGACGTCGACCTCAGATGCCAGATATGTTTGAAACTTAGTATATCTCGATTCTCGGTGTAGATTGATTTTTCGGTCGATACAACCGTGCGAGTCGACGCTTACCACAAGAACTCCGTCTTTCGAGACAAAATGCATAGTTTCAACATTCTTATGTCGAACTAAAATGACAGAAACGTTCGAAACTTGGGAAATCACGATTCTCGGTGTTCGATTTTTCGTTCGATACAGCCGTGCAGAACGACAATTAATGCAAGAATTTCGTGTTTCCGGTCAAATCGAACAATTTTGACACGCTAATGTTAAGCTGAGAGCGAGAATCGTTCGAAACTCGGGACATCTCGATTCTCGGCGCAGATCGATGTTTCGTTCGATACAGCCGTGCAAAACATCATTCAATGCAAGAATTAAGTCGTTTCGGATGAATTAAACGATTTTGACACATCAACGTCGAGCTGAGATGCCAGGATTGTCCGAAACTCAGGTCATCTCGTTTCTCGGTGATCGATTTTCCAGTCGATACGTTCGTACAAAACGACGGTTAACGCGAGAATTTCGTGTTTCTCGACAAATTGTAGGATTTTGACACGTAGGCGTCAAGCGGAGATGCCAGAATCGTCCGAATCTTGGGACACCTCGGATTCTTATGTAGGTCGACGTTTCGTTTGAAAAAGCCGTGCAGAACGACGATTAACGCAAGAAATTCGTGTTACTAGACAAATCGAACAACTTTAACACTATGATGTCGATCTGAAATGATAGAATCGACGAAACTCGAGACATCTCGATTCTCGGTGTAGATCGATGTTTCGTTCGATACAGCCGTGCAGAACATCGTTCAATGCAAAAAGTTCGTGTTTTCGGACAATTCTAACAATTCTGACACATACATGTCGGCCTCAGATGCCAGATTCGTTTGAAACTCAAGACATCTAGTTTCTCGGTGTAGATCAATTTTTCGTTTGTATCAACCGTGCGCGTCGACGCTTATAGCATAAACTTTGTATTACGAGACGAAATGCATAGTTCTAAGGAATTTAAGTCGAACTGAGGAAACAGAATCGTTCGAAACTTGGGACATCTCGATTCTCGGTGTAGATTGATGTTTTGTTCGTTACAGCCTTGCGAGACGACGTTTCACGCAAGGACACCGTTTTTCGAGACAAAATGAATAGTTTCAACACTTTTATGTCAAATTAAGATGACAGAATCTTCTAAAACTCAAGACATCTTAAATTTCGGTGTAGATCAATTGTTTGTTCGATACAACAGGGCGAGTCAACGCTTATCGCAAGAACTCCGTCTTCCGAGACGTAACGCATAATTTAAACACTTCTATGACTAATTGAGATGACAGAATTGTTCGAAACTCGAGAAATCTTAATCCTCATTTACCTATTTTTGTTTGATACAGGCGTGCAAAACTACTATTCATAGAAGAATTTAGTGTTACTGGATGAATTGCACAATTTTAACGCCCTTATGGTGAGCTAAAATAACGAAATCGTTCGGAATTCGGGACATCTCGATTTTCGGTGTCGATCGGTGTTTCGTTCGATACAGCCGCGCAAAACATCATTCCATGCAAGAATTAAGTGGTTTTGGGTGAATTAAACGATTCTGACACATCAACGTCGAGCTGAGATGCCAGGATTGTCCGAAACTCAGGTCATCTCGTTACTCGGTGATCGATTTTCCAGTCGATACATTTGTCTAAAACGACGGTTTACGCAAGAATTTCGTGTTTCTCGACAAATTGAACGATTTTGACACGTAGGCGTCGAGCTAAAATGCCAGAATCGTCCGAACCTTGGGACATCTTGGATTCTTATGTAGGTCGACGTTTCGTTTGAAGAAGCCGTGCAAAACGACGATTAATCCAAGAAATTTGTGTTACTGGACAAATCGAACAACTTTAACACTATTATGTCGAGCTAAAATGACAGATTCGACGAAACTCGAGACATCTCGATTCTCGGTGTAGATCAATGTTATGTTCGATACAGCCGTGCAGAACATCGTTCAATGCAAGAAGTTCGTGTTTTCGGACAATTCTAACAATTCTGACACATACATGTCGGCCTCAGATGCCAGATTCGTTTGAAACTCAAGACATCTCGTTTCTCGGTGTAGATCAATTTTTCGTTTGTATCAACCGTGCGCGTCGACGCTTATAGCATAAACTTTGTATTACGAGACGAAATGCATAGTTCTTACACGATTATGTCGGAGTGAGAAGACAGAATCGTTCGAAACTTTGGACATCTCGATTCTCGGTTTAGATCGATGTTTCGTTCGTTCCAGCCGCGGACGACGACGTTCATCAAAAGTTTCCGTTTTTCGAGACGAAATGGATGGTCTAACACTTTTATGTCAAACTAAGATGAGAGAATCTTCTGAAACTCAGGCGATCTCAATTCTCGGTGTAGATCGATTGTTCGCTCGATACAACGGGGCAAGTCAACGCTGATTTGCAAGAACTTCGTCTTTCGAGGCAAAATGCATAATTTGAACACTTCTATGTCGAACTGAAATGACAGAATCATTCGAAAGTCAAGACATCTCGATTCTCGGTGTAGATCGACTTTTCGGTCGATACAACCGTGCAAGTCGACGCTTACCAAAAGAACTTCGTCTTTCGAGACTAAATGCATAGGTTCAACATTCTCATGTCGAACCAAAATGACAGACACGTCCGAAACTTGGGAAATCACGATTCTCGGTGTACGATTCTTCGTTCGATGCAGCCGTGCAAAACGACAATTCATGCAAGAATTACGTGTTCCTAGTCAAATCGAACAATTTTGACACGCTTACGTTGAGCTGAGAGCGAGAATCGTTCGAAACTCGGGACGTCTCGATTCTCGGCGCAGATCGATGTTTCGTTCGATACAGTCGTGCAAAACATCATTCAATGCAAGAATTAAGTCGATTTGGATGAATAAAACGATTCTGACACATCAACGTCGAGCTAAGATCCAGGATTGTCCGAAACTCAGGTCATCTCATTTCTCGGTGATCGATTTTCCAGTCGATACGTTCGTGCAAAACGACGGTTAACACGAGAATTTCGTGTTTCTCGACAAATTGTAGGATTATGACACGTAGGCGTCAAGCGGAGATGCCAGAATCGTCCGAATCTTGGGACACCTCGGATTCTTATGTAGGTCGACGTTTCGTTTGAAAAAGCCGTGCAGAACGACGATTAACGCAAGAAATTCGTGTTACTGGACAAATCGAACAACTTTAACACTATTATGTCAATCTGAAATGATAGAATCGACGAAACTCGAGACATCTCGATTCTCGGTGTAGATCGATGTTTTGTTCGATACAGCCGTGCAGAACATCGTTCAATGCAAGAAGTTCGTGTTTTCGGACAATTCTAACAATTCTCACACATACATGTCGGCCTCAGATGCCAGATTCGTTTGAAACTCAAGACATCTTGTTTCTCGGTGTAGATCAATTTTTCGTTTGTATCAAAAGTGCGCGTCGACGCTTATAGCATAAACTTTGTATTACGAGACGAAATGCATAGTTCTAACGAATTCATGTCGAACTGAGGAAACAGAATCGTTCGAAACTTGGGACATTTCGATTCTCGGTGTAGATTGTTGTTTTGTTCGTTACAGCCTTGCGAGACGACGTTTCACGCAAGGACACCGTTTTTCGAGACAAAATAAATGGTTTCAACACTTTTATGTCAAACTAAGATGACAGAATCTTCTAAAACTCAAGACATCTTAATTTTCGGTGTAGATCAATTGTTCGTTCGATACAACAGGGCGAGTAAACGCTTATCGCAAGAACTCCGTCTTCCGAGACGGAACGCATAATTTTAACACTTCCATGACTAATTCAGATGACAGAATTGTTCGAAACTCGAGAAATCTTAATCCTCATTTACCTATTTTTGGTTTGATACAGGCGTGCAAAACTACTATTCATGGAAGAATTTAGCGTTACTGGATGAATTGCACAATTTTAACGCCCTTATGGTGAGCTAAAATAACGAAATCGTTCGGAATTCGGGACATCTCGATTTTCGGTGTCGATCGGTGTTTCGTTCGATACAGCCGCGCAAAACATCATTCCATGCAAGAATTTAGTGGTTTTGGGTGAATTAAACGATTCTGACACATCAACGTCGAGCTGAGATGCCAGGATTGTCCGAAACTCAGGTCATCTCGTTTCTCGGTGATCGATTTTCCAGTCGATACATTTGTCTAAAACGACGGTTAACGCAAGAATTTTGTGTTTCTTGACAAATTTAACGATTTTGACACGTAGGCGTCGAGCTGAAATGCCAGAATCGTCCGAACCTTGGGACATCTTGGATTCATATGTAGGTCGACGTTTCCCTTGAAAAAGCCGTGCAGAACGACGATTAACGCAAGAAATTCGTGTTACTGGACAAATCGAACAACTTTAACACAATTATGTCGAGCTGAAATGATAGAATCGACGAAACTCGAGTCATCTCGATTCTCAGTGTAGATCGATGTTTCGTTCGATACAGCCGTGCAGAACATCGTTCAATGCAAGAAGTTCGTGTTTTCGGACGATTCTAATAATTCTGACACATATATGTCGACCTCAGATGCCAGATTCGTTTGAAACTCAAGACTTCTCTTTTTCGGTGTAGATCAACTTTTCGTTTGAATCAACTGTGCGAGTCGACGCTTATAGCATAAACTTAGTCTCACGAGACAAAATGCATAGTTCTAACACGATTATGTCGGAGTGAGAAGACAGAATCGTTCGAAACTTTGGACATCTCGATTCTCGGTTTAGATCGATGTTTCGTTCGTTCCAGCCGCGGACGACGACGTTTATCAATAGTTTCCGTTTTTCGAGACGAAATGGATGGTCTAACACTTTTATGTCAAACTAAGATGACAGAATCTTCCGAAACTCAGGACATCTCAATTCTCGGTGTAGATCGATTGTTCGCTCGATACAACGGGGCAAGTCAACGCTGATTCGCAAGAACTTTGTCTTTCGAGGCAAAATACATAATTTGAACACTTTTATGTCGAACTGAAATGACAGAATCGTTCGAAAGTCGAGACATCTCGATTCTCGGTGTAGATCGACTTTTCGGTCGATACAACCGTGCGAGTCGACGCTTACCAAAAGAACTACGTCTTTCGAGACAAAATGCATGGTTACAACATTCTAATGTCGATGTAAAATGACAGAAACCTTCGAAACTTGGGAAATCACGATTCTCGGTGTTCGATTCTTTGTTCGATACAGCCGTGCACAACGACAATTGATGCAATAATCTCGTGTTCCTGGTTCAATCGAACAATTTTGTCACGCTTACGTTGAGCTGAAAGCGAGAATCGTTCGAAACTCGGGAAATCTCGATTCTCGGCGCAGATCGATGTTTCGTTCGATACAGCCGCGCAAAACATCATTCAATGCAAGAATTAAGTCGTTTTGGATGAATTAAACGATTCTGACACATCAACGCCGAGCTGAGATGCCAGGATTGTCCGAAACTCAGGTCATCTCGTTTCTCGGTGATCAATTTTCCAGCCGATACGTTTGTGCAAAACGACGGTTAACGCGAGAATTTCGTGTTTCTCGACAAATTATAGGATTTTGACACGTAGCCGTCAAGCGGAGATGCCAGAATCGTCCGAAACTTGGGACATCTCGGATTCTTATGTAGGTCGACGTTTCGTTCGGAATAGCCGTGCAAAACGACAATTAATGCAAGAAATTCGTGTTACTGGACAAATCGTACAACTTTATCACTATTATGTCGAGCTGAAATGACAGAATCGACGAAATTCGAGATATTTCGTTCTCTGTGTAGATCAACTTTTCGTTCGAATCAACTGTGCGAGTCGACGCTTATAGCATAAACTTCGTCTTTCGAGACAAAATGCATAGTTTAAACATACTTATGTCGAACTAAAATGACAGAAACGTTCGAAACTTGGGAAATCACGATTCTCGGTGTTCGATTTTTCGTTCGATACAGATGTGCAAAACGACAATTCATGCAAGAATTTCGTGTTCCTGGTCTAATCGTACAATTTTGACGCGCTTACGTTGAGCTGAAAGCGAGAATCGTTCGAAACTCGGGAAATCTCAATTCTCGGCGCAGCTCGATGTTTCGTTCGTTACAGCTGTGCAAAACATTGTTTAATGCAAGAAGTACGTTTTTTCGGACCATTTGAACAATTCTGACACATATACGTCGACCTTAGATGCCAGATTCGTTTGAAACTTAGTATATCTCGATTCTCGGTGTAGATCAATTTTTCGGTCGATACAACCGTTCGAGTCGACGCTTATCGCAAGAACTTCGTCATTTCAGACAGAATGCATAGTTTTAAGACATTTATGTTGAACTGCGCAGACGGAATTGTTCGAAACTTAGGACATCACGATTCTCGGTGTAGATCGATTGTTCGCTCGATACAACGGGGCGAGTCAACCCTGATCGAAAGAACTTCGTCTTTCGAGACGAAATGCATATTTTCAACACTGCTACGTCAAACTAGGATGACAGAATCGTTCGAACCTCGAGAAATTTCGATTTTCGGTGTAGATCGATGTTTCGTTCGATACAGCCGTGCAAAACATTGTTCAATCCAAGACGTTCGTGTTTTCGGACGATTTAAACAGCTCTGACACATATACGTCGACCTTAGATGCCAGATTCGTTTGAAACTCCAAATATCTCGATTCTCGGTGTAGATCAATATTTCGGTCGATACAACCGTGCGAGTCGACGCTTTCCGCAAGAACTTCGTCTTTCGGGACTAAATGCATAGGTTCAACATTCTCATGTCGAACCAAAATGACAGAAACGTCCGAAACTTGGGAAATCACGATTCTCGTCGTTCGATTCTTCGTTCGATACAGCCGTGCAAAACATCATTCAATGCAAGAATTACGTCGTTTTGGATGAATTAAACGATTCTGACACATCAACGTCGAGCTGAGATGCCAGGATTGTCCGAAACTCAGGTCATCTCGTTTCTCGGTGATCGATTTTCCAGTCGATACATTTGTCTAAAACGACGGTTAACGCAAGAATTTCGTGTTTCTCGACAAATTGAACGATTTTGACACGTAGGCGTCAAGCTGAAATGCCAGAATCGTCCCAACCTTGGGACATCTTGGATTCTTATGTAGGTCGACGTTTCGTTTAAAAAAGCCGTGCAGAACGACGATCAACGCAAGAAATTCGTGTTACTGGACTAATCGAACAATTTTAATACAATTATGTCGAGCTGTAATGATAGAATCGACGAAACTCGAGTCATCTCGATTCTCGGTGTAGATCGATGTTTCGTTCGATACAGCCGTGCAAAACGACAATTAATGCAAGAAATTCGTGTTACTGGACAAATTGTACAACTTTAACACTATTATGTCGAGCTGAAATGACAGAATCGACGAAATTCGAGATATTTCGTTCTCGGTGTAGATCGATGTTTCGTTCGATACAGCCGTGCAGAACATCGTTCAATGCAAGAAGTTCGTGTTTTCGGACGATTCTAATAATTCCGACACATATATGTCGACCTCAGATGCCAGATTCGTTTGAAACTCAAGACATCTCGTTTTTCGGTGTAGATCTATTTTTCGTTTGTATCAACCGTGCGCGTCGACGCTTATAGCAAGAACTTTGTCTTACGAGACAAAATGCATAGTTCTAACACATTTATGTCGAACTCAGAAAACAGAATCGTTCGAAACTTGGGACATCTCGATTCTCGGTGTAGATTGATGTTTTGTTCGTTACAGCCTTGAGAGACGACGTTTCACGCAAGGACACCGCTTTTCGAGACAAAATAAATGGTTTCAACACTTTTATGTCGAACCAAGATGACAGAATCTTCCAAAACTCAGGACATCTTAATTTTCGGTGTAGATCAATTGTTCGTCCGATACAACGAGGCGAGTCAACGCTTATCGCAAGAACTCCGTCTTCCGAGACGGAATGCATATTTTAACACTTCTATGACTAATTGAGATGACAGAATTGTCCGAAACTCGAGAAATCTTAATCCTCGTTTACCTATTTTTGGTTTGATACAGGCGTGCAAAACTACTATTCATGGAAGCATTTAGCGTTACTGGATGAATTGCACAATGTTAACGCTCTTATGGTGGGCTAAAATAACGAAATCGTTCGGAATTCGGGACATCTCGATTTTCGGTGTCGATCGGTGTTTCGTGCGATACAGCCGCGCAAAACATCATTCCATGCAAGAATTTAGTGGTTTTGGGTAAATTAAACGATTCTGACACATCAACGTCGAGCTGAGATGCGAGGATTGTCCGAAACTCAAGTCATCTTGTTACTCGGTGATCGACTTTCCAGTCGATACCTTTGTCCAAAACGACGGTTTATGCAAAAATTTCGTATTTCTCGACGAAATGAACGATTTTGACACGTGGGCGTCGAGCTGAAATGCCAGAATCGTCCGAACCTTGGGACATATTGGAATCTTATGTAGGTCGACGTTTCGTTCAAAAAAGCCGTGCAAAACGCCGATTTATGCAAGAAATTTGTGTTACTGGACAAATCGAAAAACTTCAACACTATCATGTCGAGCTAAAATGACAGATTCGACGAAACTCGAGACATCTCGATTCCCGGTGTAGATCAATGTTTCGTTCGATACAGCTGTGCAGAACATCGATCGATGCAAGAAGTCCGAGTTTTCGGACGATTCGAACAATTCTGACACATATACGCCGACCTCAGATGCCAGATTCGTTTGAAACTCGAGACATTTCGTTTCTCGGTGTAGATCAACTTTTCGTTTGAATCAACTGTGCGAGTCGACGCTTATAGCATAAACTTCGTCTTTCGAAACAAAATGCATAGTTTCAACATACTTATGTCGAACTAAAATGACAGAAACGTTCGAAACTTGGGAAATCACGATTCTCGGTGTTCGATTTTTCGTTCGATACAGATGTGCAAAACGACAATTCATGCAAGAATTTCGTGTTCCTGGTCTAATCGTACAATTTTGACACGCTTACGTTGAGCTGAAAGCGAGAATCGTTCGAAACTCGGGAAATCTCAATTCTCGGCGCAGCTCGATGTTTCGTTCGTTACAGCTGTGCAAAACATTGTTTAATGCAAGAAGTACGTTTTTTCGGACCATTTGAACAATTCTGACACATATACGTCGACTTTAGATGCCAGATTCGTTTGAAACTTAGTATATCTCGATTCTCGGTGTAGGTCGATTGTTCGCTCCATACAACGGGGCGAGTTAACCCTGATCAAAAGAACTTCGTTTTTCGAGGCGAAATGCATATTTTCAACACTGCTACGTCAAACTAGGATGAGAGAATAGTTCGAACCTCGAAAAATTTCGATTTTCGGTGTAGATCGATGTTTCGTTCGATACAGCCGTGCAAAACATTGTTCAATCCAAGACGTTCGTGTTTTCGGACGATTTGAACAGCTCTGACACATATACGTTGACCTTAGATGCCAGATTCGTTTGAAACTCCAGATATCTCGATTCTCGGTGTAGATAAATTTTTCGGTCGATACAATCGTGCGAGTCGACGCTTTCCGCAAGAACTTCAACTTTCGGGACTAAATGCGTAGGTTCAACATTCTTGTGTCGAACTAAAATGACAAAAATGTCCGAAACTTGAAAAATCACGATTTTCGGTGTTCGATTCTTCGTTCGATGAAGCCGTGCAAAACATCATTCAATGCAAGAATTAAGTCGTTTTGGATGAATTAAACGATTCTGACACATCAACGTCGAGCTGAGATGCCAGGATTGTCCGAAACTCAGGTAATCTCGTTTCTCGTTGATCGATTTTCCAGTCGATACATTTGTCTAAAACGACGGTTAACGCAAGAATTTCGTGTTTCTTGACAAATTGAACGATTTTGACACGTAGGCGTCAAGCTGAAATGCCAGAATCGTCCGAACCTTGGGACATCTTGGATTCTTATGTAGGTCGACGTTTCGTTGAAAAAAGCCGTGCAGAACGACGATTAACGCAAGAAATTCGTGTTACTGGACTAATCGAACAACTTTAACACAATTATGTCGAGCTGAAATGATAGAATCGACGAAACTCGAGTCATCTCGATTCTCGGTGTAGATCGATGTTTCGTTCGATACAGCTGTGCAGAACATCGTTCAATGCAAGAAGTTCGTGTTTTCGGACGATTCTAATGATTCTGACACATATATGTCGACCTCAGATGCCAGATTCGTTTGAAACTCAAGGCATCTCGTTTTTCGGTGTAGATCAACTTTTCGTTTAAATCAACTGTGCGAGTCGACGCTTATAGCATAAACTTCGTCTCACGAGACAAAATGCATAGTTCTAACACGATTATGTCGGAGTGAGAAGACAGAATCGTTCGAAACTTTGGACATCTCGATTCTCGATTTAGATCGATGTTTTGTTCGTTCCAGCCGTGGACGACGACGTTTATCAAAAGTTTCCGTTTTTCGAGACAAAATAAATGGTCTAACACTTTTATGTCAAACTAAGATGACAGAAGCTTCCGAAACTCAGGTCATCTCAATTCTCGGTGTAGATCGATTGTTCGCTCGATACAACGGGGCAAGTCAACGCTGATTTGCAAGAACTTCGTCTTTCGAGGCAAAATGCATAATTTGAACACTTCTATGTCGAACTGAAATGACAGAATCGTTCGAAAGTCAAGACATCTCGATTCTCGGTGTAGATCGACTTTTCGGTCGATACAACCGTGCGAGTCGACGCTTACCAAAAGAACTTCGTCTTTCGAGACAAAATGCATAGTTCCAACATTCTTATAACGAAGTAAAATGACAGAAACGTTCGAAACTTGGGAAATCACGATTCTCGGTGTTCGATTCTTCGTTCGATACAGCCGTGCTCAACGACAATTGATGCAATAATCTCGTGTTCCTGGTTAAATCGAACAATTTTGACACGCTTACGTTGAGCTGAAAGCGAGAATCGTTCGAAACTCGGGACATCTCGATTCTCGGTGTAGATCGATGTTTCGTTCAATACACCCGTGCAGAACATCGTTCAATGCAAGAAGTTCGTGTTTTCGGACGATTCGAACAATTCTGACACATATACGCCGACCTCAGATGCCAGATTCGTTTGAAACTAGAGACATCTCGTTTCTCGGTGTAGATCAACTTTTCGTTTGAATCAACTGTGCGAGGCGACGCTTATCGCATAGACTTTGTTTTACAAGACAAAATGCATAGTTCTAACACATTTACGTCGAAGTGAGAAGACAGAATCGTTCGAAACTTTGGACATCTCGATTCTCGGTGTAGATCGATGTTTTGTTCGTTCCAGCCGTGGACGACGACGTTAACAAAAGTTTTCGTTTTTCGAGACAAAATGGATGGTCTAAATCTTTTATGTCAAACTAAGATGACAGAATCTTTCGAAACTCAGGACATCTCAATTCTCGGTGTAGATCGATTGTTCGCTCGATACAACGGGGCAAGTCAACGCTGATTGCAAGAAGTTCGTCTTTCGAGGCAAAATGCATAATTTTAACGCTTTTATGTCGAGCTGAAATGACAGAATCGTTCGAAAATCAAGACATCTCGATCCTCGTCGTGGATCGATTTTGCGGTCGATACAACCGCGCGAGTCGACGCTTACCACAAGAACATCGTCTTCCGAGTCAAAATCCATAGTTTCAACATACTTATGTTGAACTAAAATGACAGAAACGTCCGAAACTTGGGAAATCACGATTCTCGGTGTTCGATTCTTCGTTCGATACAGATGTGCAAAACGAAAAATCATGCAAGAATTTCCTGTTTCTGGTCAAATCGTACAATTTTGACACGCTTACGTTGAGCTGAAAGCGTGAATCGTTCGAAACGCGGGAAATCTCGATTCTCGTCGCAGCTCGATGTTTCGTTCGATACAGCCGTGCAAAACATTGTTTAATGCAAGAAGTACGTTTTTTCGGACCATTTGAACAATTCTGACACATATACGTCGACCTTAGATGCCAGATTCGTTTGAAACTTAGTTTATCTCGATTCTCGGTTTAGATCAATTTTTCGGTCGATACAACCGTGCGAGTCAACGCTTATCGCAAGAACTTCGTCATTTCAGACAGAATGCATAGTTTTAAGACATTTATGTTGAACTGCGCAGACGGAATTGTTCGAAACTTAGGACATCACGATTCTCGGTGTAGATCGATTGTTCGCTCGATACAACGGGGCGAGTCAACCCTGATCGAAAGAACTTCGTCTTTCGAGACGAAATGCATATTTTCAACACTGCTACGTCAAACTAGGATGACAGAATCGTTCGAACCTCGAGAAATTTCGATTTTCGGTGTAGATCGATGTTTCGTTCGATACAGCCGTGCAAAACATTGTTCAATCCAAGACGTTCGTGTTTTCGGACGATTTGAACAGCTCTGACACATATACGTCGACCTTAGATGCCAGATTCGTTTGAAACTCCAAATATCTCGATTTTCGGTGTAGATCAATATTTCGGTCGATACAACCGTGCGAGTCGACGCTTTCCGCAAGAACTTCGTCTTTCGGGACTAAATGCATAGGTTCAACATTCTCATGACGAACCAAAATGACAGAAACGTCCGAAACTTGGGAAATCACGATTCTCGTCGTTCGATTCTTCGTTCGATACAGCCGTGCAAAACATCATTCAATGCAAGAATTACGTCGTTTTGGATGAATTAAACGATTCTGACACATCAACGTCGAGCTGAGATGCCAGGATTATCCGAAACTCAGGTCATCTCGTTTCTCGGTGATCGATTTTCCAGTCGATACATTTATCTAAAACGACGGTTAACGCAAGAATTTCGTGTTTCTCGACAAATTGAACGATTTTGACACGTAGGCGTCAAGCTGAAATGACAGAATCGTCCGAACCTTGGGACATCTTGGATTCTCATGTAGGTCGACGTTTCGTTTAAAAAAGCCGTGCAGAACGACGATTAACGCAAGAAATTCGTGTTACTGGACTAATCGAACAACTTTAACACAATTATGTCGAGCTGAAATGATAGAATCGACGAAACTCGAGTCATCCCGATTCTCGGTGTAGATCGATGTTTCGTTCGATACAGCCGTGCAGAACATCGTTCAATGCAAGAAGTTCGTGTTTTCGGACGATTCTAATAATTCTGACACATATATGTCGACCTCAGATGCCAGATTCGTTTGAAACTCAAGGCATCTCGTTTTTCGGTGTAGATCAACTTTTCGTTTGAATCAACTGAGCGAGTCCACGCTTATAGCAAAAACGTCGTCTCACGAGACAAAATGCATAGTTCTAACACGATTTTGTCGGAGTGAGAAGATAGAATCGTTCGAAACTTTAGACATCTCGATTCTCGGTTTAGATCGATGTTTCGTTCGTTCCAGCCGCGGACGACGACGTTTATCAAAAGTTTCCGTTTTTCGAGACAAAATGGATGGTCTAACACTTTTATGTCAAACTAAGATGACAGAAGCTCCCGAAACTCAGGTCATCTCAATTCTCGGTGTAGATCGATTGTTCGCTCGATACAACGGGGCAAGTCAACGCTGATTTGCAAGAACTTCGTCTTTCGAGGCAAAATGCATAATTTCAACACTCCTATGTCGAACTGAAATGACAGAATCGTTCGAAAGTCAAGACATCTCGATTCTCGGTGTAGATCGACTTTTCGGTCGATACAACCGTGTGAGTCGACGCTTACCAAAAGAACTTCGTCTTTAGAGACGAAATGCATAGTTACAACATTCTTATAACGAAGTAAAATGACAGAAACGTTCGAAACTTGGGAAATCACGATTCTCGGTGTTCGATTCTTCGTTCGATACAGATGTGCTCAACAACAATTGATGCAATAATCTCGTGTTCCTGGTTAAATCGAACAATTTTGACACGCATACGTTGAGCTGAAAGCGAGAATCGTTCGAAACTCGGGACATCTCGATTCTCGGTGTCGATGGTGTTTCGTTCGATACAGCCGCGCAAAACATTATTCCATGCAAGAGATTAGTGGTTTTGAATGAATTAAACGATTCTGACACATCAACGTCGAGCTGAGATGCCAGGATTGTCCGAAACCCAGGTCATCTCGTTTCTCGGTGATCGATTTTCCAGTCGATACATTTGTCTAAAACGACGGTTAACGCAAGAATTTTGTGTTTCTCGACAAATTGAACGATTTTGACACGTAAGCGTCGAGCTGAAATGCCCGAATCGTCCGAACCTTGGGACATCTTGGATTCTTAGGTTTCGTCTGAAAAAGCCGTGCAGAACGAAGATTAACGCAAGAAATTCGTGTTACTGGACAAATCGAACAACTTTAACACTATTATGTCGAGCAAAAATGACAGATTCGACGAAACTCGAGACATCTCGATTCCCGGTTTAGATCGATGTTTCGTTCGTTCCAGCCGCGGACGACGACGTTTATCAAAAGTTTCCGTTTTTCGAGACAAAATGGATGGTCTAACACTTTTATGTCAAACTAAGATGACAGAAGCTTCCGAAACTCAGGTCATCTCAATTCTCGGTGTAGATCGATTGTTCGCTCGATACAACGGGGCAAGTCAACGCTGATTTGCAAGAACTTTGTCTTTCGAGGCAAAATGCATAATTTTAACACTCCTATGTCGAACTGAAATGACAGAATCGTTCGAAAGTCAAGACATCTCGATTCTCGGTGTAGATCGACTTTTCGGTCGATACAACCGTGTGAGTCGACGCTTACCAAAAGAACTTCGTCTTTCCAGACGAAATGCATAGTTACAACATTCTTATAACAAAGTAAAATGACAGAAACGTTCGAAACTTGGGAAATCACGATTCTCGGTGTTCGATTCTTCGTTCGATACAGATGTGCTCAACAACAATTGATGCAATAATCTCGTGTTCCTGGTTAAATCGAACAATTTTGACACGCATACGTTGAGCTGAAAGCGAGAATCGTTCGAAACTCGGGACATCTCGATTCTCGGTGTAGATCGATGTTTCGTTCAATACACCTGTGCAGAACATCGTTCAATGCAAGAAGTTCGTGTTTTCGGACGATTCGAACAATTCTGACACATATACGCCGACCTCAGATGCCAGATTCGTTTGAAACTAGAGACATCTCGTTTCTCGGTGTAGATCAACTTTTCGTTTAAATCAACTGTGCGAGTCGACGCTTATCGCATAAACTTCGTTTTACAAGACAAAATGCATAGTTCTAACACATTTACGTCGAAGTGAGAAGACAGAATTGTTCGAAACTTTGGACATCTCGATTCTCGGTGTAGATCGATGTTTTGTTCTTTCCAGCCGTGGACGACGACGTTAACAAAAGTTTTCGTTTTTCGAGACAAAATGGATGGTCTAAATCTTTTATGTCAAACGAAGATGACAGAATCTTCCGAAACTCAGGACATCTCAATTCTCGGTGTAGATCGATTGTTCGCTCGAAACAACGGGGCAAGTCAACGCTGATTGCAAGAACTTCTTCTTTCAAGGCAAAATCCATAATTTTAACACTTCTATGTCGAACTGAAATTACAGAATCGTTCGATAGTCAAGACATCTCGATTATCGGTGTAGATCACTTTTTCGGTCGATACAACCGTGCAAGTCGACGCTTACCACAAGAACTTCGTCTTTCGAGACAAAATGCATAGTTACAACATTCTATCAACGAAGTAAAATGACAGAAACGTTCGAAACTCGGTAAATCACGATTCTCGGTGTTCGATTCTTCGTTCGATACAGCCATGCACAACGACAATTGATGCAATAACCTCGTGTTCCTGGTTCAATCGTACAATTTTGACACGCTCACGTTGAGCTGAAAGCGAGAATAGTTCGAAACTCGGGAAATCTCGATTCTTGGCGCAGATCGATGTTTCGTTCGATACAGTCGTGCAAAACATCATTCAATGCAAGAATTAAGTCGTTTCGGATGAATTAAACGATTTTGACACATCAACGCCGAGCTGAGATGCCAGGATTGTCCGAAAATCAGGACATCTCGTTTCTCGGTAATCGATTTTCCAGTCGATACATTTGTCTAAAACGACGGTTAACGCAAGAATTCCGTGTTTCTCGACAAAATGAACGATTTTGACACGTAGGCGTCGAGCTGAAATGCCACAATCGTCCGAATCTTCGGACATCTCGGATTCTTATGTAGGTCGACGTTTCGTTCGAAATAGCCGTGCAAAACGACGATTAATGCAGGAAATTCGTGTTACTGGACAAATCGTACAACTTCAACACTATTATGTCGAGCTGAAAGCGTGAATCGTTCGAAACTCGGGACATCTCGATTCTTGGTGTAGATCGATGTTTCGTTCGATACACCCGTGCAGAACATCGTTCAATGAAAGAAGTTCGTGTTTTCGGACGATTCGAACAATTCTGACACATATACGCCGACCTCAGATGCCAGATTCGTTTGAAACTAGAGACATCTCGTTTCTCGGTGTAGATCAACTTTTCGTTTGAATCAACTGTGCGAGTCGACGCTTATCGCATAAACTTCTTTTTTCAAGACAAAATGCATAGTTCTAACACATTTACGTCGAAGTGAGAAGACAGAATCGTTCGAAACTTTGGACATCTCGATTCTCGGTGTAGATCGATGTTTTGCTCGTTCCAGCCGTGGACGACGATGTTAACAAAAGTTTTCGTTTTTCGAGACAAAATGGATGGTCTAAATCTTTTATGTCAAACTAAGATGACAGAATCTTCCGAAACTCAGGACATCTCAATTCTCGGTGTAGATCGATTGTTCGCTCGATACAACGGGGCAAGTCAACGCTGATTGCAAGAAGTTCGTCTTTCGAGGCAAAATGCATAATTTTTACGCTTTTATGTCGAGCTGAAATGACAGAATCGTTCGAAAATCAAGACATCTCGATCCTCGTCGTGGATCGATTTTGCGGTCGATACAACCGTGCGAGTCGACGCTTTCCGCAAGAACTTCGTCTTTCGGGACTAAATGCATAGGTTCAACATTCTCATGTCGAACCAAAATGACAGAAACGTCCGAAACTTGGGAAATCACGATTCTCGTCGTTCGATTCTTCGTTCGATACAGCCGTGCAAAACATCATTCAATGCAAGAATTACGTCGTTTTGGATGAATTAAACGATTCTGACACATCAACGTCGAGCTGAGATGCCAGGATTATCCGAAACTCAGGTCATCTCGTTTCTCGGTGATCGATTTTCCAGTCGATACATTTATCTAAAACGACGGTTAACGCAAGAATTTCGTGTTTCTCGACAAATTGAACGATTTTGACACGTAGGCGTCAAGCTGAAATGACAGAATCGTCCGAACCTTGGGACATCTTGGATTCTTATGTAGGTCGACGTTTCGTTTGAAAACGCCGTGCAGAACGACGATTAACGCAAGAAATTCGTGTTACTGGACTAATCGAAAAACTTTAACACAATTATGTCGAGCTGAAATGATAGAATCGACGAAACTCGAGTCATCTCGATTCTCGGTGTAGATCGATGTTTCGTTCGATACAGCCGTGCAGAACATCGTTCAATGCAAGAAGTTCGTGTTTTCGGACGATTCTAATAATTCTGACACATATATGTCGACCTCAGATGCCAGATTCGTTTGAAACTCAAGGCATCTCGTTTTTCGGTGTAGATCAACTTTTCGTTTGAATCAACTGTGCGAGTCCACGCTTATAGCAAAAACGTCGTCTCACGAGACAAAATGCATAGTTCTAACACGATTTTGTCGGAGTGAGAAGATAGAATCGTTCGAAACTTTAGACATCTCGATTCTCGGTTTAGATCGATGTTTCGTTCGTTCCAGCCGCGGACGACGACGTTTATCAAAAGTTTCCGTTTTTCGAGACAAAATGTATGGTCTAACACTTTTATGTCAAACTAAGATGACAGAAGCTTCCGAAACTCAGGTCATCTCAATTCTCGGTGTAGATCGATTGTTCGCTCGATACAACGGGGCAAGTCAACGCTGATTTGCAAGAACTTTGTCTTTCGAGGCAAAATGCATAATTTTAACACTCCTATGTCGAACTGAAATAGGAGAATCGTTCGAAAGTCAAGACATCTCGATTCTCGGTGTAGATCGACTTTTCGGTCGATACAACCGTGTGAGTCGACGCTTACCAAAAGAACTTCGTCTTTCGAGACGAAATGCATAGTTACAACATTCTTATAACGAAGTAAAATGACAGAAACGTTCGAAACTTGGGAAATCACGATTCTCGGTGTTCGATTCTTCGTTCGATACAGATGTGCTCAACAACAATTGATGCAATAATCTCGTGTTCCTGGTTAAATCGAACAATTTTGACACGCATACGTTGAGCTGAAAGCGAGAATCGTTCGAAACTCGGGACATCTCGATTCTCGGTGTAGATCGATGTTTCGTTCAATACACCCGTGCAGAACATCGTTCAATGCAAGAAGTTCGTGTTTTCGGACGATTCGAACAATTCTGACACATATACGCCGACCTCAGATGCCAGATTCGTTTGAAACTAGAGACATCTCGTTTCTCGGTGTAGATCAACTTTTCGTTTGAATCAACTGTGCGAGTCGACGCTTATCGCATAAACTTCGTTTTACAAGACAAAATGCATAGTTCTAACACATTTACGTCGAAGTGAGAAGACAGAATCGTTCGAAACTTTGGACATCTCGATTCTCGGTGTAGATCGATGTTTTGCTCGTTCCAGCCGTGGACGACGATGTTAACAAAAGTTTTCGTTTTTCGAGACAAAATGGATGGTCTAAATCTTTTATGTCAAACTAAGATGACAGAATCTTCCGAAACTCAGGACATCTCAATTCTCGGTGTAGATCGATTGTTCGCTCGATACAACGGGGCAAGTCAACGCTGATTGCAAGAAGTTCGTCTTTCGAGGCGAAATGCATAATTTTAACGCTTTTATGTCGAGCTGAAATGACAGAATCGTTCGAAAATCAAGACATCTCGATCCTCGTCGTGGATCGATTTTGCGGTCGATACAACCGCGCGAGTCGACGCTTACCACAAGAACATCGTCTTTCGAGTCAAAATCCATAGTTTCAACATACTTATGTTGAACTAAAATGACAGAAACGTCCGAAACTTGGGAAATCACGATTCTCGGTGTTCGATTCTTCGTTCGATACAGATGTGCAAAACGAAAAATCATGCAAGAATTTCCTGTTTCTGGTCAAATCGTACAATTTTGACACGCTTACGTTGAGCTGAAAGCGTGAATCGTTCGAAACGCGGGAAATCTCGATTCTCGTCGCAGCTCGATGTTTCGTTCGATACAGCCGTGCAAAACATTGTTTAATGCAAGAAGTACGTTTTTTCGGACCATTTGAACAATTCTGACACATATACGTCGACCTTAGATGCCAGATTCGTTTGAAACTTAGTTTATCTCGATTCTCGGTTTAGATCAATTTTTCGGTCGATACAACCGTGCGAGTCAACGCTTATCGCAAGAACTTCGTCATTTCAGACAGAATGCATAGTTTTAAGACATTTATGTTGAACTGCGCAGACGGAATTGTTCGAAACTTAGGACATCACGATTCTCGGTGTAGATCGATTGTTCGCTCGATACAACGGGGCGAGTCAACCCTGATCGAAAGAACTTCGTCTTTCGAGACGAAATGCATATTTTCAACACTGCTACGTCAAACTAGGATGACAGAATCGTTCGAACCTCGAGAAATTTCGATTTTCGGTGTAGATCGATGTTTCGGTCGATACAGCCGTGCAAAACATTGTTCAATCCAAGACGTTCGTGTTTTCGGACGATTTGAACAGCTCTGACACATATACGTCGACCTTAGATGCCAGATTCGTTTGAAACTCCAAATATCTCGATTTTCGGTGTAGATCAATATTTCGGTCGATACAACCGTGCGAGTCGACGCTTTCCGCAAGAACTTCGTCTTTCGGGACTAAATGCATAGGTTCAACATTCTCATGTCGAACCAAAATGACAGAAACGTCCGAAACTTGGGAAATCACGATTCTCGTCGTTCGATTCTTCGTTCGATACAGCCGTGCAAAACATCATTCAATGCAAGAATTACGTCGTTTTGGATGAATTCAACGATTCTGACACATCAACGTCGAGCTGAGATGCAAGGATTATCCGAAACTCAGGTCATCTCGTTTCTCGGTGATCGATTTTCCAGTCGATACATTTATCTAAAACGACGGTTAACGCAAGAATTTCGTGTTTCTCGACAAATTGAACGATTTTGACACGTAGGCGTCAAGCTGAAATGACAGAATCGTCCGAACCTTGGGACATCTTGGATTCTTATGTAGGTCGACGTTTCGTTTAAAAAAGCCGTGCAGAACGACGATTAACGCAAGAAATTCGTGTTACTGGACTAATTGAACAACTTTAACACAATTATGTCGAGCTGAAATGATAGAATCGACAAAACTCGAGTCATCTCGATTCTCGGTGTAGATCGATGTTTCGTTCGATACAGCCGTGCAGAACATCGTTCAATGCAAGAAGTTCGTGTTTTCGGACGATTCTAATGATTCTGACACATATATGTCGACCTCAGATGCCAGATTCGTTTGAAACTCAAGGCATCTCGTTTTTCGGTGTAGATCAACTTTTCGTTTGAATCAACTGTGCGAGTCCACGCTTATAGCAAAAACGTCGTCTCACGAGACAAAATGCATAGTTCTAACACGATTTTGTCGGAGTGAGAAGATAGAATCGTTCGAAACTTTAGACATCTCGATTCTCGGTTTAGATCGATGTTTCGTTCGTTCCAGCCGCGGACGACGACGTTTATCAAGAGTTTCCGTTTTTCGAGACAAAATGGATGGTCTAACACTTTTATGTCAAACTAAGATGACAGAAGCTCCCGAAACTCAGGTCATCTCAATTCTCGGTGTAGATCGATTGTTCGCTCGATACAACGGGGCAAGTCAACGCTGATTTGCAAGAACTTCGTCTTTCGAGGCAAAATGCATAATTCGAACACTTCTATGTCGAACTGAAATGACAGAATCGTTCGAAAGTCAAGACATCTCGATTCTCGGTGTAGATCGACTTTTCGGTCGATACAACCGTGCGAGTCGACGCTTACCAAAAGAACTTCGTCTTTCGAGACAAAATGCATAGTTACAACATTCTTATAACGAAGTAAAATGACAGAAACGTTCGAAACTTGGGAAATCACGATTCTCGGTGTTCGATTCTTCGTTCGATACAGCCATGCACAACGACAATTGATGCAATAATCTCGTGTTCCTGGTTAAATCGTACAATTTTGACGCGATCACGTTGAGCTGAAAGCGAGAATAGTTCGAAACTCGGGAAATATCGATTCTTGGCGCAGATCGATGTTTCGTTCGATACAGTCGTGCAAAACATCATTCAATGCAAGAATTAAGTCGTTTCGGATGAATTAAACGATTTTGACACATCAACGCCGAGCTGAGGTGCCAGGATTGTCCGAAAATCAGGACATCTCGTTTCTCGGTAATCGATTTTCCAGTCGATACATTTGTCTAAAACGACGGTTAACGCAAGAATTTCGTGTTTCTCGACAAAATGAACGATTTTGACACGTAGGCGTCGAGCTGAAATGCCAGAATCGTCCGAATCTTCGGACATCTCGGATTCTTATGTAGGTCGACGTTTCGTTCGAAATAGCCGTGCAAAACGACGATTAATGCAAGAAATTCGTGTTACTGGACAAATCGTACAACTTCAACACTATTATGTCGAGCTGAAATGACAGAATCGACGAAACTCGAGACATTTCGTTCTCGGTGTAGATCGATGTTTTGTTCGTTACAGCCTTGAGAGACGACGTTTTACGCAAGGACACCGTTTTTCGAGACAAAATAAATGGTTTCAACACTTTTATGTCGAACCAAGATGACAGAATCTTCCAAAACTCAGGATATCTTTATTTTCGGTGTAGATCAATTGTTCGTTCGATAAAACGGGGCGAGTCAACGCTTATCGCAAGAACTCCGTCTTCCGAGACGGAATGCATATTTTAACACTTCTATGACTAATTGAGATGACAGAATTGTCCGAAACTCGAGAAATCTTAATCCTCGTTTACCTATTTTTGGTTTGATACAGGCGTGCAAAACTACTATTCATGGAAGGATTTAGCGTTACTGGATGAATTGCACAATGTTAACGCTCTTATGGTAGGCTAAAATAACGAAATCGTTCGGAATTCGGGACATCTCGATTTTCGGTGTCGATCGGTGTTTCGTTCGATACAGCCGCGCAAAACATCATTCCATGCAAGAATTTAGTGGTTTTGGGTAAATTAAACGATTCTGACACATCAACGTCGAGCTGAGATGCGAGGATTGTCCGAAACTCAAGTCATCTTGTTACTCGGTGATCGACTTTCCAGTCGATACCTTTGTCTGAAACGACTGTTTATGCAAAAATTTCGTATTTCTCGACGAAATGAACGATTTTGACACGTAGGCGTCGAGCTGAAATGTCAGAATCGTCCGAACCTTGGGACATATTGGAATCTTATGTAGGTCGACGTTTCGTTTAAAAAAGCCGTGCAAAACGACGATTTATGCAAGAAATTCGTGTTACTGGACAAATCGAACAACTTCAACACTATCATGTCGAGCTGAAATGACAGATTCGACGAAACTCGAGACATCTCTATTCCCGGTGTAAATCAATGTTTTGTTCAATACAGCTGTGCAGAACATCGATCAATGCAAGAAGTCCGAGTTTTCGGACGATTCGAACAATTCTGACACATATACGCCGACCTCAGATGCCAGATTCGTTTGAAACTCGAGACATTTCGTTTCTCGGTGTAGATCAACTTTTCGTTTGAATCAACTCTGCGAGTCGACGCTTATAGCATAAACTGCGTCTTACGAGACAAAATGCATAGTTCTAACACGATTATGTCGGAGTGAGAAGACAGAATCGTTCGAAACTTTGGACATCTCGATTCTCGATTTAGATCGATGTTTTGTTAGTTCCAGCCGTGGACGACGACGTTTATCAAAAGTTTCCGTTTTTCGAGACAAAATGGATGGTCTAACACTTTTATGTCAAACTAAGATGACAGAAGCTTCCGAAACTCAGGTCATCTCAATTCTCGGTGTAGATCGATTGTTCGCTCGATACAACGGGGCAAGTCAACGCTGATTTGCAAGAACTTCGTCTTTCGAGGCAAAATGCATAATTTGAACACTTCTATGTCGAACTGAAATGACAGAATCGTTCGAAAGTCAAAACATCTCGATTCTCGGTGTAGATCGACTTTTCGGTCGATACAACCGTGCGAGTCGACGCTTACCAAAAGAACTTCGTCTTTCGAGACAAAATGCATAGTTCCAACATTCTTATAACGAAGTAAAATGACAGAAACGTTCGAAACTTGGGAAATCACGATTCTCGGTGTTCGATTCTTCGTTCGATACAGCCGTGCTCAACGGCAATTGATGCAATAATCTCGTGTTCCTGGTTAAATCGAACAATTTTGACACGCTTACGTTGAGCTGAAAGCGAGAATCGTTCGAAACTCGGGACATCTCGATTCTCGGTGTAGATCGATGTTTTGTTCGTTCCAGCCGTGGACGACGACGTTAACAAAAGTTTTCGTTTTTCGAGACAAAATGGATGGTCTAAATCTTTTATGTCAAACTAAGATGACAGAATCTTTCGAAACTCAGGACATCTCAATTCTCGGTGTAGATCGATTGTTCGCTCGATACAACGGGGCAAGTCAACGCTGATTGCAAGAAGTTCGTCTTTCGAGGCAAAATGCATAATTTTAACGCTTTTATGTCGAGCTGAAATGACAGAATCGTTCGAAAGTCAAGACATCTCGATTCTCGTCGTGTTGCGATCGATTTTGCGGTCGATACAACCGCCCGAGTCGACGCTTACCACAAGAACATCGTCTTTCGAGTCAAAATCCATAGTTTCAACATACTTATGTTGAACTAAAATGACAGAAACGTTCGAAACTTGGGAAATCACGATTCTCGGTGTTCGATTTTTCGTTCGATACAGATGTGCAAAACGACAATTCATGCAAGAATTTCGTGTTTCTGGTCCAATCGTACAATTTTGACACGCTTACGTTGAGCTGAAAGCGAGAATCGTTCGAAACTCGGGAAATCTCAATTCTCGGCGCAGCTCGATGTTTCGTTCGTTACAGCCGTGCAGAACATCGTTCAATGCAAGAAGTTCGTGTTTTCGGACGATTTTAACGATTCTGACACATACATGTCGGCCTCAGATGCCAGATTCGTTTTAAACTCAAGACATCTCGTTTCTCGGTGTAGATCAATTTTTCGTTTGTATCAACCGTGCGCGTCGACGCTTATAGCATAAACTTTGTATTACGAGACGAAATGCATAGTTCTAACGAATTTATGTCGAACTGAGGAAGCAGAATCGTTCGAAACTTGGGACATCTCGATTCTCGGTGTAGATTGATGTTTTGTTCGTTACAGCCTTGCGAGACGACGTTTCACGCAAGGACACCGTTTTTCGAGACAAAATGAATGGTTTCAACACTTTTATGTCAAACTAAGATGACAGAATCTTCTAAAACTCAAGACATCTTAATTTTCGGTGTAGATCAATTGTTCGTTCGATACAACGGGGCGAGTCAACGCTTATCGCAAGAACTCCGTCTTCCGAGACGGAATGCATAATTTTAACACTTCTATGACTAATTGAGATGACAGAATTGTTCGAAACTCGAGAAATCTTAATCCTCATTTACCTATGTTTGGTTTGACAAAGGCGTGCAAAACTACTATTCATGGAAGAATTTGGCGTTACTGGATGTATTGCACAATTTTAACACTCTTATGGTGAGCTAAAATGACGAAATCGTTCGAAACTCGGGACATCTCGTTTCTCGGTGTAGATCAACTTTTCGTTTGAATCAACTGTGCGAGTCAACGCTTATAGCATAAACTTCGTCTTACGAGACAAAATGCATAGTTCTAACACGATGATGTCGGAGTGAGAAGACAGAATCGTTCGAAACTTTGGACATCTCGATTCTCGATTTAGATCGATGTTTTGTTCGTTCCAGCCGTGGACGACGACGTTTATCAAAAGTTTCCGTTTTTCGAGACAAAATAAATGGTCTAACACTTTTATGTCAAACTAAGATGACAGAAGCTTCCGAAACTCAGGTCATCTCAATTCTCGGTGTAGATCGATTGTTCGCTCGATACAACGGGGCAAGTCAACGCTGATTTGCAAGAACTTCGTCTTTCGAGGCAAAATGCATAATTTGAACACTTCTATGTCGAACTGAAATGACAGAATCGTTCGAAAGTCAAGACATCTCGATTCTCGGTGTAGATCGACTTTTCGGTCGATACAACCGTGCGAGTCGACGCTTACCAAAAGAACTTCGTCTTTCGAGACAAAATGCATAGTTCCAACATTCTTATAACGAAGTAAAATGACAGAAACGTTCGAAACTTGGGAAATCACGATTCTCGGTGTTCGATTCTTCGTTCGATACAGCCGTGCTCAACGACAATTGATGCAATAATCTCGTGTTCCTGGTTAAATCGAACAATTTTGACACGCTTACGTTGAGCTGAAAGCGAGAATCGTTCGAAACTCGGGACATCTCGATTCTCGGTGTAGATCGATGTTTCGTTCAATACACCCGTGCAGAACATCGTTCAATGCAAGAAGTTCGTGTTTTCGGACGATTCGAACAATTCTGACACATATACGCCGACCTCAGATGCCAGATTCGTTTGAAACTAGAGACATCTCGTTTCTCGGTGTAGATCAACTTTTCGTTTGAATCAACTGTGCGAGGCGACGCTTATCGCATAGACTTTGTTTTACAAGACAAAATGCATAGTTCTAACACATTTACGTCGAAGTGAGAAGACAGAATCGTTCGAAACTTTGGACATCTCGATTCTCGGTGTAGATCGATGTTTTATTCGTTCCAGCCGTGGACGACGACGTTAACAAAAGTTTTCGTTTTTCGAGACAAAATGGATGGTCTAAATCTTTTATGTCAAACTAAGATGACAGAATCTTTCGAAACTCAGGACATCTCAATTCTCGGTGTAGATCGATTGTTCGCTCGATACAACGGGGCAAGTCAACGCTGATTGCAAGAAGTTTGTCTTTCGAGGCAAAATGCATAATTTTAACGCTTTTATGTCAAACTGAAATGACAGAATCGTTCGAAAGTCAAGACATCTCGATTCTCGTCGTGGATCGATTTTGCGGTCGATACAACCGCGCGAGTCGACGCTTACCACAAGAACATCGTCTTTCGAGTCAAAATCCATAGTTTCAACATACTTATGTTGAACTAAAATGACAGAAACGTCCGAAACTTGGGAAATCACGATTCTCGGTGTTCGATTCTTCGTTCAATACAGATGTGCAAAACGAAAATTCATGCAAGAATTTCGTGTTCCTGGTCAAATCGAACAATTTTGACACGCTCACGTTGAGCTGAGAGCGAGAATCGTTCGAAACTCGGGACATCTCGATTCTCGGCGCAGATCGATGTTTCCTTCGATACAGCCGTGCAAAACATTGTTTAATGCAAGAAGTACGTTTTTTCGGACCATTAGAACAATTCTGACACATATACGTCGACTTTAGATGCCAGAATCGTTCGAAACTTTGGACATCTCGATTCTCGGTGTAGATCGATGTTTTGTTCTTTCCAGCCGTGGACGACGACGTTAACAAAAGTTTTCGTTTTTCGAGACGAAATGGATGGTCTAAATCTTTTATGTCAAACGAAGATGACAGAATCTTCCGAAACTCAGGACATCTCAATTCTCGGTGTAGATCGATTGTTCGCTCGAAACAACGGGGCAAGTCAACGCTGATTGCAAGAACTTCTCCTTTCAAGGCAAAATGCATAATTTTAACACTTCTATGTCGAACTGAAATTACAGAATCGTTCGATAGTCAAGACATCTCGATTCTCGGTGTAGATCACTTTTTCGGTCGATACAACCGTGCAAGTCGACGCTTACCACAAGAACTTCGTCTTTCGAGACAAAATGCATAGTTACAACATTCTATCAACGAAGTAAAATGACAGAAACGTTCGAAACTCGGTAAATCACGGTTCTCGGTGTTCGATTCTTCGTTCGATACAGCCATGCACAACGACAATTGATGCAATAACCTCGCGTTCCTGGTTTAATCGTACGTGAATTTTGTGTTTCTCGACAAATTGTAGGATTTTGACACGTAGGCGTCAAGCGGAGATGCCAGAATCGTCCGAAAGTTGGGACATCTCGGATTCTTATGTAGGTCGACGTTTCGTTCGAAATAGCCGTGCAAAACGACGATTAACGCAAGAAATTCGTGTGACTGGACAAATCGTAAGCCTTTAACACTATTATGTCGAGCTGAAATGACAGAATCGACGAAACTCGAGATATTTCGTTCTCGGTGTAGATCGATGTTTCGTTCGATACAGCCGTGCAGAACATCGTTTAATGCAAGAAGTTCGTGTTTTCGGACGATTCGAACAATTCTGACACATATACGCCGACCTCAGATGCCAGATTCGTTTGAAACTCGAGACATCTCGTTTCTCGGTGTAGATCAACTTTTCGTTTGAATCAACTGTGCGAGTCGACGCTTATGGCATAAACTTAGTCTTTCGAGACATAATGCATAGTTTCAACATACTTATGTTAAACTAAAATGACAGAAACGTTCGAAACTCTGGAAATCACGATTCTCGGTGTTCGATTTTTCGTTCGATACAGATGTGCAAAACGACAATTCATGCAAGAATTTCGTGTTTCTGGTCAAATCGTAAAATTTTGACACGCTTACGTTAAGCTGAAAGCGAGAATCGTTCGAAACTCGGGAAATCTCGATTCTCGGCGCAGCTCGATGTTTCGTTCGTTACAGCCGTGCAAAACATTGTTCAATGCAAGAAGTACGTGTTTTCGGACCATTTGAACGATTCTGACACATATACGTCGACCTTAGATGCCAAATTCGTTTGAAACTCCAAATATCTCGATTCTCGGTGTAGATCAATTTTTCGGTCGATACAACCGTGCGAGTCGACGCTTTCCGCAAGAACTTCGTCTTTCGGGACTAAATGCATAGGTTCAACATTCTCATGTCGAACCAAAATGACAGAAACGTCCGAAACTTGGGAAATCACGATTCTCGTCGTTCGATTCTCCGTTCGATACAGCCGTGCAAAACGACAATTCATGCAAGAATTACGTGTTCCTGGTCAAATCGAACAATTTTGACACGCTCACGTTGAGCTGAGAGCGAGAATCGTTCGAAACTCGGGACATCTCGATTCTCGGCGCAGATCGATGTTTCCTTCGATACAGCCGTGCAAAACTTCGTTTAATGCAAGAAGTACGTTTTTTCGGACCATTTGAACAATTCTGACACATATACGTCGACCTTAGATGCCAGATTCGTTTGAAACTAGAGACATTTCGATTCTCGGCGTAGATCGATTTTTCGGTCGATACGACTGTGCGAGTCGACGCTTATCGCAAGAACTTCGTCATTTGAGACAGAATGCATAGTTTTAAGACATTTATGTTGAACTGAGCAGACAGAATCGTTCGAAACTTAGGACATCACGATTCTCGGTGTAGATCGATCGTTCGCTCGATACAACGGAGCGAGTCAACCCTGATCGAAAGAACTTTGTCTTTCGAGGCGAAATGCATATTTTCAACACTGCTATGTCAAACTAGGATGACAGAATAGTTCGAACCTCGAAAAATTTCGATTTTCAGTGTAGATCGATGTTTCGTTCGATACAGCCGTGCAAGACATTGTTCAATTCAAGACGTTCGTGTTTTCGGACGATTTGAACAGCTCTGACACATATACGTTGACCTTAGATGCCAGATTCGTTTGAAACTCCAGATATCTCGATTCTCGGTGTAGATAAATTTTTCGGTCGATACAACCGTGCGAGTCGACGCTTTCCGCAAGAACTCCGTCTTTCGGGACTAAATGAGTAGGTTCAACATTCTTATGTCGAACTAAAATGACAAAAATGTCCGAAACTTGGAAAATCACGATTTTCGGTGTTCGATTCTTCGTTCGATGAAGCCGTGCAAAACATCATTCAATGCAAGAATTAAGTCGTTTTGGATGAATTTAACGATTCTGACACATCAACGTCGAGCTGAGATGCCAGGATTGTCCGAAACTCAGGTCATCTCGTTTCTCGGTGATCGATTTTCCAGTCGATACATTTGTCTAAAACGACGGTTAACGCAAGAATTTCGTGTTTCTCGACAAAATGAACGATTTTGACACGTAGGCGTCGAGCTGAAATGCCAGAATCGTCCGAATCTTCGGACATCTCGGATTCTTATGTAGGTCGACGTTTCGTTCGAAATAGCCGTGCAAAACGACGATTAATGCAAGAAATTTGTTTTACTGGACAAATCGTACAACTTCAACACTATTATGTCGAGCTGAAATGACAGAATCGACGAAACTCGAGACATTTCGTTCTCGGTGTGGATCGATGTTTCGTTCGATACAGCCGTGCAAAACATTGTCTGATGCAAGAAGTTCGTGTTTTCGGACGATTTGAACAATTCTGACACATATATGTCGACCCAGATGCCAGATTCGTTTGAAACTAGAGACATTTCGATTCTCGGCGTAGATCGATTTTTCGGTCGATACGACTGTGCGAGTCGACGCTTATCGCAAGAACTTCGTCATTTAAGACAGAATGCATAGTTTTAAGAAATTTATGTTGAACTGAGCAGACAGAATCGTTCGAAACTTAGGACATCACGATTCTCGGTGTAGATCGATCGTTCGCTCGATACAACGGAGCGAGTCAACCCTGATCGAAAGAACTTTGTCTTTCGAGGCGAAATGCATATTTTCAACACTGCTATGTCGAACTGGGATGACAGAATCGTTCGAACGCCGAGAAATCTCTCTTTCCGCAGTAGATCGATGTTTTGTTCGATACAGCCGTGCCAAACATTGTTTAATCCAAGACGTTCGTGTTTTCGGACGATTTGAACAGCTCTGACACATATACGTCGACCTTAGATGCCAGATTCGTTTGAAACTCCAAATATCTCGATTCTCGGTGTAGATCAATTTTTCGGTCGATACAACCGTGCGAGTCGACGCTTTCCGCAAGAACTTCGTCTTTCGGGACTAAATGCATAGGTTCAACATTCTCATGTCGAACCAAAATGACAGAACCGTCCGAAACTTGGGAAATCACGATTCTCGTCGTTTGATTCTTTGTTCGATACAGCCGTGCAAAACGACAATTCATGCAAGAATTACGTGTTCCTGGTCAAATCGAACAATTTTGACACGCTCACGTTGAGCTGAGAGCGAGAATCGTTCGAAACTCGGGACATCTCGATTCTCGGCGCAGATCGATGTTTGGTTCGTTACAGCCGTGCAAAACATTGTTTAATGCAAGAAGTACGTTTTTTCGGACCATTCGAACAATTCTGACACATATACGTCGACTTTAGATGCCAGATTCGTTTGAAACTTAGTATATCTCGATTCTCGGTGTAGATCAATTTTTCGGTCGATACAACCGTGCGAGTCGACGCTTATCGCAAGAACTTCGTCATTTCAGACAGAATGCATAGTTTTAAGACATTTATGTTGAACTGCGCAGACGGAATCGTTCGAAACTTAGGACATCACGATTCTCGGTGTAGATCGATTGTTCGCTCCATACAACGGGGCGAGTCAACCCTGATCAAAAGAACTTCGTCTTTCGAGGCGAAATGCATATTTTCAACATTGCTACGTCAAACTAGGATGACAGAATAGTTCGAACCTCGAAAAATTTCGATTTTCAGTGTAGATCGATGTTTCGTTCGATACAGCCGTGCAAGACATTGTTCAATTCAAGACGTTCGTGTTTTCGGACGATTTGAACAGCTCTGACACATATACGTTGACCTTAGATGCCAGATTCGTTTGAAACTCCAGATATCTCGATTCTCGGTGTAGATAAATTTTTCGGTCGATACAACCGTGCGAGTCGACGCTTTCCGCAAGAACTCCGTCTTTCGGGACTAAATGCGTAGGTTCAACATTCTTATGTCGAACTAAAATGACAAAAATGTCCGAAACTTGGAAAATCACGATTTTCGGTGTTCGATTCTTCGTTCGATGAAGCCGTGCAAAACATCATTCAATGCAAGAATTAAGTCGTTTTGGATGAATTAAACGATTCTGACACATTAACGTCGAGCTGAGATGCCAGGATTGTCGAAAACTCAGGTCATCTCGTTTCTCGGTGATCGATTTTCCAGTCGATACATTTGTCTAAAACGACGGTTAACGCAAGAATTTCGTGTTAATCGACAGATTGAACGATTTCGACACGTAGGCGTCAAGCTGAAATGCCAGAATCGTCCGAACCTTGGGACATCTTGAATTCTTATGTAGGTTGACGTTTCGTTTAAAAAAGCCGTGCAGAACGACGATTAACGCAAGAAATTCGTGTTACTGGACTAATCGAACAACTTTAAAACAATTATGTCGAGCTAAAATGATAGAATCGACGAAACTCGAGTCATCTCGATTCTCGGTGTAGATCGATGTTTCGTTCGATACAGCCGTGCAGAACATCGTTCAATGCAAGAAGTTCGTGTTTTCGGACGATTCTAATGATTCTGACACATATATGTCGACCTCAGATGCCAGATTCGTTTGAAACTCAAGGCATCTCGTTTTTCGGTGTAGATCAAATTTTCGTTTGAATCAACTGTGCGAGTCGACGCTTATAGCATAAACTTCGTCTCACGAGACAAAATGCATAGTTCTAACACGATTATGTCGGAGTGAGAAGACAGAATCGTTCGAAACTTTAGACATCTCGATTCTCGGTTTAGATCGATGTTTCGTTCGTTCCAATCGCGGACGACGACGTTTATCAAAAGTTTCCGTTTTTCGAAACAAAATGGATGGTCTAACACTTTTATGTCAAACTAAGATGACAGAAGCTTCCGAAACTCAGGTCATCTCAATTCTCGGTGTAGATCGATTGTTCGCTCGATACAACGGGGCAAGTCAACGCTGATTTGCAAGAACTTCGTCTTTCGAGGCAAAATGCATAATTCGAACACTTCTATGTCGAACTGAAATGACAGAATTGTTCGAAAGTCAAGTCATCTCGATTCTCGGTGTAGATCGACTTTTCGGTCGATACAACCGTGCGAGTCGACGCTTACCAAAAGAACTTCGTCTTTCGAGACAAAATGCATAGTTACAACATTCTTATAACGAAGTAAAATGACAGAAACGTTCGAAACTTGGGAAATCACGATTCTCGGCGCAGATCGATGTTTCGTTCGATACAGTTGTGCAAAACATCATTCAATGCAAGAATTAAGTTGTTTCTGATGAATTAAACGATTTTGACACATCAACGCCGAGCTGAGATGCCAGGATTGTGCGAAAATCAGGACATCTCGTTTCTCGGTAATCGATTTTCCAGTCGATACGATTGTCTAAAGCGACGGTTAACGCAAGAATTTCGTGTTTCTCGACAAAATGAACGATTTTGACACGTAGGCGTCGAGCTGAAATGCCAGAATCGTCCGAATCTTCGGACATCTCGGATTCTTACGTAGGTCGACGTTTCGTTCGAAATAGCCGTGCAAAACGACGATTAATGCAAGAAATTCGTGTTACTGGACAAATCGTAAAACTTCAACACTATTATGTCGAGCTGAAATGACAGAATTGACGAAACTCGAGACATTTCGTTCTCGGTGTAGATCGATGTTTCGTTCGATACAGCCGTGCAAAACATTGTCTAATGCAAGAAGTTCATGTTTTCGGACGATTTGAACAATTCTGACACATATATGTCGACCTCAGATGCCAGATTCGTTTGAAACTAGAGACATTTCGATTGTCGCTGTAGATCGATTTTTCGGTCGATACGACTGTGCGAGTCGACGCTTATCGCAAGAACTTCGTCTTTCGGGACTAAATGCATAGGTTCAACATTCTCATGTCGAACCAAAATGACAGAAACGTCCGAAACTTGGGAAATCACGATTCTCGTCGTTTGATTCTTCGTTCGATACAGCAGTGCAAAACATCATTCCATGCAAGAATTTAGTGGTTTTGGGTAAATTGAACGATTCTGACACATCAACGTCGAGCTGAGATGCGAGGATTGTCCGAAACTCAAGTTATCTTGTTACTCGGTGATCGACTTTCCAGTCGATACCTTTGTCTAAAACGACGGTTTATGCAAAAATTTCGTATTTCTCGACGAAATGAACGATTTTGACACGTAGGCGTCGAGCTGAAATGCCAGAATCGTCCGAACCTTGGGACATATTGGAATCTTATGTAGATCGACGTTTCATTCAAAAAAGCCGTGCAAAACGACGATTTATGCAAGAAATTCATGTTACTGGACAAATCGAACAACTTCAACACTATCATGTCGAGCTAAAATGACAGATTCGACGAAACTCGAGACATCTCGATTCCCGGTGTAGATCAATGTTTTGTTCGATACAGCTGTGCAGAACATCGATCAATGCAAGAAGTCCGAGTTTTCGGACGATTCGAACGATTCTGACACATATACGCCGACCTCAGATGCCAGATTCGTTTGAAACTCGAGACATATCGTTTCTTGGTGTAGATCAACTTTTCGTTTGAATCAACTGTGCGAGTCGACGCTTATAGCATAAACTTCGTCTTTCGAGACAAAATGCATAGTTTCAACATACTTATGTCGAACTAAAATGACAGAAACGTTCGAAACTTGGGAAATCACGATTCTCGGTGTTCGATTTTTCGTTCGATACAGATGTGCAAAACGACAATTCATGCAAGAATTTCGTGTTCCTGGTCTAATCGTACAATTTTGACACGCTTACGTTAAGCTGAAAGCGAGAATCGTTCGAAACTCGGGAAATCTCAATTCTCGGCGCAGCTCGATGTTTCGTTCGTTACAGCCGTGCAGAACATCGTTCAATGCAAGAAGTTTTGGTTTTCGAACGATTCTAATGATTCTGACACATACATGTCGGCCTCAGATGCCAGATTCGTTTCAAACTCAAGACATCTCGTTTCTCGGTGTAGATCAATTTTTCGATTGTATCAACCGTGCGCGTCGACGCTTATAGCATAAGCTTTGTATTACGAGACGAAATGCATAGTTCTAACGAATTTATGTCGAACTGAGGAAGCAGAATGTTCTGTTCGTTACAGCCTTGCGAGACGACGTTTCACGCAAGGACACCGTTTTTCGAGACAAAATGAATGGTTTCAACACTTTTATGTCAAACTAAGATGACAGAATCTTCTAAAACTCAAGACATCTTAATTTTCGGTGTAGATCAATTGTTCGTTCGATACAACGGGGCGAGTCAACGCTTATCGCAAGAACTCCGTCTTCCGAGACGGAATGCATAATTTTAACACTTCTATGACTAATTGAGATGACAGAATTGTTCGAAACTCGAGAAATCTTAATCCTCATTTACCTATGTTTGGTTTGATAAAGGCGTGCAAAACTACTATTCATGGAAGAATTTGGCGTTACTGGATGTATTGCACAATTTTAACACTCTTATGGTGAGCTAAAATGACGAAATCGTTCGAAACTCGGGACATCTCGTTTCTCGGTGTAGATCAACTTTTCGTTTGAATCAACACTGCGAGTCGACGCTTATAGCATAAACTTCGTCTTACGAGACAAAATGCATAGTTCTAACACGATTATGTCGGAGTGAGAAGACAGAATCGTTCGAAACTTTGGACATCTCGATTCTCGATTTAGATCGATGTTTTGTTAGTTCCAGCCGTGGACGACGACGTTTATCAAAAGTTTCCGTTTTTCGAGACAAAATGGATGGTCTAACACTTTTATGTCAAACTAAGATGACAGAAGCTTCCGAAACTCAGGTCATCTCAATTCTCGGTGTAGATCGATTGTTCGCTCGATACAACGGGGCAAGTCAACGCTGATTTGCAAGAACTTCGTCTTTCGAGGCAAAATGCATAATTTGAACACTTCTATGTCGAACTGAAATGACAGAATCGTTCGAAAGTCAAGACATCTCGATTCTCGGTGTAGATCGACTTTTCGGTCGATACAACCGTGCGAGTCGACGCTTACCAAAAGAACTTCGTCTTTCGAGACAAAATGCATAGTTCCAACATTCTTATAACGAAGTAAAATGACAGAAACGTTCGAAACTTGGGGAATCACGATTCTCGGTGTTCGATTCTTCGTTCGATACAGCCGTGCTCAACGACAATTGATGCAATAATCTCGTGTTCCTGGTTAAATCGAACAATTTTGACACGCTTACGTTGAGCTGAAAGCGAGAATCGTTCGAAACTCGGGACATCTCGATTCTCGGTGTAGATCGATGTTTTGTTCGTTCCAGCCGTGGACGACGACGTTAACAAAAGTTTTCGTTTTTCGAGACAAAATGGATGGTCTAAATCTTTTATGTCAAACTAAGATGACAGAATCTTTCGAAACTCAGGACATCTCAATTCTCGGTGTAGATCGATTGTTCGCTCGATACAACGGGGCAAGTCAACGCTGATTGCAAGAAGTTCGTCTTTCGAGGCAAAATGCATAATTTTAACGCTTTTATGTCGAGCTGAAATGACAGAATCGTTCGAAAATCAAGACATCTCGATCCTCGTCGTGGATCGATTTTGCGGTCGATACAACCGCGCGAGTCGACGCTTACCACAAGAACATCGTCTTTCGAGTCAAAATCCATAGTTTCAACATACTTATGTTGAACTAAAATGACAGAAACGTCCGAAACTTGGGAAATCACGATTCTCGGTGTTCGATTCTTCGTTCGATACAGATGTGCAAAACGAAAAATCATGCAAGAATTTCCTGTTTCTGGTCAAATCGTACAATTTTGACACGCTTACGTTGAGCTGAAAGCGTGAATCGTTCGAAACGCGGGAAATCTCGATTCTCGTCGCAGCTCGATGTTTCGTTCGATACAGCCGTGCAAAACATTGTTTAATGCAAGAAGTACGTTTTTTCGGACCATTTGAACAATTCTGACACATATACGTCGACCTTAGATGCCAGATTCGTTTGAAACTTAGTTTATCTCGATTCTCGGTTTAGATCAATTTTTCGGTCGATACAACCGTGCGAGTCAACGCTTATCGCAAGAACTTCGTCATTTCAGACAGAATGCATAGTTTTAAGACATTTATGTTGAACTGCGCAGACGGAATTGTTCGAAACTTAGGACATCACGATTCTCGGTGTAGATCGATTGTTCGCTCGATACAACGGGGCGAGTCAACCCTGATCGAAAGAACTTCGTCTTTCGAGACGAAATGCATATTTTCAACACTGCTACGTCAAACTAGGATGACAGAATCGTTCGAACCTCGAGAAATTTCGATTTTCGGTGTAGATCGATGTTTCGTTCGATACAGCCGTGCAAAACATTGTTCAATCCAAGACGTTCGTGTTTTCGGACGATTTGAACAGCTCTGACACATATACGTCGACCTTAGATGCCAGATTCGTTTGAAACTCCAAATATCTCGATTTTCGGTGTAGATCAATATTTCGGTCGATACAACCGTGCGAGTCGACGCTTTCCGCAAGAACTTCGTCTTTCGGGACTAAATGCATAGGTTCAACATTCTCATGTCGAACCAAAATGACAGAAACGTCCGAAACTTGGGAAATCACGATTTTCGTCGTTCGATTCTTCGTTCGATACAGCCGTGCAAAACATCATTCAATGCAAGAATTACGTCGTTTTGGATGAATTAAACGATTCTGACACATCAACGTCGAGCTGAGATGCAAGGATTATCCGAAACTCAGGTCATCTCGTTTCTCGGTGATCGATTTTCCAGTCGATACATTTATCTAAAACGACGGTTAACGCAAGAATTTCGTGTTTCTCGACAAATTGAACGATTTTGACACGTAGGCGTCAAGCTGAAATGACAGAATCGTCCGAACCTTGGGACATCTTGGATTCTTATGTAGGTCGACGTTTCGTTTAAAAAAGCCGTGCAGAACGACGATTAACGCAAGAAATTCGTGTTACTGGACTAATCGAACAACTTTAACACAATTATGTCGAGCTGAAATGATAGAATCGACGAAACTCGAGTCATCTCGATTCTCGGTGTAGATCGATGTTTCGTTCGATACAGCCGTGCAGAACATCGTTCAATGCAAGAAGTTCGTGTTTTCGGACGATTCTAATAATTCTGACACATATATGTCGACCTCAGATGCCAGATTCGTTTGAAACTCAAGGCATCTCGTTTTTCGGTGTAGATCAACTTTTCGTTTAAATCAACTGTGCGAGTCCACGCTTATAGCAAAAACGTCGTCTCACGAGACAAAATGCATAGTTCTAACACGATTTTGTCGGAGTGAGAAGATAGAATCGTTCGAAACTTTAGACATCTCGAATCTCGGTTTAGATCGATGTTTCGTTCGTTCCAGCCGCGGACGACGACGTTTATCAAGAGTTTCCGTTTTTCGAGACAAAATGGATGGTCTAACACTTTTATGTCAAACTAAGATGACAGAAGCTCCCGAAACTCAGGTCATCTCAATTCTCGGTGTAGATCGATTGTTCGCTCGATACAACGGGGCAAGTCAACGCTGATTTGCAAGAACTTCGTCTTTCGAGGCAAAATGCATAATTCGAACACTTCTATGTCGAACTGAAATGACAGAATCGTTCGAAAGTCAAGACATCTCGATTCTCGGTGTAGATCGACTTTTCGGTCGATACAACCGTGCGAGTCGACGCTTACCAAAAGAACTTCGTCTTTCGAGACAAAATGCATAGTTACAACATTCTTATAACGAAGTAAAATGACAGAAACGTTCGAAACTTGGGAAATCACGATTCTCGGTGTTCGATTCTTCGTTCGATACAGCCATGCACAACGACAATTGATGCAATAATCTCGTGTTCCTGGTTAAATCGTACAATTTTGACGCGCTCACGTTGAGCTGAAAGCGAGAATAGTTCGAAACTCGGGAAATCTCGATTCTTGGCGCAGATCGATGTTTCGTTCGATACAGTCGTGCAAAACATCATTCAATGCAAGAATTAAGTCGTTTCGGATGAATTAAACGATTTTGACACATCAACGCCGAGCTGAGGTGCCAGGATTGTCCGAAAATCAGGACATCTCGTTTCTCGGTAATCGATTTTCCAGTCGATACATTTGTCTAAAACGACGGTTAACGCAAGAATTTCGTGTTTCTCGACAAAATGAACGATTTTGACACGTAGGCGTCGAGCTGAAATGCCAGAATCGTCCGAATCTTCGGACATCTCGGATTCTTATGTAGGTCGACGTTTCGTTCGAAATAGCCGTGCAAAACGACGATTAATGCAAGAAATTCGTGTTACTGGACAAATCGTACAACTTCAACACTATTATGTCGAGCTGAAATGACAGAATCGACGAAACTCGAGACATTTCGTTCTCGGTGTAGATCGATGTTTTGTTCGTTACAGCCTTGAGAGACGACGTTTCACGCAAGGACACCGTTTTTCGAGACAAAATAAATGGTTTCAACACTTTTTTGTCGAACCAAGATGACAGAATCTTCCAAAACTCAGGATATCTTTATTTTCGGTGTAGATCAATTGTTCGTTCGATAAAACGGGGCGAGTCAACGCTTATCGCAAGAACTCCGTCTTCCGAGACGGAATGCATATTTTAACACTTCTATGACTAATTGAGATGACAGAATTGTCCGAAACTCGAGAAATCTTAATCCTCGTTTACCTATTTTTGGTTTGATACAGGCGTGCAAAACTACTATTCATGGAAGAATTTAGCGTTACTGGATGAATTGCACAATGTTAACGCTCTTATGGTAGGCTAAAATAACGAAATCGTTCGGAATTCGGGACATCTCGATTTTCGGTGTCGATCGGTGTTTCGTTCGATACAGCCGCGCAAAACATCATTCCATGCAAGAATTTAGTGGTTTTGGGTAAATTAAACGATTCTGACACATCAACGTCGAGCTGAGATGCGAGGATTGTCCGAAACTCAAGTCATCTTGTTACTCGGTGATCGACTTTCCAGTCGATACCTTTGTCTGAAACGACTGTTTATGCAAAAATTTCGTATTTCTCGACGAAATGAACGATTTTGACACGTAGGCGTCGAGCTGAAATGTCAGAATCGTCCGAACCTTGGGACATATTGGAATCTTATGTAGGTCGACGTTTCTCTCAAAAAAGCCGTGCAAAACGACGATTTATGCAAGAAATTCGTGTTACTGGACAAATCGAACAACTTCAACACTATCATGTCGAGCTGAAATGACAGATTTGACGAAACTCGAGACATCTCGATTCCCGGTGTAGATCAATGTTTTGTTCGATACAGCTGTGCAGAACATCGATCAATGCAAGAAGTCCGAGTTTTCGGACGATTCGAACAATTCTGACACATATACGCCGACCTCAGATGCCAGATTCGTTTGAAACTCGAGACATTTCGTTTCTCGGTGTAGATCAACTTTTCGTTTGAATCAACTCTGCGAGTCGACGCTTATAGCATAAACTTCGTCTTACGAGACAAAATGCATAGTTCTAACACGATTATGTCGGAGTGAGAAGACAGAATCGTTCGAAACTTTGGACATCTCGATTCTCGATTTAGATCGATGTTTTGTTAGTTCCAGCCGTGGACGACGACGTTTATCAAAAGTTTCCGTTTTTCGAGACAAAATGGATGGTCCAACACTTTTATGTCAAACTAAGATGACAGAAGCTTCCGAAACTCAGGTCATCTCAATTCTCGGTGTAGATCGATTGTTCGCTCGATACAACGGGGCAAGTCAACGCTGATTTGCAAGAACTTCGTCTTTCGAGGCAAAATGCATAATTTGAACACTTCTATGTCGAACTGAAATGACAGAATCGTTCGAAAGTCAAGACATCTCGATTCTCGGTGTAGATCGACTTTTCGGTCGATACAACCGTGCGAGTCGACGCTTACCAAAAGAACTTCGTCTTTCGAGACAAAATGCATAGTTCCAACATTCTTATAACGAAGTAAAATGACAGAAACGTTCGAAACTTGGGAAATCACGATTCTCGGTGTTCGATTCTTCGTTCGATACAGCCGTGCTCAACGACAATTGATGCAATAATCTCGTGTTCCTGGTTAAATCGAACAATTTTGACACGCTTACGTTGAGCTGAAAGCGAGAATCGTTCGAAACTCGGGACATCTCGATTCTCGGTGTAGATCGATGTTTTGTTCGTTCCAGCCGTGGACGACGACGTTAACAAAAGTTTTCGTTTTTCGAGACAAAATGGATGGTCTAAATCTTTTATGTCAAACTAAAATGACAGAATCTTTCGAAACTCAGGACATCTCAATTCTCGGTGTAGATCGATTGTTCGCTCGATACAACGGGGCAAGTCAACGCTGATTGCAAGAAGTTCGTCTTTCGAGGCAAAATGCATAATTTTAACGCTTTTATGTCGAGCTGAAATGACAGAATCGTTCGAAAGTCAAGACATCTCGATTCTCGTCGTGTTGCGATCGATTTTGCGGTCGATACAACCGCCCGAGTCGACGCTTACCACAAGAACATCGTCTTTCGAGTCAAAATCCATAGTTTCAACATACTTATGTTGAACTAAAATGACAGAAACGTCCGAAACTTGGGAAATCACGATTCTCGGTGTTCGATTCTTCGTTCAATACAGATGTGCAAAACGAAAATTCATGCAAGAATTTCGTGTTTCTCGTCAAATCGTACAATTTTGACACGCTTACGTTGAGCTGAAAGCGTGAATCGTTCGAAACGCGGGAAATCTCGATTCTCGTCGCAGCTCGATGTTTCGTTCGATACAGCCGTGCAAAACATTGTTTAATGCAAGAAGTACGTTTTTTCGGACCATTTAAACAATTCTGACACATATACGTCGACCTTAGATGCCAGATTCGTTTGAAACTTAGTATATCTCGATTCTCGGTGTAGATCAATTTTTCGGTCGATACAACCGTGCGAGTCAACGCTTATCGCAAGAACTTCGTCATTTCAGACGGAATGCATAGTTTTAAGACATTTATGTTGAACTGCGCGGACGGAATCTTTCGAAACTTAGGACATCACGATTCTCGGTGTAGATCGATTGTTCGCTCCATACAACGGGGCGAGTCAACCCTGATCAAAAGAACTTCGTCTTTCGAGGCGAAATGCATATTTTCAACACTGCTACGTCAAACTAGGATGACAGAATAGTTCGAACCTCGAAAAATTTCGATTTTCAGTGTAGATCGATGTTTCGTTCGATACAGCCGTGCAAAACATTGTTCAATCCAAGACGTTCGTGTTTTCGGACGATTTGAACAGCTCTGACACATATACGTTGACCTTAGATGCCAGATTCGTTTGAAACTTCAGATGTCTCGATTCTCGGTGTAGATAAATTTTTCGGTCGATACAACCGTGCGAGTCGACGCTTTCCGCAAGAACTTCGTGTTTCGGGACTAAATGCGTAGGTTCAACATTCTTATGTCGAACTAAAATGACAAACATGTCCGAAACTTGGAAAATCACGATTTTCGGTGTTCGATTCTTCGTTCGATACAGCCGTGCAAAACGACAATTCATGCAAGAATTACGTGTTGCTGGTCAAATCGAACAATTTTGACACGCTTACGTTGAACTAAGAGTGAGAATCGTTCGAAATCGAATCAAATCGAACAATTTTGACACGCTTACGTTGAACTGAGAGTGAGAATCGTTCGAAACTCGGGACATCTCGATTCTTGGCGCAGATTGATGTTTCGTTCGATGAAGCCGTGCAAAACATCATTCAATGCAAGAATTAAGTCGTTTTGGATGAATTAAACGATTCTGACACATCAACGTCGAGCTGAGATGCCAGGATTGTCCGAAACTCAGGTCATCTCGTTTCTCGGTGATCGATTTTCCAGTCGATACATTTGTCTAAAACGACGGTTAACGCAAGAATTTCGTGTTTCTCGACAAAATGAACGATTTTGACACGTAGGCGTCGAGCTGAAATGCCAGAATCGTCCGAATCTTCGGACATCTCGGATTCTTATGTAGGTCGACGTTTCGTTCGAAATAGCCGTGCAAAACGACGATTAATGCAAGAAATTTGTGTTACTGGACAAATCGTACAACTTCAACACCATTATGTCGAGCTGAAATGACAGAATCGACGAAACTCGAGACATTTCGTTCTCGGTGTAGATCGATGTTTTGTTCGTTACAGCCTTGAGAGACGACGTTTTACGCAAGGACACCGTTTTTCGAGACAAAATAAATGGTTTCAACACTTTTATGTCGAACCAAGATGACAGAATCTTCCAAAACTCAGGATATCTTTATTTTCGGTGTAGATCAATTGTTCGTTCGATAAAACGGGGCGAGTCAACGCTTATCGCAAGAACTCCGTCTTCCGAGACGGAATGCATATTTTAACACTTCTATGACTAATTGAGATGACAGAATTGTCCGAAACTCGAGAAATCTTAATCCTCGTTTACCTATTTTTGGTTTGATACAGGCGTGCAAAACTACTATTCATGGAAGAATTCAGCGTTACTGGATGAATTGCACAATGTTAACGCTCTTATGGTAGGCTAAAATAACGAAATCGTTCGGAATTCGGGACATCTCGATTTTCGTCGTCGATCGGTGTTTCGTTCGATACAGCCGCGCAAAACATCATTCCATGCAAGAATTTAGTGGTTTTGGGTAAATTAAACGATTCTGACACATCAACGTCGAGCTGAGATGCGAGGATTGTCCGAAACTTAAGTCATGTTGTTACTCGGTGATCGACTTTCCAGTCGATACCTTTGTCTAAAACGACGGTTTATGCAAAATTTCGTATTTCTCGACGAAATGAACGATTTTGACACGTAGGCGTCGAGCTGAAATGCCAGAATCGTCCGAACCTTGGGACATATTGGAATCTTATGTAGGTCGACGTTTCGTTCAAAAAAGCCGTGCAAAACGACGATTTATGCAAGAAATTCGTGTTACTGGACAAATCGAACAACTTCAACACTATCTCGTCGAGCTGAAATGACAGATTCGACGAAACTCGAGACATCTCGATTCCCGGTGTAGATCAATGTTTTGTTCAATACAGCTGTGCAGAACATCGATCAATGCAAGAAGTCCGAGTTTTCGGACGATTCGAACAATTCTGACACATATACACCGACCTCAGATGCCAGATTCGTTCGAAACTCGAGACATTTCGTTTCTCGGTGTAGATCAACTTTTCGTTTGAATCAACTGTGCGAGTCGACGCTTATAGCATAAACTTCGTCTTTCGAGACAAAATGCATAGTTTCAACATACTTATGTCAAACTAAAATGACAGAAACGTTCGAAACTTGGGAAATCACGATTCTCGGTGTTCGATTTTTCGTTCGATACAGATGTGCAAAACGACAATTCATGCAAGAATTTCGTGTTTCTGGTCCAATCGTACAATTTTGACACGCTTACGTTGAGCTGAAAGCGAGAATCGTTCGAAACTCGGGAAATCTCAATTCTCGGCGCAGCTCGATGTTTCGTTCGTTACAGCCGTGCAGAACATCGTTCAATGCAAGAAGTTCGTGTTTTCGGACGATTTTAACGATTCTGACACATACATGTCGGCCTCAGATGCCAGATTCGTTTTAAACTCAAGACATCTCGTTTCTCGGTGTAGATCAATTTTTCGTTTGTATCAACCGTGCGCGTCGACGCTTATAGCATAAACTTTGTATTACAAGACGAAATGCATAGTTCTAACGAATTTATGTCGAACTGAGGAAGCAGAATCGTTCGAAACTTGGGACATCTCGATTCTCGGTGTAGATTGATGTTTTGTTCGTTACAGCCTTGCGAGACGACGTTTCACGCAAGGACACCGTTTTTCGAGACAAAATGAATGGTTTCAACACTTTTATGTCAAACTAAGATGACAGAATCTTCTAAAACTCAAGACATCTTAATTTTCGGTGTAGATCAATTGTTCGTTCGATACAACGGGGCGAGTCAACGCTTATCGCAAGAACTCCGTCTTCCGAGACGGAATGCATAATTTTAACACTTCTATGACTAATTGAGATGACAGAATTGTTCGAAACTCGAGAAATCTTAATCCTCATTTACCTATGTTTGGTTTAATAAAGGCGTGCAAAACTACTATTCATGGAAGAATTTGGCGTTACTGGATGTATTGCACAATTTTAACACTCTTATGGTGAGCTAAAATGACGAAATCGTTCGAAACTCGGGACATCTCGTTTCTCGGTGTAGATCAACTTTTCGTTTGAATCAACTGTGCGAGTCGACGCTTATAGCATAAACTTCGTCTTACGAGACAAAATGCATAGTTCTAACACGATGATGTCGGAGTGAGAAGACAGAATCGTTCGGAACTTTGGACATCTCGATTCTCGGTTTAGATCGATGTTTCGTTCGTTCCAGCCGCGGACGACGACGTTTATCAAAAGTTTCCGTTTTTCGAGACGAAATGGATGGTCTAACACTTTTATGTCAAACTAAGATGAGAGAATCTTCTGAAACTCAGGCGATCTCAATTCTCGGTGTAGATCGATTGTTCGCTCGATACAACGGGGCAAGTCAACGCTGATTTGCAAGAACTTCGTCTTTCGAGGCAAAATGCATAATTTGAACACTCCTATGTCGAACTGAAATGACAGAATCATTCGAAAGTCAAGACATCTCGATTCTCGGTGTAGATCGACTTTTCGGTCGATACAACCGTGCAAGTCGACGCTTACCAAAAGAACTTCGTCTTTCGAGACTAAATGCATAGGTTCAACATTCTCATGTCGAACCAAAATGACAGACACGTCCGAAACTTGGGAAATCACGATTCTCGGTGTACGATTCTTCGTTCGATGCAGCCGTGCAAAACGACAATTCATGCAAGAATTACGTGTTCCTAGTCAAATCGAACAATTTTGACACGCTTACGTTGAGCTGAGAGCGAGAATCGTTCGAAACTCGGGACGTCTCGATTCTCGGCGCAGATCGATGTTTCGTTCGATACAGTCGTGCAAAACATCATTCAATGCAAGAATTAAGTCGATTTGGATGAATAAAACGATTCTGACACATCAACGTCGAGCTAAGATCCAGGATTGTCCGAAACTCAGGTCATCTCATTTCTCGGTGATCGATTTTCCAGTCGATACGTTCGTGCAAAACGACGGTTAACGCGAGAATTTCGTGTTTCTCGACAAATTGTAGGATTATGACAGGTAGGCGTCAAGCGGAGATGCCAGAATCGTCCGAATCTTGGGACACCTCGGATTCTTATGTAGGTCGACGTTTCGTTTGAAAAAGCCGTGCAGAACGACGATTAACGCAAGAAATTCGTGTTACTGGACAAATCGAACAACTTTAACACTATTATGTCAATCTGAAATGATAGAATCGACGAAACTCGAGACATCTCGATTCTCGGTGTAGATCGATGTTTTGTTCGATACAGCCGTGCAGAACATCGTTCAATGCAAGAAGTTCGTGTTTTCGGACAATTCTAACAATTCTCACACATACATGTCGGCCTCAGATGCCAGATTCGTTTGAAACTCAAGACATCTTGTTTCTCGGTGTAGATCAATTTTTCGTTTGTATCAAAAGTGCGCGTCGACGCTCATAGCATAAACTTTGTATTACGAGACGAAATGCATAGTTCTAACGAATTCATGTCGAACTGAGGAAACAGAATCGTTCGAAACTTGGGACATTTCGATTCTCGGTGTAGATTGTTGTTTTGTTCGTTACAGCCTTGCGAGACGACGTTTCACGCAAGGACACCGTTTTTCGAGACAAAATAAATGGTTTCAACACTTTTATGTCAAACTAAGATGACAGAATCTTCTAAAACTCAAGACATCTTAATTTTCGGTGTAGATCAATTGTTCGTTCGATACAACAGGGCGAGTAAACGCTTATCGCAAGAACTCCGTCTTCCGAGACGGAACGCATAATTTTAACACTTCCATGACTAATTCAGATGACAGAATTGTTCGAAACTCGAGAAATCTTAATCCTCATTTACCTATTTTTGGTTTGATACAGGCGTGCAAAACTACTATTCATGGAAGAATTTAGCGTTACTGGATGAATTGCACAATTTTAACGCCCTTATGGTGAGCTAAAATAACGAAATCGTTCGGAATTCGGGACATCTCGATTTTCGGTGTCGATCGGTGTTTCGTTCGATACAGCCGCGCAAAACATCATTCCATGCAAGAATTTAGTGGTTTTGGGTGAATTAAACGATTCTGACACATCAACGTCGAGCTGAGATGCCAGGATTGTCCGAAACTCAGGTCATCTCGTTTCTCGGTGATCGATTTTCCAGTCGATACATTTGTCTAAAACGACGGTTAACGCAAGAATTTTGTGTTTCTTGACAAATTTAACGATTTTGACACGTAGGCGTCGAGCTGAAATGCCAGAATCGTCCGAACCTTGGGACATCTTGGATTCATATGTAGGTCGACGTTTCCCTTGAAAAAGCCGTGCAGAACGACGATTAACGCAAGAAATTCGTGTTACTGGACAAATCGAACAACTTTAACACAATTATGTCGAGCTGAAATGATAGAATCGACGAAACTCGAGTCATCTCGATTCTCAGTGTAGATCGATGTTTCGTTCGATACAGCCGTGCAGAACATCGTTCAATGCAAGAAGTTCGTGTTTTCGGACGATTCTAATAATTCTGACACATATATGTCGACCTCAGATGCCAGATTCGTTTGAAACTCAAGACTTCTCGTTTTTCGGTGTAGATCAACTTTTCGTTTGAATCAACTGTGCGAGTCGACGCTTATAGCATAAACTTAGTCTCACGAGACAAAATGCATAGTTCTAACACGATTATGTCGGAGTGAGAAGACAGAATCGTTCGAAACTTTGGACATCTCGATTCTCGGTTTAGATCGATGTTTCGTTCGTTCCAGCCGCGGACGACGACGCTTATCAATAGTTTCCGTTTTTCGAGACGAAATGGATGGTCTAACACTTTTATGTCAAACTAAGATGACAGAATCTTCCGAAACTCAGGACATCTCAATTCTCGGTGTAGATCGATTGTTCGCTCGATACAACGGGGCAAGTCAACGCTGATTCGCAAGAACTTTGTCTTTCGAGGCAAAATACATAATTTGAACACTTTTATGTCGAACTGAAATGACAGAATCGTTCGAAAGTCGAGACATCTCGATTCTCGGTGTAGATCGACTTTTCGGTCGATACAACCGTGCGAGACGACGCTTACCAAAAGAACTACGTCTTTCGAGACAAAATGCATGGTTACAACATTCTAATGTCGATGTAAAATGACAGAAACCTTCGAAACTTGGGAAATCACGATTCTCGGTGTTCGATTCTTTGTTCGATACAGCCGTGCACAACGACAATTGATGCAATAATCTCGTGTTCCTGGTTCAATCGAACAATTTTGTCACGCTTACGTTGAGCTGAAAGCGAGAATCGTTCGAAACTCGGGAAATCTCGATTCTCGGCGCAGATCGATGTTTCGTTCGATACAGCCGTGCAAAACATCATTCAATGCAAGAATTAAGTCGTTTCGGATGAATTAAACGATTTTGACACATCAACGTCGAGCTGAGATGCCAGGATTGTCCGAAAATCAGGACATCTCGTTTCTCGGTAAACGATTTTTCAGTCAATACATTCGTCTAAGACGACGGTTAACGCAAGAATTTCGTGTTTCTCGACAAATTATAGGATTTTGACACGTAGCCGTCAAGCGGAGATGCCAGAATCGTCCGAAACTTGGGACATCTCGGATTCTTATGTAGGTCGACGTTTCGTTCGAAATAGCCGTGCAAAACGACGATTAATGCAAGAAATTCGTGTTACTGGACAAATCGTACAACTTTAACACTATTATGTCGAGCTGAAATGACAGAATCGACGAAATTCGAGATATTTCGTTCTCGGTGTAGATCGATGTTTCGTTCGATACAGCCGTGCAGAACATCGTTCAATGCAAGAAGTTCGTGTTTTCGGACGATTCTAATAATTCTGACACATATATGTCGACCTCAGATGCCAGATTCGTTTGAAACTCAATACATCCCGTTTTTCGGTGTAGATCAATTTTTCGTTTGTATCAACCGTGCGCGTCGACGCTTATAGCATGAACTTTCTCTAACGAGACAAAATGCATAGTTCTAACACATTTATGTCGAACTGAGAAAACAGAATCGTTCGGAACTTGGGACATCCCGATTCTCGGTGTAGATTGATGTTTTGTTCCTTGAGAGCCTTGAGAGACGACGTTTTACGCAAGGACACCGTTTTTCGAGACAAAATAAATGGTTTCAACACTTCAATGTCAAACCAAGATGACAGAATCTTCCAAAACTCAGGATATCTTGATTTTCGGTGTAGATCAATTGTTCGTTCGATACAACGGGGTGAGTCAACGCATATCGCAAGAACTCCGTCTTCCGAGACGGAATGCATAATTTCAACATTTCTATGACTCATTGAGATGACAAAATCGTTCGAAAATCGAGAAATCTTAATCCTCGTTTACCTATGTTTGGTTTGATAAAGGCGTGCAAAACTACTATTCATGGAAGAATTTGGCGTTACTGGATGTATTGCACAATTTTAACACTCTTATGGTGAGCTAAAATGACGAAATCGTTCGAAACTCGGGACATCTCGTTTCTCGGTGTAGATCAACTTTTCGTTTGAATCAACTGTGCGAGTCGACGCTTATAGCATAAACTTCGTCTTACGAGACAAAATGCATAGTTCTAACACGATTATGTCGGAGTGAGAAGACAGAATCGTTCGAAACTTTGGACATCTCGATTCTCGATTTAGATCGATGTTTTGTTCGTTCCAGCCGTGTACGACGACGTTTATCAAAAGTTTCCGTTTTTCGAGACAAAATGGATGGTCTAACACTTTTATGTCAAACTAAGATGACAGAAGCTTCCGAAACTCAGGTCATCTCAATTCTCGGTGTAGATCGATTGTTCGCTCGATACAACGGGGCAAGTCAACGCTGATTTGCAAGAACTTTGTCTTTCGAGGCAAAATGCATAATTTGAACACTTCTATGTCGAACTGAAATGACAGAATCGTTCGAAAGTCAAGACATCTCGATTCTCGCTGTAGATCGACTTTTCGGTCGATACAACCGTGCGAGTCGACGCTTACCAAAAGAACTTCGTCTTTCGAGACAAAATGCATAGTTCCAACATTCTTATAACGAAGTAAAATGACAGAAACGTTCGAAACTTGGGAAATCACGATTCTCGGTGTCCGATTCTTCGTTCGATACAGCCGTGCTCAACGACAATTGATGCAATAATCTCGTGTTCCTGAATAAATCGAACAATTTTGACACGCTTACGTTGAGCTGAAAGCGAGAATCGTTTGAAACTCGGGACATCTCGATTCTCGGTGTAGATCGATGTTTCGTTCGATACACCTGTGCAGAACATCGTTCAATGCAAGAAGTTCGTGTTTTCGGACGATTCGAACAATTCTGACACATATACGCCGACCTCAGATGCCAGATTCGTTTGAAACTAGAGACATCTCGTTTCTCGGTGTAGATCAACTTTTCGTTTGAATCAACTGTGCGAGTCGACGCTTATCGCATAAACTTTGTTTTACAAGACAAAATGCATAGTTCTAACACATTGACGTCGAAGTGAGAAGACAGAATCGTTCGAAACTTTGGACAACTCGATTCTCGGTTTAGATCGATGTTTTGTTCGTTCCAGCCGTGGACGACGACGTTAACAAAAGTTTTCGTTTTTCGAGACAAAATGGATGGTCTAAATCTTTTATGTCAAACTAAGATGACAGAATCTTCCGAAACTCAGGACATCTCAATTCCCGGTGTAGATCGATTGTTCGCTCGATACAACGGGGCAAGTCAACGCTGATTGCAAGAAGTTCGTCTTTCGAGGCAAAATGCATAATTTTAACGCTTTTATGTCGAGCTGGAATGACAGAATCGTTCGAAAGTCAAGACATCTCGATTCTCGTCGTGGATCGATTTTGCGGTCGATACAACCGCGCGAGTCGACGCTTACCACAAGAACATCGTCTTTCGAGTCAAAATCCATAGTTTCAACATACTTATGTTGAACTAAAATGACAGAAACGTCCGAAACTTGGGAAATCACGATTCTCGGTGTTCGATTCTTCGTTCAATACAGATGTGCAAAACGAAAATTCATGCAAGAATTTTGTGTTTCTGGTCAAATCGTACAATTTTGACACGCTTACGTTGAGCTGAAAGCGTGAATCGTTCGAAACGCGGGAAATCTCGATTCTCGTCGCAGCTCGATGTTTCGTTCGATACAGCCGTGCAAAACATTGTTTAATGCAAGAAGTACGTTTTTTCGGACCATTTAAACAATTCTGACACATATGCGTCGACCTTAGATGCCAGATTCGTTTGAAACTTAGTATATCTCGATTCTCGGTGTAGATCAATTTTTCGGTCGATACAACCGTGCGAGTCGACGCTTTCCGCAAGAACTTCGTGTTTCGGGACTAAATGCGTAGGTTCAACATTCTTATGTCGAACTAAAATGACAAAAATGTCCGAAACTTGGAAAATCACGATTTTCGGTGTTCGATTCTTCGTTCGATGAAGCCGTGCAAAACATCATTCAATGCAAGAATTAAGTCGTTTTGGATGAATTAAACGATTCTGACACATCAACGCCGAGCTGAGATGCCAGGATTGTCCGAAATTCAGGTCATCTCGTTTCTCGGTGATCAATTTTCCAGCCGATACGTTTGTGCAAAACGACGGTTAACGCGAGAATTTCGTGTTTCTCGACAAATTATAGGATTTTGACACGTAGCCGTCAAGCGGAGATGCCAGAATCGTCCGAAACTTGGGACATCTCGGATTCTTATGTAGGTCGACGTTTCGTTCGGAATAGCCGTGCAAAACGACAATTAATGCAAGAAATTCGTGTTACTGGACAAATCGTACAACTTTAACACTATTATGTCGAGCTGAAATGACAGAATCGACGAAATTCGAGATATTTCGTTCTCTGTGTAGATCAACTTTTCGTTTGAATCAACTGTGCGAGTCGACGCTTATAGCATAAACTTCGTCTTTCGAGACAAAATGCATAGTTTCAACATACTTATGTCGAACTAAAATGACAGAAACGTTCGAAACTTGGGAAATCACGATTCTCGGTGTTCGATTTTTCGTTCGATACAGATGTGCAAAACGACAATTCATGCAAGAATTTCGTGTTCCTGGTCTAATCGTACAATTTTGACACGCTTACGTTGAGCTGAAAGCGAGAATCGTTCGAAACTCGGGAAATCTCAATTCTCGGCGCAGCTCGATGTTTCGTTCGTTACAGCTGTGCAAAACATTGTTTAATGCAAGAAGTACGTTTTTTCGGACCATTTGAACAATTCTGACACATATACGTCGACTTTAGATGCCAGATCCGTTTGAAACTTAGTATATCTCGATTCTCGGTGTAGATCAATTTTTCGGTCGATACAACCGTGCGAGTCGACGCTTATCGCAAGAACTTCGTCATTTCAGACAGAATGCATAGTTTTAAGACATGCATGTTGAACTGCGCAGACGGAATCGTTCGAAACTTAGGACATCACGATTCTCGGTGTAGATCGATTGTTCGCTCCATACAACGGGGCGAGTTAACCCTGATCAAACGAACTTCGTCTTTCGAGGCGAAATGCATATTTTCAACACTGCTACGTCAAACTAGGATAACAGAATAGTTCGAACCTCGAAAAATTTCGATTTTCGGTGTAGATCGATGTTTCGTTCGATACAGCCGTGCGAGTCGACGCTTACCAGAAGAACTTCGTCTTTCGAGACAAAATGCATAGTTACAACATTCTTATAACGAAGTAAAATGACAGAAACGTTCGAAACTTGGGAAATCACGATTCTCGGTGTTCGATTCTTCGTTCGATACAGCCATGCACAACGACAATTGATGCAATAATCTCGTGTTCCTGGTTAAATCGTACAATTTTGACACGCTCACGTTGAGCTGAAAGCGAAAATAGTTCAATACTCGGGAAATCTCGATTCTCGGCGCAGATCGATGTTTCGTTCGATACAGCCGTGCAGAACATCGTTCCATGCAAGAAGTTCGTGTTTTCGGACGATTCGAACAATTCTGACACATATACGCCGACCTCAGATGCCAGATTCGTTTGAAACTCGAGACATCTCGTTTCTCGGTGTAGATCAACTTTTCGTTTGAATCAACTGTGCGAGTCGACGCTTATGGCATAAACTTAGTCTTTCGAGACAAAATGCATAGTTTCAACATACTTATGTTAAACTAAAATGACAGAAACGTTCGAAACTCTGGAAATCACGATTCTCGTTGTTCGATTTTTCGTTCGATACAGATGTGCAAAACGACAATTCATGCAAGAATTTCGTGTTTCTGGTCAAATCGTACAATTTTGACACGCTTACGTTGAGCTGAAAGCGAGAATCGTTCGAAACTCGGGAAATCTCGATTCTCGGCGCAGCGCGATGTTTCGTTCGTTACAGCTGTGCAAAACATCATTCAATGAAAGAATTGAGTCGACTTGGATTAATAAACGATTCTAACACATCAACGTCGAGCTAAGATCCAGGATTGTTCGAAACTCAGGTCATCTCGTTTCTCGGTGATCGATTTTCCAGCCGATACGTTTGTGCAATACGACGGTTAACGCGAGAATTTCATGTTTCTCGACAAATTGTAGGATTTTGACACGTAGGCGTCAAGCGGAGATGCCAGAATCGTCCGAAACTTGGGACATCTCGGATTCTTATGTAGGTCGACGTTTCGTTCGAAAAAGCCGTGCAAAACGACGATTAATGCAAGAAATTCATGTTACTGGACAAATCGAACAACTTCAACACTATCATGTCGAGCTAAAATGACAGATTCGACGAAACTCGAGATATTTCGGTCTCGGTGTAGATCGATGTTCCGTTCGATACAGCCGTGCAGAACATCGTTCAATGCAAGAAGTTCGTGTTTTCGGACGATTCTAATAATTCTGACACATATATGTCGACCTCAGATGCCAGATTCGTTTGAAACTCAATACATCCCGTTTTTCGGTGTAGATCAATTTTTCGTTTGTATCAACCGTGCGCGTCGACGCTTATAGCATAAACTCTGTCTAACGAGACAAAATGCATAGTTCTAACACATTTATATCGAACTGAGAAAACAGAATCGTTCGAAACTTGGGACATCCCGATTCTCGGTGTAGATTGATGTTTTGTTCCTTGAGAGCCTTGAGAGACGACGTTTTACGCAAGGACACCGTTTTTCGAGACAAAATAAATGGTTTCAACACTTCAATGTCAAACCAAGATGACAGAATCTTCCAAAACTCAGGATATCTTTATTTTCGGTGTAGATCAATTGTTCGTTCGATACAACGGGGCGAGTCAACGCATATCGCAAGAGCTCCGTCTTCCGAGACGGAATGCATAATTTCAACATTTCTATGACTCATTGAGATGACAAAATCGTTCGAAAATCGAGAAATCTTAATCCTCGTTTACCTATTTTTGGTTTGATACAGGCGTGGAAAACTACTATTCATGGAAGAATTTAGCGTTACTGGATGAATTGCACAATTTTAACACTCTTATGGTGAGCTAAAATGACGAAATCGTTCGAAATTCGGGACATCTCGATTTTCGGTGTCGATCGGTGTTTCGTTCGATACAGCCGCGCAAAACATTATTCCATGCAAGAGATTAGTGGTTTTGAATGAATTGAACGATTCTGACACATCAACGTCGAGCTGGGATGCCAGGATTGTCCGAAACCCAGGTCATCTCGTTTCTCGGTGATCGATTTTCCAGTCGATACATTTGTCTAAAACGACGGTTAACGCAAGAATTTTGTGTTTCTCGACAAATTGAACGATTTTGACACGTAAGCGTCGAGCTGAAATGACAGATTCGACGAAACTCGAGACATCTCGATTCCCGGTTTAGATCGATGTTTCGTTCGTTCCAGCCGCGGACGACGACGTTTATCAAAAGTTTCCGTTTTTCGAGACAAAATGGATGGTCTAACACTTTTATGTCAAACTAAGATGACAGAAGCTTCCGAAACTCAGGTCATCTCAATTCTCGGTGTAGATCGATTGTTCGCTCGATACAACGGGGCAAGTCAACGCTGATTTGCAAGAACTTTGTCTTTCGAGGCAAAATGCATAATTTGAACACTTCTATGTCGAACTGAAATGACAGAATCGTTCGAAAGTAAAGACATCTCGATTCTCGGTGTAGATCGACTTTTCGGTCGATACAACCGCGCGAGTCGACGCTTACCACAAGAACATCGTCTTTCGAGTCAAGATCCATAGTTTTAACATACTTATGTTGAACTAAAATGACAGAAACGTCCGAAACTTGGGAAATCACGATTCTCGGTGTTCGATTCTTCGTTCGATACAGATGTGCAATACGAAAAATCATGCAAGAATTTCCTGTTTCTGGTCAAATCGTACAATTTTGACACGCTTACGTTGAGCTGAAAGCGTGAATCGTTCGAAACGCGGGAAATCTCGATTCTCGTCGCAGCTCGATGTTTCGTTCGATACAGCCGTGCAAAACATTGTTTAATGCAAGAAGTACGTTTTTTCGGACCATTTGAACAATTCTGACACATATACGTCGACCTTAGATGCCAGATTCGTTTGAAACTTAGTATATCTCGATTCTCGGTGTAGATCAATTTTTCGGTCGATACAACCGTTCGAGTCGACGCTTATCGCAAGAACTTCGTCATTTCAGACAGAATAGATAGTTTTAAGACATTTATGTTGAACTGCGCAGACGGAATTGTTCGAAACTTAGGACATCACGATTCTCGGTGTAGATCGATTGTTCGCTCGATACAACGGGGCGAGTCAACCCTGATCGAAAGAACTTCGTCTTTCGAGACGAAATGCATATTTTCAACACTGCTACGTCAAACTAGGATGACAGAATCGTTCGAACCTCGAGAAATTTCGATTTTCGGTGTAGATCGATGTTTCGGTCGATACAACCGTGCGAGTCGACGCTTTCCGCAAGAACTTCGTCTTTCGGGACTAAATGCATAGGTTCAACATTCTCATGTCGAACCAAAATGACAGAAACGTCCGAAACTTGGGAAATCACGATTCTCGTCGTTCGATTCTTCGTTCGATACAGCCGTGCAAAACATCATTCAATGCAAGAATTACGTCGTTTTGGATGAATTAAACGATTCTGACACATCAACGTCGAGCTGAGATGCCAGGATTGTCCGAAACTCAGGTCATCTCGTTTCTCGGTGATCGATTTTCCAGTCGATACATTTGTCTAAAACGACGGTTAACGCAAGAATTTCGTGTTTCTCGACAAAATGAACGATTTTGACACGTAGGCGTCGAGCTGAAATGCCAGAATCGTCCGAATCTTCGGACATCTCGGATTCTTATGTAGGTCGACGTTTCGTTCGAAATAGCCGTGCAAAACGACGATTAATGCAAAAAATTTGTGTTACTGGACAAATCGTACAACTTCAACACTATTATGTCGAGCTGAAATGACAGAATCGACGAAACTCGAGACATTTCGTTCTCGGTGTAGATCGATGTTTTGTTCGTTACAGCCTTGAGAGACGACGTTTTACGCAAGGACACCGTTTTTCGAGACAAAATAAATGGTTTCAACACTTTTATGTCGAACCACGATGACAGAATCTCCCAAAACTCAGGATATCTTTATTTTCGGTGTAGATCAATTGTTCGTTCGATAAAACGGGGCGAGTCAACGCTTATCGCAAGAACTCCGTCTTCCGAGACGGAATGCATATTTTAACACTTCTATGACTAATTGAGATGACAGAATTGTCCGAAACTCGAGAAATCTTAATCCTCGTTTACCTATTTTTGGTTTGATACAGGCGTGCAAAACTACTATTCATGGAAGAATTTAGCGTTACTGGATGAATTGCACAATGTTAACGCTCTTATGGTAGGCTAAAATAACGAAATCGTTCGGAATTCGGGACATCTCGATTTTCGGTGTCGATCGGTGTTTCGTTCGATACAGCTGCGCAAAACATCATTCCATGCAAGAATTTAGTGGTTTTGGGTAAATTAAACGATTCTGACACATCAACGTCGAGCTGAGATGCGAGGATTGTCCGAAACTCAAGTCATCTTGTTACTCGGTGATCGACTTTCCAGTCGATACCTTTGTCTAAAACGACGGTTTATGCAAAATTTCGTATTTCTCGACGAAATGAACGATTTTGACACGTAGGCGTCGAGCTGAAATGCCAGAATCGTCCGAACCTTGGGACATATTGGAATCTTATGTAGGTCGACGTTTCGTTCAAAAAAGCCGTGCAAAACGACGATTTATGCAAGAAATTCGTGTTACTGGACAAATCGAACAACTTCAACACTATCTCGTCGAGCTGAAATGACAGATTCGACGAAACTCGAGACATCTCGATTCCCGGTGTAGATCAATGTTTTGTTCAATACAGCTGTGCAGAACATCGATCAATGCAAGAAGTCCGAGTTTTCGGACGATTCGAACAATTCTGACACATATACGCCGACCTCAGATGCCAGATTCGTTTGAAACTCGAGACATTTCGTTTCTCGGTGTAGATCAACTTTTCGTTTGAATCAACTGTGCGAGTCGACGCTTATAGCATAAACTTCGTCTTTCGAGACAAAATGCATAGTTCCAACATTCTTATAACGAAGTAAAATGACAGAAACGTTCGAAACTTGGGAAATCACGATTCTCGGTGTTCGATTCTTCGTTCGATACAGCCGTGCTCAACGACAATTGATGCAATAATCTCGTGTTCCTGGTTTAATCGAACAATTTTGACACGCTTACGTTGAGCTGAAAGCGAGAATCGTTCGAAACTCGGGACATCTCGATTCTCGGTGTAGATCGATGTTTCGTTCGATACACCCGTGCAGAACATCGTTCAATGCAAGAAGTTCGTGTTTTCGGACGATTCGAACAATTCTGACACATATACGCCGACCTCAGATGCCAGATTCGTTTGAAACTAGAGACATCTCGTTTCTCGGTGTAGATCAACTTTTCGTTTGAATCAACTGTGCGAGGCGACGCTTATCGCATAAACTTTGTTTTACAAGACAAAATGCATAGTTCTAACACATTTACGTCGAAGTGAGAAGACAGAATCGTTCGAAACTTTGGACATCTCGATTCTCGGTGTAGATCGATGTTTTGTTCGTTCCAGCCGTGGACGACGACGTTAACAAAAGTTTTCGTTTTTCGAGACAAAATGGATGGTCTAAATCTTTTATGTCAAACTAAGATGACAGAATCTGTAGTAGATATCGATCATCTCGTTTCTCGGTGATCGATTTTCCAGTCGATACATTTGTCTAAAACGACGGTTAACGCAAGAATTTTGTGTTTCTCGACAAATTGAACGATTTTGACACGTAAGCGTCGAGCTGAAATGCCCGAATCGTCCGAACCTTGGGACATCTTGGATTCTTAGGTTTCGTCTGAAAAAGCCGTGCAGAACGAAGATTAACGCAAGAAATTCGTGTTACTGGACAAATCGAACAACTTTAACACTATTATGTCGAGCAAAAATGACAGATTCGACGAAACTCGAGACATCTCGATTCCCGGTTTAGATCGATGTTTCGTTCGTTCCAGCCGCGGACGACGACGTTTATCAAAAGTTTCCGTTTTTCGAGACAAAATGGATGGTCTAACACTTTTATGTCAAACTAAGATGACAGAAGCTTCCGAAACTCAGGTCATCTCAATTCTCGGTGTAGATCGATTGTTCGCTCGATACAACGGGGCAAGTCAACGCTGATTTGCAAGAACTTTGTCTTTCGAGGCAAAATGTATAATTTTAACACTCCTATGTCGAACTGAAATGACAGAATCGTTCGAAAGTCAAGACATCTCGATTCTCGGTGTAGATCGACTTTTCGGTCGATACAACCGTGTGAGTCGACGCTTACCAAAAGAACTTCGTCTTTCGAGACGAAATGCATAGTTACAACATTCTTATAACGAAGTAAAATGACAGAAACGTTCGAAACTTGGGAAATCACGATTCTCGGTGTTCGATTCTTCGTTCGATACAGATGTGCTCAACAACAATTGATGCAATAATCTCGTGTTCCTGGTTAAATCGAACAATTTTGACACGCATACGTTGAGCTGAAAGCGAGAATCGTTCGAAACTCGGGACATCTCGATTCTCGGTGTAGATCGATGTTTCGTTCAATACACCCGTGCAGAACATCGTTCAATGCAAGAAGTTCGTGTTTTCGGACGATTCGAACAATTCTGACACATATATGTCGACCTCAGATGCCAGATTCGTTTGAAACTCAAGGCATCTCGTTTTTCGGTGTAGATCAACTTTTCGTTTGAATCAACTGTGCGAGTCCACGCTTATAGCAAAAACGTCGTCTCACGAGACAAAATGCATAGTTCTAACACGATTTTGTCGGAGTGAGAAGATAGAATCGTTCGAAACTTTAGACATCTCGATTCTCGGTTTAGATCGATGTTTCGTTCGTTCCAGCCGCGGACGACGACGTTTATCAAGAGTTTCCGTTTTTCGAGACAAAATGGATGGTCTAACACTTTTATGTCAAACTAAGATGACAGAAGCTCCCGAAACTCAGGTCATCTCAATTCTCGGTGTAGATCGATTGTTCGCTCGATACAACGGGGCAAGTCAACGCTGATTTGCAAGAACTTCGTCTTTCGAGGCAAAATGCATAATTCGAACACTTCTATGTCGAACTGAAATGACAGAATCGTTCGAAAGTCAAGACATCTCGATTCTCGGTGTAGATCGACTTTTCGGTCGATACAACCGTGCGAGTCGACGCTTACCAAAAGAACTTCGTCTTTCGAGACAAAATGCATAGTTACAACATTCTTATAACGAAGTAAAATGACAGAAACGTTCGAAACTTGGGAAATCACGATTCTCGGTGTTCGATTCTTCGTTCGATACAGCCATGCACAACGACAATTGATGCAATAATCTCGTGTTCCTGGTTAAATCGTACAATTTTGACGCGATCACGTTGAGCTGAAAGCGAGAATAGTTCGAAACTCGGGAAATCTCGATTCTTGGCGCAGATCGATGTTTCGTTCGATACAGTCGTGCAAAACATCATTCAATGCAAGAATTAAGTCGTTTCGGATGAATTAAACGATTTTGACACATCAACGCCGAGCTGAGGTGCCAGGATTGTCCGAAAATCAGGACATCTCGTTTCTCGGTAATCGATTTTCCAGTCGATACATTTGTCTAAAACGACGGTTAACGCAAGAATTTCGTGTTTCTCGACAAAATGAACGATTTTGACACGTAGGCGTCGAGCTGAAATGCCAGAATCGTCCGAATCTTCGGACATCTCGGATTCTTATGTAGGTCGACGTTTCGTTCGGAATAGCCGTGCAAAACGACGATTAATGCAAGAAATTCGTGTTACTGGACAAATCGTACAACTTCAACACTATTATGTCGAGCTGAAATGACAGAATCGACGAAACTCGAGACATTTCGTTCTCGGTGTAGATCGATGTTTTGTTCGTTACAGCCTTGAGAGACGACGTTTTACGCAAGGACACCGTTTTTCGAGACAAAATAAATGGTTTCAACACTTTTATGTCGAACCAAGATGACAGAATCTTCCAAAACTCAGGATATCTTTATTTTCGGTGTAGATCAATTGTTCGTTCGATAAAACGGGGCGAGTCAACGCTTATCGCAAGAACTCCGTCTTCCGAGACGGAATGCATATTTTAACACTTCTATGACTAATTGAGATGACAGAATTGTCCGAAACTCGAGAAATCTTAATCCTCGTTTACCTATTTTTGGTTTGATACAGGCGTGCAAAACTACTATTCATGGAAGGATTTAGCGTTACTGGATGAATTGCACAATGTTAACGCTCTTATGGTAGGCTAAAATAACGAAATCGTTCGGAATTCGGGACATCTCGATTTTCGGTGTCGATCGGTGTTTCGTTCGATACAGCCGCGCAAAACATCATTCCATGCAAGAATTTAGTGGTTTTGGGTAAATTAAACGATTCTGACACATCAACGTCGAGCTGAGATGCGAGGATTGTCCGAAACTCAAGTCATCTTGTTACTCGGTGATCGACTTTCCAGTCGATACCTTTGTCTGAAACGACTGTTTATGCAAAAATTTCGTATTTCTCGACGAAATGAACGATTTTGACACGTAGGCGTCGAGCTGAAATGTCAGAATCGTCCGAACCTTGGGACATATTGGAATCTTATGTAGGTCGACGTTTCGTTTAAAAAAGCCGTGCAAAACGACGATTTATGCAAGAAATTCGTGTTACTGGACAAATCGAACAACTTCAACACTATCATGTCGAGCTGAAATGACAGATTCGACGAAACTCGAGACATCTCTATTCCCGGTGTAAATCAATGTTTTGTTCAATACAGCTGTGCAGAACATCGATCAATGCAAGAAGTCCGAGTTTTCGGACGATTCGAACAATTCTGACACATATACGCCGACCTCAGATGCCAGATTCGTTTGAAACTCGAGACATTTCGTTTCTCGGTGTAGATCAACTTTTCGTTTGAATCAACTCTGCGAGTCCACGCTTATAGCAAAAACGTCGTCTCACGAGACAAAATGCATAGTTCTAACACGATTATGTCGGAGTGAGAAGACAGAATCGTTCGAAACTTTGGACATCTCGATTCTCGATTTAGATCGATGTTTTGTTAGTTCCAGCCGTGGACGACGACGTTTATCAAAAGTTTCCGTTTTTCGAGACAAAATGGATGGTCTAACACTTTTATGTCAAACTAAGATGACAGAAGCTTCCGAAACTCAGGTCATCTCAATTCTCGGTGTAGATCGATTGTTCGCTCGATACAACGGGGCAAGTCAACGCTGATTTGCAAGAACTTCGTCTTTCGAGGCGAAATGCATAATTTGAACACTTCTATGTCGAACTGAAATGACAGAATCGTTCGAAAGTCAAAACATCTCGATTCTCGGTGTAGATCGACTTTTCGGTCGATACAACCGTGCGAGTCGACGCTTACCAAAAGAACTTCGTCTTTCGAGACAAAATGCATAGTTCCAACATTCTTATAACGAAGTAAAATGACAGAAACGTTCGAAACTTGGGAAATCACGATTCTCGGTGTTCGATTCTTCGTTCGATACAGCCGTGCTCAACGGCAATTGATGCAATAATCTCGTGTTCCTGGTTAAATCGAACAATTTTGACACGCTTACGTTGAGCTGAAAGCGAGAATCGTTCGAAACTCGGGACATCTCGATTCTCGGTGTAGATCGATGTTTTGTTCGTTCCAGCCGTGGACGACGACGTTAACAAAAGTTTTCGTTTTTCGAGACAAAATGGATGGTCTAAATCTTTTATGTCAAACTAAGATGACAGAATCTTTCGAAACTCAGGACATCTCAATTCTCGGTGTAGATCGATTGTTCGCTCGATACAACGGGGCAAGTCAACGCTGATTGCAAGAAGTTCGTCTTTCGAGGCAAAATGCATAATTTTAACGCTTTTATGTCGAGCTGAAATGACAGAATCGTTCGAAAGTCAAGACATCTCGATTCTCGTCGTGTTGCGATCGATTTTGCGGTCGATACAACCGCCCGAGTCGACGCTTACCACAAGAACATCGTCTTTCGAGTCAAAATCCATAGTTTCAACATACTTATGTTGAACTAAAATGACAGAAACGTTCGAAACTTGGGAAATCACGATTCTCGGTGTTCGATTTTTCGTTCGATACAGATGTGCAAAACGACAATTCATGCAAGAATTTCGTGTTTCTGGTCCAATCGTACAATTTTGACACGCTTACGTTGAGCTGAAAGCGAGAATCGTTCGAAACTCGGGAAATCTCAATTCTCGGCGCAGCTCGATGTTTCGTTCGTTACAGCCGTGCAGAACATCGTTCAATGCAAGAAGTTCGTGTTTTCGGACGATTTTAACGATTCTGACACATACATGTCGGCCTCAGATGCCAGATTCGTTTTAAACTCAAGACATCTCGTTTCTCGGTGTAGATCAATTTTTCGTTTGTATCAACCGTGCGCGTCGACGCTTATAGCATAAACTTTGTATTACGAGACGAAATGCATAGTTCTAACGAATTTATGTCGAACTGAGGAAGCAGAATCGTTCGAAACTTGGGACATCTCGATTCTCGGTGTAGATTGATGTTTTGTTCGTTACAGCCTTGCGAGACGACGTTTCACGCAAGGACACCGTTTTTCGAGACAAAATGAATGGTTTCAACACTTTTATGTCAAACTAAGATGACAGAATCTTCTAAAACTCAAGACATCTTAATTTTCGGTGTAGATCAATTGTTCGTTCGATACAACGGGGCGAGTCAACGCTTATCGCAAGAACTCCGTCTTCCGAGACGGAATGCATAATTTTAACACTTCTATGACTAATTGAGATGACAGAATTGTTCGAAACTCGAGAAATCTTAATCCTCATTTACCTATGTTTGGTTTGACAAAGGCGTGCAAAACTACTATTCATGGAAGAATTTGGCGTTACTGGATGTATTGCACAATTTTAACACTCTTATGGTGAGCTAAAATGACGAAATCGTTCGAAACTCGGGACATCTCGTTTCTCGGTGTAGATCAACTTTTCGTTTGAATCAACTGTGCGAGTCGACGCTTATAGCATAAACTTCGTCTTACGAGACAAAATGCATAGTTCTAACACGATGATGTCGGAGTGAGAAGACAGAATCGTTCGAAACTTTGGACATCTCGATTCTCGGTGTAGATCGATGTTTTGTTCGTTCCAGCCGTGGACGACGACGTTAACAAAAGTTTTCGTTTTTCGAGACAAAATGGATGGTCTAAATCTTTTATGTCAAACTAAGATGACAGAATCTTTCGAAACTCAGGACATCTCAATTCTCGGTGTAGATCGATTGTTCGCTCGATACAACGGGGCAAGTCAACGCTGATTGCAAGAAGTTTGTCTTTCGAGGCAAAATGCATAATTTTAACGCTTTTATGTCAAACTGAAATGACAGAATCGTTCGAAAGTCAAGACATCTCGATTCTCGTCGTGGATCGATTTTGCGGTCGATACAACCGCGCGAGTCAACGCTTACCACAAGAACATCGTCTTTCGAGTCAAAATCCATAGTTTCAACATACTTATGTTGAACTAAAATGACAGAAACGTTCGAAACTTGGGAAATCACGATTCTCGGTGTTCGATTTTTCGTTCGATACAGATGTGCAAAACGACAATTCATGCAAGAATTTCGTGTTCCTGGTCTAATCGTACAATTTTGACACGCTTACGTTGAGCTGAAAGCGAGAATCGTTCGAAACTCGGGAAATCTCAATTCTCGGCGCAGCTCGATGTTTCGTTCGTTACAGCTGTGCAAAACATTGTTTAATGCAAGAAGTACGTTTTTTCGGACCATTTGAACAATTCTGACACATATACGTCGACTTTAGATGCCAGATCCGTTTGAAACTTAGTATATCTCGATTCTCGGTGTAGATCAATTTTTCGGTCGATACAACCGTGCGAGTCGACGCTTATCGCAAGAACTTCGTCATTTCAGACAGAATGCATAGTTTTAAGACATTCATGTTGAACTGCGCAGACGGAATCGTTCGAAACTTAGGACATCACGATTCTCGGTGTAGATCGATTGTTCGCTCCATACAACGGGGCGAGTTAACCCTGATCAAAAGAACTTCGTCTTTCGAGGCGAAATGCATATTTTCAACACTGCTACGTCAAACTAGGATAACAGAATAGTTCGAACCTCGAAAAATTTCGATTTTCGGTGTAGATCGATGTTTCGTTCGATACAGCCGTGCGAGTCGACGCTTACCAGAAGAACTTCGTCTTTCGAGACAAAATGCATAGTTACAACATTCTTATAACGAAGTAAAATGACAGAAACGTTCGAAACTTGGGAAATCACGATTCTCGGTGTTCGATTCTTCGTTCGATACAGCCATGCACAACGACAATTGATGCAATAATCTCGTGTTCCTGGTTAAATCGTACAATTTTGACACGCTCACGTTGAGCTGAAAGCGAAAATAGTTCAATACTCGGGAAATCTCGATTCTCGGCGCAGATCGATGTTTCGTTCGATACAGCCGTGCAGAACATCGTTCCATGCAAGAAGTTCGTGTTTTCGGACGATTCGAACAATTCTGACACATATACGCCGACCTCAGATGCCAGATTCGTTTGAAACTCGAGACATCTCGTTTCTCGGTGTAGATCAACTTTTCGTTTGAATCAACTGTGCGAGTCGACGCTTATGGCATAAACTTAGTCTTTCGAGACAAAATGCATAGTTTCAACATACTTATGTTAAACTAAAATGACAGAAACGTTCGAAACTCTGGAAATCACGATTCTCGTTGTTCGATTTTTCGTTCGATACAGATGTGCAAAACGACAATTCATGCAAGAATTTCGTGTTTCTGGTCAAATCGTACAATTTTGACACGCTTACGTTGAGCTGAAAGCGAGAATCGTTCGAAACTCGGGAAATCTCGATTCTCGGCGCAGCGCGATGTTTCGTTCGTTACAGCTGTGCAAAACATCATTCAATGAAAGAATTGAGTCGACTTGGATTAATAAACGATTCTAACACATCAACGTCGAGCTAAGATCCAGGATTGTTCGAAACTCAGGTCATCTCGTTTCTCGGTGATCGATTTTCCAGCCGATACGTTTGTGCAATACGACGGTTAACGCGAGAATTTCGTGTTTCTCGACAAATTGTAGGATTTTGACACGTAGGCGTCAAGCGGAGATGCCAGAATCGTCCGAAACTTGGGACATCTCGGATTCTTATGTAGGTCGACGTTTCGTTCGAAAAAGCCGTGCAAAACGACGATTAATGCAAGAAATTCATGTTACTGGACAAATCGAACAACTTCAACACTATCATGTCGAGCTAAAATGACAGATTCGACGAAACTCGAGATATTTCGGTCTCGGTGTAGATCGATGTTCCGTTCGATACAGCCGTGCAGAACATCGTTCAATGCAAGAAGTTCGTGTTTTCGGACGATTCTAATAATTCTGACACATATATGTCGACCTCAGATGCCAGATTCGTTTGAAACTCAATACATCCCGTTTTTCGGTGTAGATCAATTTTTCGTTTGTATCAACCGTGCGCGTCGACGCTTATAGCATAAACTCTGTCTAACGAGACAAAATGCATAGTTCTAACACATTTATATCGAACTGAGAAAACAGAATCGTTCGAAACTTGGGACATCCCGATTCTCGGTGTAGATTGATGTTTTGTTCCTTGAGAGCCTTGAGAGACGACGTTTTACGCAAGGACACCGTTTTTCGAGACAAAATAAATGGTTTCAACACTTCAATGTCAAACCAAGATGACAGAATCTTCCAAAACTCAGGATATCTTTATTTTCGGTGTAGATCAATTGTTCGTTCGATACAACGGGGCGAGTCAACGCATATCGCAAGAGCTCCGTCTTCCGAGACGGAATGCATAATTTCAACATTTCTATGACTCATTGAGATGACAAAATCGTTCGAAAATCGAGAAATCTTAATCCTCGTTTACCTATTTTTGGTTTGATACAGGCGTGGAAAACTACTATTCATGGAAGAATTTAGCGTTACTGGATGAATTGCACAATTTTAACACTCTTATGGTGAGCTAAAATGACGAAATCGTTCGAAATTCGGGACATCTCGATTTTCGGTGTCGATCGGTGTTTCGTTCGATACAGCCGCGCAAAACATTATTCCATGCAAGAGATTAGTGGTTTTGAATGAATTGAACGATTCTGACACATCAACGTCGAGCTGGGATGCCAGGATTGTCCGAAACCCAGGTCATCTCGTTTCTCGGTGATCGATTTTCCAGTCGATACATTTGTCTAAAACGACGGTTAACGCAAGAATTTTGTGTTTCTCGACAAATTGAACGATTTTGACACGTAAGCGTCGAGCTGAAATGACAGATTCGACGAAACTCGAGACATCTCGATTCCCGGTTTAGATCGATGTTTCGTTCGTTCCAGCCGCGGACGACGACGTTTATCAAAAGTTTCCGTTTTTCGAGACAAAATGGATGGTCTAACACTTTTATGTCAAACTAAGATGACAGAAGCTTCCGAAACTCAGGTCATCTCAATTCTCGGTGTAGATCGATTGTTCGCTCGATACAACGGGGCAAGTCAACGCTGATTTGCAAGAACTTTGTCTTTCGAGGCAAAATGCATAATTTGAACACTTCTATGTCGAACTGAAATGACAGAATCGTTCGAAAGTAAAGACATCTCGATTCTCGGTGTAGATCGACTTTTCGGTCGATACAACCGCGCGAGTCGACGCTTACCACAAGAACATCGTCTTTCGAGTCAAGATCCATAGTTTTAACATACTTATGTTGAACTAAAATGACAGAAACGTCCGAAACTTGGGAAATCACGATTCTCGGTGTTCGATTCTTCGTTCGATACAGATGTGCAATACGAAAAATCATGCAAGAATTTCCTGTTTCTGGTCAAATCGTACAATTTTGACACGCTTACGTTGAGCTGAAAGCGTGAATCGTTCGAAACGCGGGAAATCTCGATTCTCGTCGCAGCTCGATGTTTCGTTCGATACAGCCGTGCAAAACATTGTTTAATGCAAGAAGTACGTTTTTTCGGACCATTTGAACAATTCTGACACATATACGTCGACCTTAGATGCCAGATTCGTTTGAAACTTAGTATATCTCGATTCTCGGTGTAGATCAATTTTTCGGTCGATACAACCGTTCGAGTCGACGCTTATCGCAAGAACTTCGTCATTTCAGACAGAATAGATAGTTTTAAGACATTTATGTTGAACTGCGCAGACGGAATTGTTCGAAACTTAGGACATCACGATTCTCGGTGTAGATCGATTGTTCGCTCGATACAACGGGGCGAGTCAACCCTGATCGAAAGAACTTCGTCTTTCGAGACGAAATGCATATTTTCAACACTGCTACGTCAAACTAGGATGACAGAATCGTTCGAACCTCGAGAAATTTCGATTTTCGGTGTAGATCGATGTTTCGGTCGATACAACCGTGCGAGTCGACGCTTTCCGCAAGAACTTCGTCTTTCGGGACTAAATGCATAGGTTCAACATTCTCATGTCGAACCAAAATGACAGAAACGTCCGAAACTTGGGAAATCACGATTCTCGTCGTTCGATTCTTCGTTCGATACAGCCGTGCAAAACATCATTCAATGCAAGAATTACGTCGTTTTGGATGAATTAAACGATTCTGACACATCAACGTCGAGCTGAGATGCCAGGATTGTCCGAAACTCAGGTCATCTCGTTTCTCGGTGATCGATTTTCCAGTCGATACATTTGTCTAAAACGACGGTTAACGCAAGAATTTCGTGTTTCTCGACAAAATGAACGATTTTGACACGTAGGCGTCGAGCTGAAATGCCAGAATCGTCCGAATCTTCGGACATCTCGGATTCTTATGTAGGTCGACGTTTCGTTCGAAATAGCCGTGCAAAACGACGATTAATGCAAAAAATTTGTGTTACTGGACAAATCGTACAACTTCAACACTATTATGTCGAGCTGAAATGACAGAATCGACGAAACTCGAGACATTTCGTTCTCGGTGTAGATCGATGTTTTGTTCGTTACAGCCTTGAGAGACGACGTTTTACGCAAGGACACCGTTTTTCGAGACAAAATAAATGGTTTCAACACTTTTATGTCGAACCACGATGACAGAATCTTCCAAAACTCAGGATATCTTTATTTTCGGTGTAGATCAATTGTTCGTTCGATAAAACGGGGCGAGTCAACGCTTATCGCAAGAACTCCGTCTTCCGAGACGGAATGCATATTTTAACACTTCTATGACTAATTGAGATGACAGAATTGTCCGAAACTCGAGAAATCTTAATCCTCGTTTACCTATTTTTGGTTTGATACAGGCGTGCAAAACTACTATTCATGGAAGAATTTAGCGTTACTGGATGAATTGCACAATGTTAACGCTCTTATGGTAGGCTAAAATAACGAAATCGTTCGGAATTCGGGACATCTCGATTTTCGGTGTCGATCGGTGTTTCGTTCGATACAGCTGCGCAAAACATCATTCCATGCAAGAATTTAGTGGTTTTGGGTAAATTAAACGATTCTGACACATCAACGTCGAGCTGAGATGCGAGGATTGTCCGAAACTCAAGTCATCTTGTTACTCGGTGATCGACTTTCCAGTCGATACCTTTGTCTAAAACGACGGTTTATGCAAAATTTCGTATTTCTCGACGAAATGAACGATTTTGACACGTAGGCGTCGAGCTGAAATGCCAGAATCGTCCGAACCTTGGGACATATTGGAATCTTATGTAGGTCGACGTTTCGTTCAAAAAAGCCGTGCAAAACGACGATTTATGCAAGAAATTCGTGTTACTGGACAAATCGAACAACTTCAACACTATCTCGTCGAGCTGAAATGACAGATTCGACGAAACTCGAGACATCTCGATTCCCGGTGTAGATCAATGTTTTGTTCAATACAGCTGTGCAGAACATCGATCAATGCAAGAAGTCCGAGTTTTCGGACGATTCGAACAATTCTGACACATATACGCCGACCTCAGATGCCAGATTCGTTTGAAACTCGAGACATTTCGTTTCTCGGTGTAGATCAACTTTTCGTTTGAATCAACTGTGCGAGTCGACGCTTATAGCATAAACTTCGTCTTTCGAGACAAAATGCATAGTTCTAACACGATTATGTCGGAGTGAGAAGACAGAATCGTTCGAAACTTTGGACATCTCGATTCTCGATTTAGATCGATGTTTTGTTAGTTCCAGCCGTGGACGACGACGTTTATCAAAAGTTTCCGTTTTTCGAGACAAAATGGATGGTCTAACACTTTTATGTCAAACTAAGATGACAGAAGCTTCCGAAACTCAGGTCATCTCAATTCTCGGTGTAGATCGATTGTTCGCTCGATACAACGGGGCAAGTCAACGCTGATTTGCAAGAACTTCGTCTTTCGAGGCGAAATGCATAATTTGAACACTTCTATGTCGAACTGAAATGACAGAATCGTTCGAAAGTCAAAACATCTCGATTCTCGGTGTAGATCGACTTTTCGGTCGATACAACCGTGCGAGTCGACGCTTACCAAAAGAACTTCGTCTTTCGAGACAAAATGCATAGTTCCAACATTCTTATAACGAAGTAAAATGACAGAAACGTTCGAAACTTGGGAAATCACGATTCTCGGTGTTCGATTCTTCGTTCGATACAGCCGTGCTCAACGGCAATTGATGCAATAATCTCGTGTTCCTGGTTAAATCGAACAATTTTGACACGCTTACGTTGAGCTGAAAGCGAGAATCGTTCGAAACTCGGGACATCTCGATTCTCGGTGTAGATCGATGTTTTGTTCGTTCCAGCCGTGGACGACGACGTTAACAAAAGTTTTCGTTTTTCGAGACAAAATGGATGGTCTAAATCTTTTATGTCAAACTAAGATGACAGAATCTTTCGAAACTCAGGACATCTCAATTCTCGGTGTAGATCGATTGTTCGCTCGATACAACGGGGCAAGTCAACGCTGATTGCAAGAAGTTCGTCTTTCGAGGCAAAATGCATAATTTTAACGCTTTTATGTCGAGCTGAAATGACAGAATCGTTCGAAAGTCAAGACATCTCGATTCTCGTCGTGTTGCGATCGATTTTGCGGTCGATACAACCGCCCGAGTCGACGCTTACCACAAGAACATCGTCTTTCGAGTCAAAATCCATAGTTTCAACATACTTATGTTGAACTAAAATGACAGAAACGTTCGAAACTTGGGAAATCACGATTCTCGGTGTTCGATTTTTCGTTCGATACAGATGTGCAAAACGACAATTCATGCAAGAATTTCGTGTTTCTGGTCCAATCGTACAATTTTGACACGCTTACGTTGAGCTGAAAGCGAGAATCGTTCGAAACTCGGGAAATCTCAATTCTCGGCGCAGCTCGATGTTTCGTTCGTTACAGCCGTGCAGAACATCGTTCAATGCAAGAAGTTCGTGTTTTCGGACGATTTTAACGATTCTGACACATACATGTCGGCCTCAGATGCCAGATTCGTTTTAAACTCAAGACATCTCGTTTCTCGGTGTAGATCAATTTTTCGTTTGTATCAACCGTGCGCGTCGACGCTTATAGCATAAACTTTGTATTACGAGACGAAATGCATAGTTCTAACGAATTTATGTCGAACTGAGGAAGCAGAATCGTTCGAAACTTGGGACATCTCGATTCTCGGTGTAGATTGATGTTTTGTTCGTTACAGCCTTGCGAGACGACGTTTCACGCAAGGACACCGTTTTTCGAGACAAAATGAATGGTTTCAACACTTTTATGTCAAACTAAGATGACAGAATCTTCTAAAACTCAAGACATCTTAATTTTCGGTGTAGATCAATTGTTCGTTCGATACAACGGGGCGAGTCAACGCTTATCGCAAGAACTCCGTCTTCCGAGACGGAATGCATAATTTTAACACTTCTATGACTAATTGAGATGACAGAATTGTTCGAAACTCGAGAAATCTTAATCCTCATTTACCTATGTTTGGTTTGACAAAGGCGTGCAAAACTACTATTCATGGAAGAATTTGGCGTTACTGGATGTATTGCACAATTTTAACACTCTTATGGTGAGCTAAAATGACGAAATCGTTCGAAACTCGGGACATCTCGTTTCTCGGTGTAGATCAACTTTTCGTTTGAATCAACTGTGCGAGTCGACGCTTATAGCATAAACTTCGTCTTACGAGACAAAATGCATAGTTCTAACACGATGATGTCGGAGTGAGAAGACAGAATCGTTCGAAACTTTGGACATCTCGATTCTCGGTGTAGATCGATGTTTTGTTCGTTCCAGCCGTGGACGACGACGTTAACAAAAGTTTTCGTTTTTCGAGACAAAATGGATGGTCTAAATCTTTTATGTCAAACTAAGATGACAGAATCTTTCGAAACTCAGGACATCTCAATTCTCGGTGTAGATCGATTGTTCGCTCGATACAACGGGGCAAGTCAACGCTGATTGCAAGAAGTTTGTCTTTCGAGGCAAAATGCATAATTTTAACGCTTTTATGTCAAACTGAAATGACAGAATCGTTCGAAAGTCAAGACATCTCGATTCTCGTCGTGGATCGATTTTGCGGTCGATACAACCGCGCGAGTCAACGCTTACCACAAGAACATCGTCTTTCGAGTCAAAATCCATAGTTTCAACATACTTATGTTGAACTAAAATGACAGAAACGTTCGAAACTTGGGAAATCACGATTCTCGGTGTTCGATTTTTCGTTCGATACAGATGTGCAAAACGACAATTCATGCAAGAATTTCGTGTTCCTGGTCTAATCGTACAATTTTGACACGCTTACGTTGAGCTGAAAGCGAGAATCGTTCGAAACTCGGGAAATCTCAATTCTCGGCGCAGCTCGATGTTTCGTTCGTTACAGCTGTGCAAAACATTGTTTAATGCAAGAAGTACGTTTTTTCGGACCATTTGAACAATTCTGACACATATACGTCGACTTTAGATGCCAGATCCGTTTGAAACTTAGTATATCTCGATTCTCGGTGTAGATCAATTTTTCGGTCGATACAACCGTGCGAGTCGACGCTTATCGCAAGAACTTCGTCATTTCAGACAGAATGCATAGTTTTAAGACATTCATGTTGAACTGCGCAGACGGAATCGTTCGAAACTTAGGACATCACGATTCTCGGTGTAGATCGATTGTTCGCTCCATACAACGGGGCGAGTTAACCCTGATCAAAAGAACTTCGTCTTTCGAGGCGAAATGCATATTTTCAACACTGCTACGTCAAACTAGGATAACAGAATAGTTCGAACCTCGAAAAATTTCGATTTTCGGTGTAGATCGATGTTTCGTTCGATACAGCCGTGCGAGTCGACGCTTACCAGAAGAACTTCGTCTTTCGAGACAAAATGCATAGTTACAACATTCTTATAACGAAGTAAAATGACAGAAACGTTCGAAACTTGGGAAATCACGATTCTCGGTGTTCGATTCTTCGTTCGATACAGCCATGCACAACGACAATTGATGCAATAATCTCGTGTTCCTGGTTAAATCGTACAATTTTGACACGCTCACGTTGAGCTGAAAGCGAAAATAGTTCAATACTCGGGAAATCTCGATTCTCGGCGCAGATCGATGTTTCGTTCGATACAGCCGTGCAGAACATCGTTCCATGCAAGAAGTTCGTGTTTTCGGACGATTCGAACAATTCTGACACATATACGCCGACCTCAGATGCCAGATTCGTTTGAAACTCGAGACATCTCGTTTCTCGGTGTAGATCAACTTTTCGTTTGAATCAACTGTGCGAGTCGACGCTTATGGCATAAACTTAGTCTTTCGAGACAAAATGCATAGTTTCAACATACTTATGTTAAACTAAAATGACAGAAACGTTCGAAACTCTGGAAATCACGATTCTCGTTGTTCGATTTTTCGTTCGATACAGATGTGCAAAACGACAATTCATGCAAGAATTTCGTGTTTCTGGTCAAATCGTACAATTTTGACACGCTTACGTTGAGCTGAAAGCGAGAATCGTTCGAAACTCGGGAAATCTCGATTCTCGGCGCAGCGCGATGTTTCGTTCGTTACAGCTGTGCAAAACATCATTCAATGAAAGAATTGAGTCGACTTGGATTAATAAACGATTCTAACACATCAACGTCGAGCTAAGATCCAGGATTGTTCGAAACTCAGGTCATCTCGTTTCTCGGTGATCGATTTTCCAGCCGATACGTTTGTGCAATACGACGGTTAACGCGAGAATTTCGTGTTTCTCGACAAATTGTAGGATTTTGACACGTAGGCGTCAAGCGGAGATGCCAGAATCGTCCGAAACTTGGGACATCTCGGATTCTTATGTAGGTCGACGTTTCGTTCGAAAAAGCCGTGCAAAACGACGATTAATGCAAGAAATTCATGTTACTGGACAAATCGAACAACTTCAACACTATCATGTCGAGCTAAAATGACAGATTCGACGAAACTCGAGATATTTCGGTCTCGGTGTAGATCGATGTTCCGTTCGATACAGCCGTGCAGAACATCGTTCAATGCAAGAAGTTCGTGTTTTCGGACGATTCTAATAATTCTGACACATATATGTCGACCTCAGATGCCAGATTCGTTTGAAACTCAATACATCCCGTTTTTCGGTGTAGATCAATTTTTCGTTTGTATCAACCGTGCGCGTCGACGCTTATAGCATAAACTCTGTCTAACGAGACAAAATGCATAGTTCTAACACATTTATATCGAACTGAGAAAACAGAATCGTTCGAAACTTGGGACATCCCGATTCTCGGTGTAGATTGATGTTTTGTTCCTTGAGAGCCTTGAGAGACGACGTTTTACGCAAGGACACCGTTTTTCGAGACAAAATAAATGGTTTCAACACTTCAATGTCAAACCAAGATGACAGAATCTTCCAAAACTCAGGATATCTTTATTTTCGGTGTAGATCAATTGTTCGTTCGATACAACGGGGCGAGTCAACGCATATCGCAAGAGCTCCGTCTTCCGAGACGGAATGCATAATTTCAACATTTCTATGACTCATTGAGATGACAAAATCGTTCGAAAATCGAGAAATCTTAATCCTCGTTTACCTATTTTTGGTTTGATACAGGCGTGGAAAACTACTATTCATGGAAGAATTTAGCGTTACTGGATGAATTGCACAATTTTAACACTCTTATGGTGAGCTAAAATGACGAAATCGTTCGAAATTCGGGACATCTCGATTTTCGGTGTCGATCGGTGTTTCGTTCGATACAGCCGCGCAAAACATTATTCCATGCAAGAGATTAGTGGTTTTGAATGAATTGAACGATTCTGACACATCAACGTCGAGCTGGGATGCCAGGATTGTCCGAAACCCAGGTCATCTCGTTTCTCGGTGATCGATTTTCCAGTCGATACATTTGTCTAAAACGACGGTTAACGCAAGAATTTTGTGTTTCTCGACAAATTGAACGATTTTGACACGTAAGCGTCGAGCTGAAATGACAGATTCGACGAAACTCGAGACATCTCGATTCCCGGTTTAGATCGATGTTTCGTTCGTTCCAGCCGCGGACGACGACGTTTATCAAAAGTTTCCGTTTTTCGAGACAAAATGGATGGTCTAACACTTTTATGTCAAACTAAGATGACAGAAGCTTCCGAAACTCAGGTCATCTCAATTCTCGGTGTAGATCGATTGTTCGCTCGATACAACGGGGCAAGTCAACGCTGATTTGCAAGAACTTTGTCTTTCGAGGCAAAATGCATAATTTGAACACTTCTATGTCGAACTGAAATGACAGAATCGTTCGAAAGTAAAGACATCTCGATTCTCGGTGTAGATCGACTTTTCGGTCGATACAACCGCGCGAGTCGACGCTTACCACAAGAACATCGTCTTTCGAGTCAAGATCCATAGTTTTAACATACTTATGTTGAACTAAAATGACAGAAACGTCCGAAACTTGGGAAATCACGATTCTCGGTGTTCGATTCTTCGTTCGATACAGATGTGCAATACGAAAAATCATGCAAGAATTTCCTGTTTCTGGTCAAATCGTACAATTTTGACACGCTTACGTTGAGCTGAAAGCGTGAATCGTTCGAAACGCGGGAAATCTCGATTCTCGTCGCAGCTCGATGTTTCGTTCGATACAGCCGTGCAAAACATTGTTTAATGCAAGAAGTACGTTTTTTCGGACCATTTGAACAATTCTGACACATATACGTCGACCTTAGATGCCAGATTCGTTTGAAACTTAGTATATCTCGATTCTCGGTGTAGATCAATTTTTCGGTCGATACAACCGTTCGAGTCGACGCTTATCGCAAGAACTTCGTCATTTCAGACAGAATAGATAGTTTTAAGACATTTATGTTGAACTGCGCAGACGGAATTGTTCGAAACTTAGGACATCACGATTCTCGGTGTAGATCGATTGTTCGCTCGATACAACGGGGCGAGTCAACCCTGATCGAAAGAACTTCGTCTTTCGAGACGAAATGCATATTTTCAACACTGCTACGTCAAACTAGGATGACAGAATCGTTCGAACCTCGAGAAATTTCGATTTTCGGTGTAGATCGATGTTTCGGTCGATACAACCGTGCGAGTCGACGCTTTCCGCAAGAACTTCGTCTTTCGGGACTAAATGCATAGGTTCAACATTCTCATGTCGAACCAAAATGACAGAAACGTCCGAAACTTGGGAAATCACGATTCTCGTCGTTCGATTCTTCGTTCGATACAGCCGTGCAAAACATCATTCAATGCAAGAATTACGTCGTTTTGGATGAATTAAACGATTCTGACACATCAACGTCGAGCTGAGATGCCAGGATTGTCCGAAACTCAGGTCATCTCGTTTCTCGGTGATCGATTTTCCAGTCGATACATTTGTCTAAAACGACGGTTAACGCAAGAATTTCGTGTTTCTCGACAAAATGAACGATTTTGACACGTAGGCGTCGAGCTGAAATGCCAGAATCGTCCGAATCTTCGGACATCTCGGATTCTTATGTAGGTCGACGTTTCGTTCGAAATAGCCGTGCAAAACGACGATTAATGCAAAAAATTTGTGTTACTGGACAAATCGTACAACTTCAACACTATTATGTCGAGCTGAAATGACAGAATCGACGAAACTCGAGACATTTCGTTCTCGGTGTAGATCGATGTTTTGTTCGTTACAGCCTTGAGAGACGACGTTTTACGCAAGGACACCGTTTTTCGAGACAAAATAAATGGTTTCAACACTTTTATGTCGAACCACGATGACAGAATCTTCCAAAACTCAGGATATCTTTATTTTCGGTGTAGATCAATTGTTCGTTCGATAAAACGGGGCGAGTCAACGCTTATCGCAAGAACTCCGTCTTCCGAGACGGAATGCATATTTTAACACTTCTATGACTAATTGAGATGACAGAATTGTCCGAAACTCGAGAAATCTTAATCCTCGTTTACCTATTTTTGGTTTGATACAGGCGTGCAAAACTACTATTCATGGAAGAATTTAGCGTTACTGGATGAATTGCACAATGTTAACGCTCTTATGGTAGGCTAAAATAACGAAATCGTTCGGAATTCGGGACATCTCGATTTTCGGTGTCGATCGGTGTTTCGTTCGATACAGCTGCGCAAAACATCATTCCATGCAAGAATTTAGTGGTTTTGGGTAAATTAAACGATTCTGACACATCAACGTCGAGCTGAGATGCGAGGATTGTCCGAAACTCAAGTCATCTTGTTACTCGGTGATCGACTTTCCAGTCGATACCTTTGTCTAAAACGACGGTTTATGCAAAATTTCGTATTTCTCGACGAAATGAACGATTTTGACACGTAGGCGTCGAGCTGAAATGCCAGAATCGTCCGAACCTTGGGACATATTGGAATCTTATGTAGGTCGACGTTTCGTTCAAAAAAGCCGTGCAAAACGACGATTTATGCAAGAAATTCGTGTTACTGGACAAATCGAACAACTTCAACACTATCTCGTCGAGCTGAAATGACAGATTCGACGAAACTCGAGACATCTCGATTCCCGGTGTAGATCAATGTTTTGTTCAATACAGCTGTGCAGAACATCGATCAATGCAAGAAGTCCGAGTTTTCGGACGATTCGAACAATTCTGACACATATACGCCGACCTCAGATGCCAGATTCGTTTGAAACTCGAGACATTTCGTTTCTCGGTGTAGATCAACTTTTCGTTTGAATCAACTGTGCGAGTCGACGCTTATAGCAAAAACGTCGTCTCACGAGACAAAATGCATAGTTCTAACACGATTATGTCGGAGTGAGAAGACAGAATCGTTCGAAACTTTGGACATCTCGATTCTCGATTTAGATCGATGTTTTGTTAGTTCCAGCCGTGGACGACGACGTTTATCAAAAGTTTCCGTTTTTCGAGACAAAATGGATGGTCTAACACTTTTATGTCAAACTAAGATGACAGAAGCTTCCGAAACTCAGGTCATCTCAATTCTCGGTGTAGATCGATTGTTCGCTCGATACAACGGGGCAAGTCAACGCTGATTTGCAAGAACTTCGTCTTTCGAGGCGAAATGCATAATTTGAACACTTCTATGTCGAACTGAAATGACAGAATCGTTCGAAAGTCAAAACATCTCGATTCTCGGTGTAGATCGACTTTTCGGTCGATACAACCGTGCGAGTCGACGCTTACCAAAAGAACTTCGTCTTTCGAGACAAAATGCATAGTTCCAACATTCTTATAACGAAGTAAAATGACAGAAACGTTCGAAACTTGGGAAATCACGATTCTCGGTGTTCGATTCTTCGTTCGATACAGCCGTGCTCAACGGCAATTGATGCAATAATCTCGTGTTCCTGGTTAAATCGAACAATTTTGACACGCTTACGTTGAGCTGAAAGCGAGAATCGTTCGAAACTCGGGACATCTCGATTCTCGGTGTAGATCGATGTTTTGTTCGTTCCAGCCGTGGACGACGACGTTAACAAAAGTTTTCGTTTTTCGAGACAAAATGGATGGTCTAAATCTTTTATGTCAAACTAAGATGACAGAATCTTTCGAAACTCAGGACATCTCAATTCTCGGTGTAGATCGATTGTTCGCTCGATACAACGGGGCAAGTCAACGCTGATTGCAAGAAGTTTGTCTTTCGAGGCAAAATGCATAATTTTAACGCTTTTATGTCAAACTGAAATGACAGAATCGTTCGAAAGTCAAGACATCTCGATTCTCGTCGTGGATCGATTTTGCGGTCGATACAACCGCGCGAGTCAACGCTTACCACAAGAACATCGTCTTTCGAGTCAAAATCCATAGTTTCAACATACTTATGTTGAACTAAAATGACAGAAACGTCCGAAACTTGGGAAATCACGATTCTCGGTGTTCGATTCTTCGTTCAATACAGATGTGCAAAACGAAAATTCATGCAAGAATTTCGTGTTTCTGGTCAAATCGTACAATTTTGACACGCTTACGTTGAGCTGAAAGCGTGAATCGTTCGAAACGCGGGAAATCTCGATTCTCGTCGCAGCTCGATGTTTCGTTCGATACAGCCGTGCAAAACATTGTTTAATGCAAGAAGTACGTTTTTTCGGACCATTTAAACAATTCTGGCACATATACGTCGACCTTAGATGCCAGATTCGTTTGAAACTTAGTATATCTCGATTCTCGGTGTAGATCAATTTTTCGGTCGATACAACCGTGCGAGTCAACGCTTATTGCAAGAACTTCGTCATTTCAGACAGAATGCATAGTTTTAAGACATTTATGTTGAACTGCGCAGACGGAATCGTTCGAAACTTAGGACATCACGATTCTCGGTGTAGATCGATTGTTCGCTCCATACAACGGGGCGAGTCAACCCTGATCAAAAGAACTTTGTCTTTCGAGGCGAAATGCATATTTTCAACACTGCTACGTCAAACTAGGATGACAGAATAGTTCGAACCTCGAAAAATTTCGATTTTCAGCGTAGATCGATGTTTCGTTCGATACAGCCGTGCAAAACATTGTTCAATCCAAGACGTTCGTGTTTTCGGACGACTTGAACAGCTCTGACACATATACGTCGACCTTAGATGCCAGATTCGTTTGAAACTCCAAATATTTCGATTCTCGGTGTAGATCAATTTTTCGGTCGATACAACCGTGCGAGTCGACGCTTTCCGCAAGAACTTCGTCTTTCGGGACTAAATGCATAGGTTCAACATTTTCATGTCGAACCAAAATGACAGAAACGTCCGAAACTTGGGAAATCACGATTCTCGTCGTTCGATTCTTCGTTCGATACAGCCGTGCAAAACGACAATTCATGCAAGAATTACGTGTTCCTGGTTCAATCGTACAATTTTGACACGCTCACGTTGAGCTGAAAGCGAGAATAGTTCGAAACTCGGGAAATCTCGATTCTTGGCGCAGATCGATGTTTCGTTCGATACAGTCGTGCAAAACATCATTCAATGCAAGAATTAAGTCGTTTCGGATGAATTAACCGATTTTGACACATTAACGCCGAGCTGAGATGCCAGGATTGTCCGAAAATCAGGACATCTCGTTTCTCGGTAATCGATTTTCCAGTCGATACATTTGTCTAAAACGACGGTTAACGCAAGAATTTCGTGTTTCTCGACAAAATGAACGATTTTGACACGTAGGCGTCGAGCTGAAATGCCACAATCGTCCGAATCTTCGGACATCTCAGATTCTTATGTAGGTCGACGTTTCGTTCGAAATAGCCGTGCAAAACGACGATTAATGCAGGAAATTCGTGTTACTGGACAAATCGTACAACTTCAACACTATTATGTCGAGCTGAAAGCGAGAATCGTTCGAAACTCGGGACATCTCGATTCTCGGTGTAGATCGATGTTTCGTTCGATACACCCGTGCAGAACATCGTTCAATGAAAGAATTTCGTGTTTTCGGACGATTCGAACAATTCTGACACATATACGCCGACCTCAGATGCCAGATTCGTTTGAAACTAGAGACATTTCGATTCTCGGTGTAGATTGATTTTTCGGTCGATACGACTGTGCGAGTCGACGCTTATCGCAAGAACTTCGTCATTTGAGACAGAATGCATAGTTTTAAAACATTTATGTTGAACTGAGCAGACAGAATCGTTCGAAACTTAGGACATCACGATTCTCGGTGTAGATCGATCGTTCGCTCGATACAACGGAGCGAGTCACCCCTGATCGAAAGAACTTTGTCTTTCGAGGCGAAATGCATATTTTCAACACTGCTATGTCGAACTGGGATGACAGAATCGTTCGAACGCCGAGAAATCTCTCTTTCCGCAGTAGATCGATGTTTTGTTCGATACAGCCGTGCCAAACATTGTTTAATCCAAGACGTTCGTGTTTTCGGACGATTTGAACAGCTCTGACACATATACGTCGACCTTAGATGCCAGATTCGTTTGAAACTCCAAATATCTCGATTCTCGGTGTAGATCAATTTTTCGGTCGATACAACCGTGCGAGTCGACGCTTTCCGCAAGAACTTCGTCTTTCGGGACTAAATGCATAGGTTCAACATTCTCATGTCGAACCAAAATGACAGAACCGTCCGAAACTTGGGAAATCACGATTCTCGTCGTTTGATTCTTTGTTCGATACAGCCGTGCAAAACGACAATTCATGCAAGAATTACGTGTTCCTGGTCAAATCGAACAATTTTGACACGCTCACGTTGAGCTGAGAGCGAGAATCGTTCGAAACTCGGGACATCTCGATTCTCGGCGCAGATCGATGTTTGGTTCGTTACAGCCGTGCAAAACATTGTTTAATGCAAGAAGTACGTTTTTTCGGACCATTCGAACAATTCTGACACATATACGTCGACTTTAGATGCCAGATTCGTTTGAAACTTAGTATATCTCGATTCTCGGTGTAGATCAATTTTTCGGTCGATACAACCGTGCGAGTCAACGCTTATCGCAAGAACTTCGTCATTTCAGACGGAATGCATAGTTTTAAGACATTTATGTTGAACTGCGCAGACGGAATCGTTCGAAACTTAGGACATCACGATTCTCGGTGTAGATCGATTGTTCGCTCCATACAACGGGGCGAGTCAACCCTGATCAAAAGAACTTCGTCTTTCGAGGCGAAATGCATATTTTCAACACTGCTACGTCAAACTAGGATGACAAAATAGTTCGAACCTCGAAAAATTTCGATTTTCAGTGTAGATCGATGTTTCGTTCGATACAGCCGTGCAAAACATTGTTCAATCCAAGACGTTCGTGTTTTCGGACGATTTGAACAGCTCTGACACATAAACGTTGACCTTAGATGCCAGATTCGTTTGAAACTCCAGATGTCTCGATTCTCGGTGTAGATAAATTTTTCGGTCGATACAACCGTGCGAGTCGACGCTTTCCGCAAGAACTTCGTGTTTCGGGACTAAATGCGTAGGTTCAACATTCTTATGTCGAACTAAAATGACAAACATGTCCGAAACTTGGAAAATCACGATTTTCGGTGTTCGATTCTTCGTTCGATACAGCCGTGCAAAACGACAATTCATGCAAGAATTACGTGTTGCTGGTCAAATCGAACAATTTTGACACGCTTACGTTGAACTAAGAGTGAGAATCGTTCGAAATCGAATCAAATCGAACAATTTTGACACGCTTACGTTGAACTGAGAGTGAGAATCGTTCGAAACTCGGGACATCTCGATTCTTGGCGCAGATTGATGTTTCGTTCGATGAAGCCGTGCAAAACATCATTCAATGCAAGAATTAAGTCGTTTTGGATGAATTAAACGATTCTGACACATCAACGTCGAGCTGAGATGCCAGGATTGTCCGAAACTCAGGTCATCTCGTTTCTCGGTGATCGATTTTCCAGTCGATACATTTGTCTAAAACGACGGTTAACGCAAGAATTTCGTGTTTCTCGACAAAATGAACGATTTTGACACGTAGGCGTCGAGCTGAAATGCCAGAATCGTCCGAATCTTCGGACATCTCAGATTCTTATGTAGGTCGACGTTTCGTTCGAAATAGCCGTGCAAAACGACGATTAATGCAGGAAATTCGTGTTACTGGACAAATCGTACAACTTCAACACCATTATGTCGAGCTGAAATGACAGAATCGACGAAACTCGAGACATTTCGTTCTCGGTGTAGATCGATGTTTTGTTCGTTACAGCCTTGAGAGACGACGTTTTACGCAAGGACACCGTTTTTCGAGACAAAATAAATGGTTTCAACACTTTTATGTCGAACCAAGATGACAGAATCTTCCAAAACTCAGGATATCTTTATTTTCGGTGTAGATCAATTGTTCGTTCGATAAAACGGGGCGAGTCAACGCTTATCGCAAGAACTCCGTCTTCCGAGACGGAATGCATATTTTAACACTTCTATGACTAATTGAGATGACAGAATTGTCCGAAACTCGAGAAATCTTAATCCTCGTTTACCTATTTTTGGTTTGATACAGGCGTGCAAAACTACTATTCATGGAAGAATTTAGCGTTACTGGATGAATTGCACAATGTTAACGCTCTTATGGTAGGCTAAAATAACGAAATCGTTCGGAATTCGGGACATCTCGATTTTCGTCGTCGATCGGTGTTTCGTTCGATACAGCCGCGCAAAACATCATTCCATGCAAGAATTTAGTGGTTTTGGGTAAATTAAACGATTCTGACACATCAACGTCGAGCTGAGATGCGAGGATTGTCCGAAACTCAAGTCATGTTGTTACTCGGTGATCGACTTTCCAGTCGATACCTTTGTCTAAAACGACGGTTTATGCAAAATTTCGTATTTCTCGACGAAATGAACGATTTTGACACGTAGGCGTCGAGCTGAAATGCCAGAATCGTCCGAACCTTGGGACATATTGGAATCTTATGTAGGTCGACGTTTCGTTCAAAAAAGCCGTGCAAAACGACGATTTATGCAAGAAATTCGTGTTACTGGACAAATCGAACAACTTCAACACTATCTCGTCGAGCTGAAATGACAGATTCGACGAAACTCGAGACATCTCGATTCCCGGTGTAGATCAATGTTTTGTTCAATACAGCTGTGCAGAACATCGATCAATGCAAGAAGTCCGAGTTTTCGGACGATTCGAACAATTCTGACACATATACGCCGACCTCAGATGCCAGATTCGTTTGAAACTCGAGACATTTCGTTTCTCGGTGTAGATCAACTTTTCGTTTGAATCAACTGTGCGAGTCGACGCTTATAGCATAAACTTCGTCTTTCGAGACAAAATGCATAGTTTCAACATACTTATGTCAAACTAAAATGACAGAAACGTTCGAAACTTGGGAAATCACGATTCTCGGTGTTCGATTTTTCGTTCGATACAGATGTGCAAAACGACAATTCATGCAAGAATTTCGTGTTTCTGGTCCAATCGTACAATTTTGACACGCTTACGTTGAGCTGAAAGCGAGAATCGTTCGAAACTCGGGAAATCTCAATTCTCGGCGCAGCTCGATGTTTCGTTCGTTACAGCCGTGCAGAACATCGTTCAATGCAAGAAGTTCGTGTTTTCGGACGATTTTAACGATTCTGACACATACATGTCGGCCTCAGATGCCAGATTCGTTTTAAACTCAAGACATCTCGTTTCTCGGTGTAGATCAATTTTTCGTTTGTATCAACCGTGCGCGTCGACGCTTATAGCATAAACTTTGTATTACAAGACGAAATGCATAGTTCTAACGAATTTATGTCGAACTGAGGAAGCAGAATCGTTCGAAACTTGGGACATCTCGATTCTCGGTGTAGATTGATGTTTTGTTCGTTACAGCCTTGCGAGACGACGTTTCACGCAAGGACACCGTTTTTCGAGACAAAATGAATGGTTTCAACACTTTTATGTCAAACTAAGATGACAGAATCTTCTAAAACTCAAGACATCTTAATTTTCGGTGTAGATCAATTGTTCGTTCGATACAACGGGGCGAGTCAACGCTTATCGCAAGAACTCCGTCTTCCGAGACGGAATGCATAATTTTAACACTTCTATGACTAATTGAGATGACAGAATTGTTCGAAACTCGAGAAATCTTAATCCTCATTTACCTATGTTTGGTTTGATAAAGGCGTGCAAAACTACTATTCATGGAAGAATTTGGCGTTACTGGATGTATTGCACAATTTTAACACTCTTATGGTGAGCTAAAATGACGAAATCGTTCGAAACTCGGGACATCTCGTTTCTCGGTGTAGATCAACTTTTCGTTTGAATCAACTGTGCGAGTCGACGCTTATAGCATAAACTTCGTCTTACGAGACAAAATGCATAGTTCTAACACGATGATGTCGGAGTGAGAAGACAGAATCGTTCGAAACTTTGGACATCTCGATTCTCGATTTAGATCGATGTTTTGTTCGTTCCAGCCGTGGACGACGACGTTTATCAAAAGTTTCCGTTTTTCGAGACAAAATAAATGGTCTAACACTTTTATGTCAAGCTAAGATGACAGAAGCTTCCGAAACTCAGGTCATCTTAATTCTCGGTGTAGATCGATTGTTCGCTCGATACAACGGGGCAAGTCAACGCTGATTTGCAAGAACTTCGTCTTTCGAGGCAAAATGCATAATTTAAACACTTCTATGTCGAACTGAAATGACAGAATCGTTCGAAAGTCAAGACATCTCGATTCTGGTGTAGATCGTCTTTTCGGTCGATACAACCGTGCGAGTCGACGCTTACCAAAAGAACTTCGTCTTTCGAGACAAAATGCATAGTTCCAACATTCTTATAACGAAGTAAAATGACAGAAACGTTCGAAACTTGGGAAATCACGATTCTCGGTGTTCGATTCTTCGTTCGATTCAGCCGTGCTCAACGACAATTGATGCAATAATCTCGTGTTCCTGGTTAAATCGAACAATTTTGACACGCTTACGTTGAGCTGAAAGCGAGAATCGTTCGAAACTCGGGACATCTCGATTCTCGGTGTAGATCGATGTTTCGTTCGATACACCCGTGCAGAACATCGTTCAATGCAAGAAGTTCGTGTTTTCGGACGATTCGAACAATTCTGACACATATACGCCGACCTCAGATGCCAGATTCGTTTGAAACTAGAGACATCTCGTTTCTCGGTGTAGATCAACTTTTCGTTTGAATCAACTGTGCGAGGCGACGCTTATCGCATAGACTTTGTTTTACAAGACAAAATGCATAGTTCTAACACATTTACGTCGAAGTGAGAAGACAGAATCGTTCGAAACTTTAGACATCTCGATTCTCGGTGTAGATCGATGTTTTGTTCGTTCCAGCCGTGGACGACGACGTTAACAAAAGTTTTCGTTTTTCGAGACAAAATGGATGGTCTAAATCTTTTATGTCAAACTAAGATGACAGAATCTTTCGAAACTCAGGACATCTCAATTCTCGGTGTAGATCGATTGTTCGCTCGATACAACGGGGCAAGTCAACGCTGATTGCAAGAAGTTCGTCTTTCGAGGCAAAATGCATAATTTTAACGCTTTTATGTCAAACTGAAATGACAGAATCGTTCGAAAGTCAAGACATCTCGATTCTCGTCGTGGATCGATTTTGCGGTCGATACAACCGCGCGAGTCGACGCTTACCACAAGAACATCGTCTTTCGAGTCAAAATCCATAGTTTCAACATACTTATGTTGAACTAAAACGACAGAAACGTCCGAAACTTGGGAAATCACGATTCTCGGTGTTCGATTCTTCGTTCAATACAGATGTGCAAAACGAAAATTCATGCAAGAATTTCGTGTTTCTGGTCAAATCGTACAATTTTGACACGCTTACGTTGAGCTGAAAGCGTGAATCGTTCGAAACGCGGGAAATCTCGATTCTCGTCGCAGCTCGATGTTTCGTTCGATACAGCCGTGCAAAACATTGTTTAATGCAAGAAGTACGTTTTTCCGGACCATTTAAACAATTCTGGCACATATACGTCGACCTTAGATGCCAGATTCGTTTGAAACTTAGTATATCTCGATTCTCGGTGTAGATCAATTTTTCGGTCGATACAACCGTGCGAGTCAACGCTTATCGCAAGAACTTCGTCATTAGAGACAGAATGCATAGTTTTAAGACATTTATGTTGAACTGCGCAGACGGAATCGTTCGAAACTTAGGACATCACGATTCTCGGTGTAGATCGATTGTTCGCTCCATACAACGGGGCGAGTCAACCCTGATCAAAAGAACTTCGTCTTTCGAGGCGAAATGCATATTTTCAACACTGCTACGTCAAACTAGGATGACAGAATAGTTCGAACCTCGAAAAATTTCGATTTTCAGTGTAGATCGATGTTTCGTTCGATACAGCCGTGCAAAACATTGTTCAATCCAAGACGTTCGTGTTTTCGGATGATTTGAACAGCTCTGACACATATACGTTAACCTTAGATGCCAGATTCGTTTGAAACTCCAGATGTCTCGATTCTCGGTGTAGATAAATTTTTCGGTCGATACAACCGTGCGAGTCGACGCTTTCCGCAAGAACTTCGTGTTTCGGGACTAAATGCGTAGGTTCAACATTCTTATGTCGAACTAAAATGACAAAAATGTCCGAAACTTGGAAAATCACGATTTTCGGTGTTCGATTCTTCGTTCGATACACCCGTGCAAAACGACAATTCATGCAAGAATTACGTGTTCCTGGTCGAATCGAACAATTTTGACACGCTCACGTTGAGCTGAGAGCGAGAATCGTTCGAAACTCGGGACATCTCGATTCTCGGCGCAGATCGATGTTTCCTTCGTTACAGCTGTGCAAAACATCATTCAATGAAAGAATTGAGTCGACTTGGATGAATAAAACGATTCTAACACATCAACGTCGAGCTAAGATCCAGGATTGTTCGAAACTTAGGTCATCTCGTTTCTCGGTGATCGATTTTCCAGCCGATACGTTTGTGCAAAACGACGGTTAACGCGAGAATTTTGTGTTTCTCGACAAATTGTAGGATTTTGACACGTAGGCGTCAAGCGGAGATGCCAAAATCGTCCGAAAGTTGGGACATCTCGGATTCTTATGTAGGTCGACGTTTCGTTCGAAATAGCCGTGCAAAACGACGATTAACGCAAGAAATTCGTGTTACTGGACAAATCGTAAGCCTTTAACACTATTATGTCGAGCTGAAATGACAGAATCGACGAAACTCGAGATATTTCGTTCTCGGTGTAGATCGATGTTTCGTTCGATACAGCCGTGCAGAACATCGTTTAATGCAAGAAGTTCGTGTTTTCGGACGATTCGAACAATTCTGACACATATACGCCGACCTCAGATGCCAGATTCGTTTGAAACTCGAGACATCTCGTTTCTCGGTGTAGATCAACTTTTCGTTTGAATCAACTGTGCGAGTCGACGCTTATGGCATAAACTTAGTCTTCCGAGACAAAATGCATAGTTTCAACATACTTATGTTAAACTAAAATGACAGAAACGTTCGAAACTCTGGAAATCACGATTCTCGGTGTTCGATTTTTCGTTCGATACAGATGTGCAAAACGACAATTCATGCAAGAATTTCGTGTTTCTGGTCAAATCGTACAATTTTGACACGCTTACGTTGAGCTGAAAGCGAGAATCGTTCGAAACTCGGGAAATCTCGATTCTCGGCGCAGCTCGATGTTTCGTTCGTTACAGCCGTGCAAAACATTGTTCAATGCAAGAAGTACGTGTTTTCGGACCATTTGAACGATTCTGACACATATACGTCGACCTTAGATGCCAGATTCGTTTGAAACTTAGTATATCTCGATTCTCGGTGTAGATCAATTTTTCGGTCGATACAACCGTGCGAGTCGACGCTTATCGCAAGAACTTCGTCATTTCAGACAGAATGCATAGTTTTAAGACATTCATGTTGAACTGCGCAGACGGAATCGTTCGAAACTTAGGACATCACGATTCTCGGTGTAGATCGATTGTTCGCTCCATACAACGGGGCGAGTTAACCCTGATCAAAAGAACTTCGTCTTTCGAGGCGAAATGCATATTTTCAACACTGCTACGTCAAACTAGGATAACAGAATAGTTCGAACCTCGAAAAATTTCGATTTTCGGTGTAGATCGATGTTTCGTTCGATACAGCCGTGCGAGTCGACGCTTACCAGAAGAACTTCGTCTTTCGAGACAAAATGCATAGTTACAACATTCTTATAACGAAGTAAAATGACAGAAACGTTCGAAACTTGGGAAATCACGATTCTCGGTGTTCGATTCTTCGTTCGATACAGCCATGCACAACGACAATTGATGCAATAATCTCGTGTTCCTGGTTAAATCGTACAATTTTGACACGCTCACGTTGAGCTGAAAGCGAAAATAGTTCAATACTCGGGAAATCTCGATTCTCGGCGCAGATCGATGTTTCGTTCGATACAGCCGTGCAGAACATCGTTCCATGCAAGAAGTTCGTGTTTTCGGACGATTCGAACAATTCTGACACATATACGCCGACCTCAGATGCCAGATTCGTTTGAAACTCGAGACATCTCGTTTCTCGGTGTAGATCAACTTTTCGTTTGAATCAACTGTGCGAGTCGACGCTTATGGCATAAACTTAGTCTTTCGAGACAAAATGCATAGTTTCAACATACTTATGTTAAACTAAAATGACAGAAACGTTCGAAACTCTGGAAATCACGATTCTCGTTGTTCGATTTTTCGTTCGATACAGATGTGCAAAACGACAATTCATGCAAGAATTTCGTGTTTCTGGTCAAATCGTACAATTTTGACACGCTTACGTTGAGCTGAAAGCGAGAATCGTTCGAAACTCGGGAAATCTCGATTCTCGGCGCAGCGCGATGTTTCGTTCGTTACAGCTGTGCAAAACATCATTCAATGAAAGAATTGAGTCGACTTGGATTAATAAACGATTCTAACACATCAACGTCGAGCTAAGATCCAGGATTGTTCGAAACTCAGGTCATCTCGTTTCTCGGTGATCGATTTTCCAGCCGATACGTTTGTGCAATACGACGGTTAACGCGAGAATTTCGTGTTTCTCGACAAATTGTAGGATTTTGACACGTAGGCGTCAAGCGGAGATGCCAGAATCGTCCGAAACTTGGGACATCTCGGATTCTTATGTAGGTCGACGTTTCGTTCGAAAAAGCCGTGCAAAACGACGATTAATGCAAGAAATTCATGTTACTGGACAAATCGAACAACTTCAACACTATCATGTCGAGCTAAAATGACAGATTCGACGAAACTCGAGATATTTCGGTCTCGGTGTAGATCGATGTTCCGTTCGATACAGCCGTGCAGAACATCGTTCAATGCAAGAAGTTCGTGTTTTCGGACGATTCTAATAATTCTGACACATATATGTCGACCTCAGATGCCAGATTCGTTTGAAACTCAATACATCCCGTTTTTCGGTGTAGATCAATTTTTCGTTTGTATCAACCGTGCGCGTCGACGCTTATAGCATAAACTCTGTCTAACGAGACAAAATGCATAGTTCTAACACATTTATATCGAACTGAGAAAACAGAATCGTTCGAAACTTGGGACATCCCGATTCTCGGTGTAGATTGATGTTTTGTTCCTTGAGAGCCTTGAGAGACGACGTTTTACGCAAGGACACCGTTTTTCGAGACAAAATAAATGGTTTCAACACTTCAATGTCAAACCAAGATGACAGAATCTTCCAAAACTCAGGATATCTTTATTTTCGGTGTAGATCAATTGTTCGTTCGATACAACGGGGCGAGTCAACGCATATCGCAAGAGCTCCGTCTTCCGAGACGGAATGCATAATTTCAACATTTCTATGACTCATTGAGATGACAAAATCGTTCGAAAATCGAGAAATCTTAATCCTCGTTTACCTATTTTTGGTTTGATACAGGCGTGGAAAACTACTATTCATGGAAGAATTTAGCGTTACTGGATGAATTGCACAATTTTAACACTCTTATGGTGAGCTAAAATGACGAAATCGTTCGAAATTCGGGACATCTCGATTTTCGGTGTCGATCGGTGTTTCGTTCGATACAGCCGCGCAAAACATTATTCCATGCAAGAGATTAGTGGTTTTGAATGAATTGAACGATTCTGACACATCAACGTCGAGCTGGGATGCCAGGATTGTCCGAAACCCAGGTCATCTCGTTTCTCGGTGATCGATTTTCCAGTCGATACATTTGTCTAAAACGACGGTTAACGCAAGAATTTTGTGTTTCTCGACAAATTGAACGATTTTGACACGTAAGCGTCGAGCTGAAATGACAGATTCGACGAAACTCGAGACATCTCGATTCCCGGTTTAGATCGATGTTTCGTTCGTTCCAGCCGCGGACGACGACGTTTATCAAAAGTTTCCGTTTTTCGAGACAAAATGGATGGTCTAACACTTTTATGTCAAACTAAGATGACAGAAGCTTCCGAAACTCAGGTCATCTCAATTCTCGGTGTAGATCGATTGTTCGCTCGATACAACGGGGCAAGTCAACGCTGATTTGCAAGAACTTTGTCTTTCGAGGCAAAATGCATAATTTGAACACTTCTATGTCGAACTGAAATGACAGAATCGTTCGAAAGTAAAGACATCTCGATTCTCGGTGTAGATCGACTTTTCGGTCGATACAACCGCGCGAGTCGACGCTTACCACAAGAACATCGTCTTTCGAGTCAAGATCCATAGTTTTAACATACTTATGTTGAACTAAAATGACAGAAACGTCCGAAACTTGGGAAATCACGATTCTCGGTGTTCGATTCTTCGTTCGATACAGATGTGCAATACGAAAAATCATGCAAGAATTTCCTGTTTCTGGTCAAATCGTACAATTTTGACACGCTTACGTTGAGCTGAAAGCGTGAATCGTTCGAAACGCGGGAAATCTCGATTCTCGTCGCAGCTCGATGTTTCGTTCGATACAGCCGTGCAAAACATTGTTTAATGCAAGAAGTACGTTTTTTCGGACCATTTGAACAATTCTGACACATATACGTCGACCTTAGATGCCAGATTCGTTTGAAACTTAGTATATCTCGATTCTCGGTGTAGATCAATTTTTCGGTCGATACAACCGTTCGAGTCGACGCTTATCGCAAGAACTTCGTCATTTCAGACAGAATAGATAGTTTTAAGACATTTATGTTGAACTGCGCAGACGGAATTGTTCGAAACTTAGGACATCACGATTCTCGGTGTAGATCGATTGTTCGCTCGATACAACGGGGCGAGTCAACCCTGATCGAAAGAACTTCGTCTTTCGAGACGAAATGCATATTTTCAACACTGCTACGTCAAACTAGGATGACAGAATCGTTCGAACCTCGAGAAATTTCGATTTTCGGTGTAGATCGATGTTTCGGTCGATACAACCGTGCGAGTCGACGCTTTCCGCAAGAACTTCGTCTTTCGGGACTAAATGCATAGGTTCAACATTCTCATGTCGAACCAAAATGACAGAAACGTCCGAAACTTGGGAAATCACGATTCTCGTCGTTCGATTCTTCGTTCGATACAGCCGTGCAAAACATCATTCAATGCAAGAATTACGTCGTTTTGGATGAATTAAACGATTCTGACACATCAACGTCGAGCTGAGATGCCAGGATTGTCCGAAACTCAGGTCATCTCGTTTCTCGGTGATCGATTTTCCAGTCGATACATTTGTCTAAAACGACGGTTAACGCAAGAATTTCGTGTTTCTCGACAAAATGAACGATTTTGACACGTAGGCGTCGAGCTGAAATGCCAGAATCGTCCGAATCTTCGGACATCTCGGATTCTTATGTAGGTCGACGTTTCGTTCGAAATAGCCGTGCAAAACGACGATTAATGCAAAAAATTTGTGTTACTGGACAAATCGTACAACTTCAACACTATTATGTCGAGCTGAAATGACAGAATCGACGAAACTCGAGACATTTCGTTCTCGGTGTAGATCGATGTTTTGTTCGTTACAGCCTTGAGAGACGACGTTTTACGCAAGGACACCGTTTTTCGAGACAAAATAAATGGTTTCAACACTTTTATGTCGAACCACGATGACAGAATCTTCCAAAACTCAGGATATCTTTATTTTCGGTGTAGATCAATTGTTCGTTCGATAAAACGGGGCGAGTCAACGCTTATCGCAAGAACTCCGTCTTCCGAGACGGAATGCATATTTTAACACTTCTATGACTAATTGAGATGACAGAATTGTCCGAAACTCGAGAAATCTTAATCCTCGTTTACCTATTTTTGGTTTGATACAGGCGTGCAAAACTACTATTCATGGAAGAATTTAGCGTTACTGGATGAATTGCACAATGTTAACGCTCTTATGGTAGGCTAAAATAACGAAATCGTTCGGAATTCGGGACATCTCGATTTTCGGTGTCGATCGGTGTTTCGTTCGATACAGCTGCGCAAAACATCATTCCATGCAAGAATTTAGTGGTTTTGGGTAAATTAAACGATTCTGACACATCAACGTCGAGCTGAGATGCGAGGATTGTCCGAAACTCAAGTCATCTTGTTACTCGGTGATCGACTTTCCAGTCGATACCTTTGTCTAAAACGACGGTTTATGCAAAATTTCGTATTTCTCGACGAAATGAACGATTTTGACACGTAGGCGTCGAGCTGAAATGCCAGAATCGTCCGAACCTTGGGACATATTGGAATCTTATGTAGGTCGACGTTTCGTTCAAAAAAGCCGTGCAAAACGACGATTTATGCAAGAAATTCGTGTTACTGGACAAATCGAACAACTTCAACACTATCTCGTCGAGCTGAAATGACAGATTCGACGAAACTCGAGACATCTCGATTCCCGGTGTAGATCAATGTTTTGTTCAATACAGCTGTGCAGAACATCGATCAATGCAAGAAGTCCGAGTTTTCGGACGATTCGAACAATTCTGACACATATACGCCGACCTCAGATGCCAGATTCGTTTGAAACTCGAGACATTTCGTTTCTCGGTGTAGATCAACTTTTCGTTTGAATCAACTGTGCGAGTCGACGCTTATAGCAAAAACGTCGTCTCACGAGACAAAATGCATAGTTCTAACACGATTATGTCGGAGTGAGAAGACAGAATCGTTCGAAACTTTGGACATCTCGATTCTCGATTTAGATCGATGTTTTGTTAGTTCCAGCCGTGGACGACGACGTTTATCAAAAGTTTCCGTTTTTCGAGACAAAATGGATGGTCTAACACTTTTATGTCAAACTAAGATGACAGAAGCTTCCGAAACTCAGGTCATCTCAATTCTCGGTGTAGATCGATTGTTCGCTCGATACAACGGGGCAAGTCAACGCTGATTTGCAAGAACTTCGTCTTTCGAGGCGAAATGCATAATTTGAACACTTCTATGTCGAACTGAAATGACAGAATCGTTCGAAAGTCAAAACATCTCGATTCTCGGTGTAGATCGACTTTTCGGTCGATACAACCGTGCGAGTCGACGCTTACCAAAAGAACTTCGTCTTTCGAGACAAAATGCATAGTTCCAACATTCTTATAACGAAGTAAAATGACAGAAACGTTCGAAACTTGGGAAATCACGATTCTCGGTGTTCGATTCTTCGTTCGATACAGCCGTGCTCAACGGCAATTGATGCAATAATCTCGTGTTCCTGGTTAAATCGAACAATTTTGACACGCTTACGTTGAGCTGAAAGCGAGAATCGTTCGAAACTCGGGACATCTCGATTCTCGGTGTAGATCGATGTTTTGTTCGTTCCAGCCGTGGACGACGACGTTAACAAAAGTTTTCGTTTTTCGAGACAAAATGGATGGTCTAAATCTTTTATGTCAAACTAAGATGACAGAATCTTTCGAAACTCAGGACATCTCAATTCTCGGTGTAGATCGATTGTTCGCTCGATACAACGGGGCAAGTCAACGCTGATTGCAAGAAGTTTGTCTTTCGAGGCAAAATGCATAATTTTAACGCTTTTATGTCAAACTGAAATGACAGAATCGTTCGAAAGTCAAGACATCTCGATTCTCGTCGTGGATCGATTTTGCGGTCGATACAACCGCGCGAGTCAACGCTTACCACAAGAACATCGTCTTTCGAGTCAAAATCCATAGTTTCAACATACTTATGTTGAACTAAAATGACAGAAACGTCCGAAACTTGGGAAATCACGATTCTCGGTGTTCGATTCTTCGTTCAATACAGATGTGCAAAACGAAAATTCATGCAAGAATTTCGTGTTTCTGGTCAAATCGTACAATTTTGACACGCTTACGTTGAGCTGAAAGCGTGAATCGTTCGAAACGCGGGAAATCTCGATTCTCGTCGCAGCTCGATGTTTCGTTCGATACAGCCGTGCAAAACATTGTTTAATGCAAGAAGTACGTTTTTTCGGACCATTTAAACAATTCTGGCACATATACGTCGACCTTAGATGCCAGATTCGTTTGAAACTTAGTATATCTCGATTCTCGGTGTAGATCAATTTTTCGGTCGATACAACCGTGCGAGTCAACGCTTATTGCAAGAACTTCGTCATTTCAGACAGAATGCATAGTTTTAAGACATTTATGTTGAACTGCGCAGACGGAATCGTTCGAAACTTAGGACATCACGATTCTCGGTGTAGATCGATTGTTCGCTCCATACAACGGGGCGAGTCAACCCTGATCAAAAGAACTTTGTCTTTCGAGGCGAAATGCATATTTTCAACACTGCTACGTCAAACTAGGATGACAGAATAGTTCGAACCTCGAAAAATTTCGATTTTCAGCGTAGATCGATGTTTCGTTCGATACAGCCGTGCAAAACATTGTTCAATCCAAGACGTTCGTGTTTTCGGACGACTTGAACAGCTCTGACACATATACGTCGACCTTAGATGCCAGATTCGTTTGAAACTCCAAATATTTCGATTCTCGGTGTAGATCAATTTTTCGGTCGATACAACCGTGCGAGTCGACGCTTTCCGCAAGAACTTCGTCTTTCGGGACTAAATGCATAGGTTCAACATTTTCATGTCGAACCAAAATGACAGAAACGTCCGAAACTTGGGAAATCACGATTCTCGTCGTTCGATTCTTCGTTCGATACAGCCGTGCAAAACGACAATTCATGCAAGAATTACGTGTTCCTGGTTCAATCGTACAATTTTGACACGCTCACGTTGAGCTGAAAGCGAGAATAGTTCGAAACTCGGGAAATCTCGATTCTTGGCGCAGATCGATGTTTCGTTCGATACAGTCGTGCAAAACATCATTCAATGCAAGAATTAAGTCGTTTCGGATGAATTAACCGATTTTGACACATTAACGCCGAGCTGAGATGCCAGGATTGTCCGAAAATCAGGACATCTCGTTTCTCGGTAATCGATTTTCCAGTCGATACATTTGTCTAAAACGACGGTTAACGCAAGAATTTCGTGTTTCTCGACAAAATGAACGATTTTGACACGTAGGCGTCGAGCTGAAATGCCACAATCGTCCGAATCTTCGGACATCTCAGATTCTTATGTAGGTCGACGTTTCGTTCGAAATAGCCGTGCAAAACGACGATTAATGCAGGAAATTCGTGTTACTGGACAAATCGTACAACTTCAACACTATTATGTCGAGCTGAAAGCGAGAATCGTTCGAAACTCGGGACATCTCGATTCTCGGTGTAGATCGATGTTTCGTTCGATACACCCGTGCAGAACATCGTTCAATGAAAGAATTTCGTGTTTTCGGACGATTCGAACAATTCTGACACATATACGCCGACCTCAGATGCCAGATTCGTTTGAAACTAGAGACATTTCGATTCTCGGTGTAGATTGATTTTTCGGTCGATACGACTGTGCGAGTCGACGCTTATCGCAAGAACTTCGTCATTTGAGACAGAATGCATAGTTTTAAAACATTTATGTTGAACTGAGCAGACAGAATCGTTCGAAACTTAGGACATCACGATTCTCGGTGTAGATCGATCGTTCGCTCGATACAACGGAGCGAGTCACCCCTGATCGAAAGAACTTTGTCTTTCGAGGCGAAATGCATATTTTCAACACTGCTATGTCGAACTGGGATGACAGAATCGTTCGAACGCCGAGAAATCTCTCTTTCCGCAGTAGATCGATGTTTTGTTCGATACAGCCGTGCCAAACATTGTTTAATCCAAGACGTTCGTGTTTTCGGACGATTTGAACAGCTCTGACACATATACGTCGACCTTAGATGCCAGATTCGTTTGAAACTCCAAATATCTCGATTCTCGGTGTAGATCAATTTTTCGGTCGATACAACCGTGCGAGTCGACGCTTTCCGCAAGAACTTCGTCTTTCGGGACTAAATGCATAGGTTCAACATTCTCATGTCGAACCAAAATGACAGAACCGTCCGAAACTTGGGAAATCACGATTCTCGTCGTTTGATTCTTTGTTCGATACAGCCGTGCAAAACGACAATTCATGCAAGAATTACGTGTTCCTGGTCAAATCGAACAATTTTGACACGCTCACGTTGAGCTGAGAGCGAGAATCGTTCGAAACTCGGGACATCTCGATTCTCGGCGCAGATCGATGTTTGGTTCGTTACAGCCGTGCAAAACATTGTTTAATGCAAGAAGTACGTTTTTTCGGACCATTCGAACAATTCTGACACATATACGTCGACTTTAGATGCCAGATTCGTTTGAAACTTAGTATATCTCGATTCTCGGTGTAGATCAATTTTTCGGTCGATACAACCGTGCGAGTCAACGCTTATCGCAAGAACTTCGTCATTTCAGACGGAATGCATAGTTTTAAGACATTTATGTTGAACTGCGCAGACGGAATCGTTCGAAACTTAGGACATCACGATTCTCGGTGTAGATCGATTGTTCGCTCCATACAACGGGGCGAGTCAACCCTGATCAAAAGAACTTCGTCTTTCGAGGCGAAATGCATATTTTCAACACTGCTACGTCAAACTAGGATGACAAAATAGTTCGAACCTCGAAAAATTTCGATTTTCAGTGTAGATCGATGTTTCGTTCGATACAGCCGTGCAAAACATTGTTCAATCCAAGACGTTCGTGTTTTCGGACGATTTGAACAGCTCTGACACATAAACGTTGACCTTAGATGCCAGATTCGTTTGAAACTCCAGATGTCTCGATTCTCGGTGTAGATAAATTTTTCGGTCGATACAACCGTGCGAGTCGACGCTTTCCGCAAGAACTTCGTGTTTCGGGACTAAATGCGTAGGTTCAACATTCTTATGTCGAACTAAAATGACAAACATGTCCGAAACTTGGAAAATCACGATTTTCGGTGTTCGATTCTTCGTTCGATACAGCCGTGCAAAACGACAATTCATGCAAGAATTACGTGTTGCTGGTCAAATCGAACAATTTTGACACGCTTACGTTGAACTAAGAGTGAGAATCGTTCGAAATCGAATCAAATCGAACAATTTTGACACGCTTACGTTGAACTGAGAGTGAGAATCGTTCGAAACTCGGGACATCTCGATTCTTGGCGCAGATTGATGTTTCGTTCGATGAAGCCGTGCAAAACATCATTCAATGCAAGAATTAAGTCGTTTTGGATGAATTAAACGATTCTGACACATCAACGTCGAGCTGAGATGCCAGGATTGTCCGAAACTCAGGTCATCTCGTTTCTCGGTGATCGATTTTCCAGTCGATACATTTGTCTAAAACGACGGTTAACGCAAGAATTTCGTGTTTCTCGACAAAATGAACGATTTTGACACGTAGGCGTCGAGCTGAAATGCCAGAATCGTCCGAATCTTCGGACATCTCAGATTCTTATGTAGGTCGACGTTTCGTTCGAAATAGCCGTGCAAAACGACGATTAATGCAGGAAATTCGTGTTACTGGACAAATCGTACAACTTCAACACCATTATGTCGAGCTGAAATGACAGAATCGACGAAACTCGAGACATTTCGTTCTCGGTGTAGATCGATGTTTTGTTCGTTACAGCCTTGAGAGACGACGTTTTACGCAAGGACACCGTTTTTCGAGACAAAATAAATGGTTTCAACACTTTTATGTCGAACCAAGATGACAGAATCTTCCAAAACTCAGGATATCTTTATTTTCGGTGTAGATCAATTGTTCGTTCGATAAAACGGGGCGAGTCAACGCTTATCGCAAGAACTCCGTCTTCCGAGACGGAATGCATATTTTAACACTTCTATGACTAATTGAGATGACAGAATTGTCCGAAACTCGAGAAATCTTAATCCTCGTTTACCTATTTTTGGTTTGATACAGGCGTGCAAAACTACTATTCATGGAAGAATTTAGCGTTACTGGATGAATTGCACAATGTTAACGCTCTTATGGTAGGCTAAAATAACGAAATCGTTCGGAATTCGGGACATCTCGATTTTCGTCGTCGATCGGTGTTTCGTTCGATACAGCCGCGCAAAACATCATTCCATGCAAGAATTTAGTGGTTTTGGGTAAATTAAACGATTCTGACACATCAACGTCGAGCTGAGATGCGAGGATTGTCCGAAACTCAAGTCATGTTGTTACTCGGTGATCGACTTTCCAGTCGATACCTTTGTCTAAAACGACGGTTTATGCAAAATTTCGTATTTCTCGACGAAATGAACGATTTTGACACGTAGGCGTCGAGCTGAAATGCCAGAATCGTCCGAACCTTGGGACATATTGGAATCTTATGTAGGTCGACGTTTCGTTCAAAAAAGCCGTGCAAAACGACGATTTATGCAAGAAATTCGTGTTACTGGACAAATCGAACAACTTCAACACTATCTCGTCGAGCTGAAATGACAGATTCGACGAAACTCGAGACATCTCGATTCCCGGTGTAGATCAATGTTTTGTTCAATACAGCTGTGCAGAACATCGATCAATGCAAGAAGTCCGAGTTTTCGGACGATTCGAACAATTCTGACACATATACGCCGACCTCAGATGCCAGATTCGTTTGAAACTCGAGACATTTCGTTTCTCGGTGTAGATCAACTTTTCGTTTGAATCAACTGTGCGAGTCGACGCTTATAGCATAAACTTCGTCTTTCGAGACAAAATGCATAGTTTCAACATACTTATGTCAAACTAAAATGACAGAAACGTTCGAAACTTGGGAAATCACGATTCTCGGTGTTCGATTTTTCGTTCGATACAGATGTGCAAAACGACAATTCATGCAAGAATTTCGTGTTTCTGGTCCAATCGTACAATTTTGACACGCTTACGTTGAGCTGAAAGCGAGAATCGTTCGAAACTCGGGAAATCTCAATTCTCGGCGCAGCTCGATGTTTCGTTCGTTACAGCCGTGCAGAACATCGTTCAATGCAAGAAGTTCGTGTTTTCGGACGATTTTAACGATTCTGACACATACATGTCGGCCTCAGATGCCAGATTCGTTTTAAACTCAAGACATCTCGTTTCTCGGTGTAGATCAATTTTTCGTTTGTATCAACCGTGCGCGTCGACGCTTATAGCATAAACTTTGTATTACAAGACGAAATGCATAGTTCTAACGAATTTATGTCGAACTGAGGAAGCAGAATCGTTCGAAACTTGGGACATCTCGATTCTCGGTGTAGATTGATGTTTTGTTCGTTACAGCCTTGCGAGACGACGTTTCACGCAAGGACACCGTTTTTCGAGACAAAATGAATGGTTTCAACACTTTTATGTCAAACTAAGATGACAGAATCTTCTAAAACTCAAGACATCTTAATTTTCGGTGTAGATCAATTGTTCGTTCGATACAACGGGGCGAGTCAACGCTTATCGCAAGAACTCCGTCTTCCGAGACGGAATGCATAATTTTAACACTTCTATGACTAATTGAGATGACAGAATTGTTCGAAACTCGAGAAATCTTAATCCTCATTTACCTATGTTTGGTTTGATAAAGGCGTGCAAAACTACTATTCATGGAAGAATTTGGCGTTACTGGATGTATTGCACAATTTTAACACTCTTATGGTGAGCTAAAATGACGAAATCGTTCGAAACTCGGGACATCTCGTTTCTCGGTGTAGATCAACTTTTCGTTTGAATCAACTGTGCGAGTCGACGCTTATAGCATAAACTTCGTCTTACGAGACAAAATGCATAGTTCTAACACGATGATGTCGGAGTGAGAAGACAGAATCGTTCGAAACTTTGGACATCTCGATTCTCGATTTAGATCGATGTTTTGTTCGTTCCAGCCGTGGACGACGACGTTTATCAAAAGTTTCCGTTTTTCGAGACAAAATAAATGGTCTAACACTTTTATGTCAAGCTAAGATGACAGAAGCTTCCGAAACTCAGGTCATCTTAATTCTCGGTGTAGATCGATTGTTCGCTCGATACAACGGGGCAAGTCAACGCTGATTTGCAAGAACTTCGTCTTTCGAGGCAAAATGCATAATTTAAACACTTCTATGTCGAACTGAAATGACAGAATCGTTCGAAAGTCAAGACATCTCGATTCTGGTGTAGATCGTCTTTTCGGTCGATACAACCGTGCGAGTCGACGCTTACCAAAAGAACTTCGTCTTTCGAGACAAAATGCATAGTTCCAACATTCTTATAACGAAGTAAAATGACAGAAACGTTCGAAACTTGGGAAATCACGATTCTCGGTGTTCGATTCTTCGTTCGATTCAGCCGTGCTCAACGACAATTGATGCAATAATCTCGTGTTCCTGGTTAAATCGAACAATTTTGACACGCTTACGTTGAGCTGAAAGCGAGAATCGTTCGAAACTCGGGACATCTCGATTCTCGGTGTAGATCGATGTTTCGTTCGATACACCCGTGCAGAACATCGTTCAATGCAAGAAGTTCGTGTTTTCGGACGATTCGAACAATTCTGACACATATACGCCGACCTCAGATGCCAGATTCGTTTGAAACTAGAGACATCTCGTTTCTCGGTGTAGATCAACTTTTCGTTTGAATCAACTGTGCGAGGCGACGCTTATCGCATAGACTTTGTTTTACAAGACAAAATGCATAGTTCTAACACATTTACGTCGAAGTGAGAAGACAGAATCGTTCGAAACTTTAGACATCTCGATTCTCGGTGTAGATCGATGTTTTGTTCGTTCCAGCCGTGGACGACGACGTTAACAAAAGTTTTCGTTTTTCGAGACAAAATGGATGGTCTAAATCTTTTATGTCAAACTAAGATGACAGAATCTTTCGAAACTCAGGACATCTCAATTCTCGGTGTAGATCGATTGTTCGCTCGATACAACGGGGCAAGTCAACGCTGATTGCAAGAAGTTCGTCTTTCGAGGCAAAATGCATAATTTTAACGCTTTTATGTCAAACTGAAATGACAGAATCGTTCGAAAGTCAAGACATCTCGATTCTCGTCGTGGATCGATTTTGCGGTCGATACAACCGCGCGAGTCGACGCTTACCACAAGAACATCGTCTTTCGAGTCAAAATCCATAGTTTCAACATACTTATGTTGAACTAAAACGACAGAAACGTCCGAAACTTGGGAAATCACGATTCTCGGTGTTCGATTCTTCGTTCAATACAGATGTGCAAAACGAAAATTCATGCAAGAATTTCGTGTTTCTGGTCAAATCGTACAATTTTGACACGCTTACGTTGAGCTGAAAGCGTGAATCGTTCGAAACGCGGGAAATCTCGATTCTCGTCGCAGCTCGATGTTTCGTTCGATACAGCCGTGCAAAACATTGTTTAATGCAAGAAGTACGTTTTTCCGGACCATTTAAACAATTCTGGCACATATACGTCGACCTTAGATGCCAGATTCGTTTGAAACTTAGTATATCTCGATTCTCGGTGTAGATCAATTTTTCGGTCGATACAACCGTGCGAGTCAACGCTTATCGCAAGAACTTCGTCATTAGAGACAGAATGCATAGTTTTAAGACATTTATGTTGAACTGCGCAGACGGAATCGTTCGAAACTTAGGACATCACGATTCTCGGTGTAGATCGATTGTTCGCTCCATACAACGGGGCGAGTCAACCCTGATCAAAAGAACTTCGTCTTTCGAGGCGAAATGCATATTTTCAACACTGCTACGTCAAACTAGGATGACAGAATAGTTCGAACCTCGAAAAATTTCGATTTTCAGTGTAGATCGATGTTTCGTTCGATACAGCCGTGCAAAACATTGTTCAATCCAAGACGTTCGTGTTTTCGGATGATTTGAACAGCTCTGACACATATACGTTAACCTTAGATGCCAGATTCGTTTGAAACTCCAGATGTCTCGATTCTCGGTGTAGATAAATTTTTCGGTCGATACAACCGTGCGAGTCGACGCTTTCCGCAAGAACTTCGTGTTTCGGGACTAAATGCGTAGGTTCAACATTCTTATGTCGAACTAAAATGACAAAAATGTCCGAAACTTGGAAAATCACGATTTTCGGTGTTCGATTCTTCGTTCGATACACCCGTGCAAAACGACAATTCATGCAAGAATTACGTGTTCCTGGTCGAATCGAACAATTTTGACACGCTCACGTTGAGCTGAGAGCGAGAATCGTTCGAAACTCGGGACATCTCGATTCTCGGCGCAGATCGATGTTTCCTTCGTTACAGCTGTGCAAAACATCATTCAATGAAAGAATTGAGTCGACTTGGATGAATAAAACGATTCTAACACATCAACGTCGAGCTAAGATCCAGGATTGTTCGAAACTTAGGTCATCTCGTTTCTCGGTGATCGATTTTCCAGCCGATACGTTTGTGCAAAACGACGGTTAACGCGAGAATTTTGTGTTTCTCGACAAATTGTAGGATTTTGACACGTAGGCGTCAAGCGGAGATGCCAAAATCGTCCGAAAGTTGGGACATCTCGGATTCTTATGTAGGTCGACGTTTCGTTCGAAATAGCCGTGCAAAACGACGATTAACGCAAGAAATTCGTGTTACTGGACAAATCGTAAGCCTTTAACACTATTATGTCGAGCTGAAATGACAGAATCGACGAAACTCGAGATATTTCGTTCTCGGTGTAGATCGATGTTTCGTTCGATACAGCCGTGCAGAACATCGTTTAATGCAAGAAGTTCGTGTTTTCGGACGATTCGAACAATTCTGACACATATACGCCGACCTCAGATGCCAGATTCGTTTGAAACTCGAGACATCTCGTTTCTCGGTGTAGATCAACTTTTCGTTTGAATCAACTGTGCGAGTCGACGCTTATGGCATAAACTTAGTCTTCCGAGACAAAATGCATAGTTTCAACATACTTATGTTAAACTAAAATGACAGAAACGTTCGAAACTCTGGAAATCACGATTCTCGGTGTTCGATTTTTCGTTCGATACAGATGTGCAAAACGACAATTCATGCAAGAATTTCGTGTTTCTGGTCAAATCGTACAATTTTGACACGCTTACGTTGAGCTGAAAGCGAGAATCGTTCGAAACTCGGGAAATCTCGATTCTCGGCGCAGCTCGATGTTTCGTTCGTTACAGCCGTGCAAAACATTGTTCAATGCAAGAAGTACGTGTTTTCGGACCATTTGAACGATTCTGACACATATACGTCGACCTTAGATGCCAAATTCGTTTGAAACTCCAAATGTCTCGATTCTCGGTGTAGATCAATTTTTCGGTCGATACAACCGTGCGAGTCGACGCTTTCCGCAAGAACTTCGTCTTTCGGGACTGAATGCATAGGTTCAACATTCTCATGTCGAACCAAAATGACAGAAACGTCCGAAACTTGGGAAATCACGATTCTCGTCGTTCGATTCTCCGTTCGATACAGCCGTGCAAAACGACAATTCATGCAAGAATTACGTGTTCCTGGTCAAATCGAACAATTTTGACACGCTCACGTTGAGCTGAGAGCGAGAATCGTTCGAAACTCGGGACATCTCGATTCTCGGCGCAGATCGATGTTTCCTTCGATACAGCCGTGCAAAACTTTGTTTAATGCAAGAAGTACGTTTTTTCGGACCATTTGAACAATTCTGACACATATACGTCGACTTTAGATGCCAGATTCGTTTGAAACTAGAGACATTTCGATTCTCGGCGTAGATCGATTTTTCGGTCGATACGACTGTGCGAGTCGACGCTTATCGCAAGAACTTCGTCATTTGAGACAGAATGCATAGTTTTAAGACATTTATGTTGAACTGAGCAGACAGAATCGTTCGAAACTTAGGACATCACGATTCTCGGTGTAGATCGATCGTTCGCTCGATACAACGGAGCGAGTCAACCCTGATCGAAAGAACTTTGTCTTTCGAGGCGAAATGCATATTTTCAACACTGCTATGTCGAACTGGGATGACAGAATCGTTCGAACGCCGAGAAATCTCTCTTTCCGCAGTAGATCGATGTTTTGTTCGATACAGCCGTGCCAAACATTGTTCAATCCAAGACGTTCGTGTTTTCGGACGATTTGAACAGCTCTGACACATATACGTCGACCTTAGATGCCAGATTCGTTTGAAACTCCAAATATCTCGATTCTCGGTGTAGATCAATTTTTCGGTCGATACAACCGTGCGAGTCGACGCTTTCCGCAAGAACTTCGTCTTTCGGGACTAAATGCATAGGTTCAACATTCTCATGTCGAACCAAAATGACAGAACCGTCCGAAACTTGGGAAATCACGATTCTCGTCGTTTGATTCTTTGTTCGATACAGCCGTGCAAAACGACAATTCATGCAAGAATTACGTGTTCCTGGTCAAATCGAACAATTTTGACACGCTCACGTTGAGCTGAGAGCGAGAATCGTTCGAAACTCGGGACATCTCGATTCTCGGCGCAGATCGATGTTTCCTTCGATACAGCCGTGCAAAACTTTGTTTAATGCAAGAAGTACGTTTTTTCGGACCATTCGAACAATTCTGACACATATACGTTGACTTTAGATGCCAGATTCGTTTGAAACTAGAGACATTTCGATTCTCGGCGTAGATCGATTTTTCGGTCGATACGACTGTGCGAGTCGACGCTTATCGCAAGAACTTCGTCATTTGAGACAGAATGCATAGTTTTAAGACATTTATGTTGAACTGAGCAGACAGAATCGTTCGAAACTTAGGACATCACGATTCTCGGTGTAGATCGATCGTTCGCTCGATACAACGGAGCGAGTCAACCCTGATCGAAAGAACTTTGTCTTTCGAGGCGAAATGCATATTTTCAACACTGCTATGTCGAACTGGGATGACAGAATCGTTCGAACGCCGAGAAATCTCTCTTTCCGCAGTAGATCGATGTTTTGTTCGATACAGCCGTGCCAAACATTGTTCAATCCAAGACGTTCGTGTTTTCGGACGATTTGAACAGCTCTGACACATATACGTCGACCTTAGATGCCAGATTCGTTTGAAACTCCAAATATCTCGATTCTCGGTGTAGATCAATTTTTCGGTCGATACAACCGTGCGAGTCGACGCTTTCCGCAAGAACTTCGTCTTTCGGGACTAAATGCATAGGTTCAACATTCTCATGTCGAACCAAAATGACAGAACCGTCCGAAACTTGGGAAATCACGATTCTCGTCGTTTGATTCTTTGTTCGATACAGCCGTGCAAAACGACAATTCATGCAAGAATTACGTGTTCCTGGTCAAATCGAACAATTTTGACACGCTCACGTTGAGCTGAGAGCGAGAATCGTTCGAAACTCGGGACATCTCGATTCTCGGCGCAGATCGATGTTTCGTTCGTTACAGCCGTGCAAAACATTGTTTAATGCAAGAAGTACGTTTTTTCGGACCATTCGAACAATTCTGACACATATACGTTGACTTTAGATGCCAGATTCGTTTGAAACTTAGTATATCTCGATTCTCGGTGTAGATCAATTTTTCGGTCGATAAAACCGTGCGAGTCGACGCTTATCGCAAGAACTTTGTCATTTCAGACAGAATGCATAGTTTTAAGACATTTATGTTGAACTGCGCAGACGGAATCGTTCGAAACTTAGGACATCACGATTCTCGGTGTAGATCGATTGTTCGCTCCATACAACGGGGCGAGTCAACCCTGATCAAAAGAACTTCGTCTTTCGAGGCGAAATGCATATTTTCAACACTGCTACGTCAAACTAGGATGACAGAATAGTTCGAACCTCGAAAAATTTTGATTTTCAGTGTAGATCGATGTTTCGTTCGATACAGCCGTGCAAGACATTGTTCAATTCAAGACGTTCGTGTTTTCGGACGATTTGAACAGCTCTGACACATATACGTTGACCTTAGATGCCAGATTCGTTTGAAACTCCAGATATCTCGATTCTCGGTGTAGATAAATTTTTCGGTCGATACAACCGTGCGAGTCGACGCTTTCCGCAAGAACTCCGTCTTTCGGGACTAAATGCGTAGGTTCAACATTCTTATGTCGAACTAAAATGACAAAAATGTCCGAAACTTGGAAAATCACGATTTTCGGTGTTCGATACTTCGTTCGATAAAGCCGTGCAAAACATCATTCAATGCAAGAATTAAGTCGTTTTGGATGAATTTAACGATTCTGACACATCAACGTCGAGCTGAGATGCCAGGATTGTCCGAAACTCAGGTCATCTCGTTTCTCGGTGATCGATTTTCCAGTCGATACATTTGTCTAAAACGACGGTTAACGCAAGAATTTCGTGTTTCTCGACAAAATGAACGATTTTGACACGTAGGCGTCGAGCTGAAATGCCAGAATCGTCCGAATCTTCGGACATCTCAGATTCTTATGTAGGTCGACGTTTCGTTCGAAATAGCCGTGCAAAACGACGATTAATGCAGGAAATTCGTGTTACTGGACAAATCGTACAACTTCAACACTATTATGTCGAGCTGAAAGCGAGAATCGTTCGAAACTCGGGACATCTCGATTCTCGGTGTAGATCGATGTTTCGTTCGATACACCCGTGCAGAACATCGTTCAATGAAAGAAGTTCGTGTTTTCGGACGATTCGAACAATTCTGACACATATACGCCGACCTCAGATGCCAGATTCGTTTGAAACTAGAGACATTTCGATTCTCGGTGTAGATCGATTTTTCGGTCGATACGACTGTGCGAGTCGACGCTTATCGCAAGAACTTCGTCATTTGAGACAGAATGCATAGTTTTAAAACATTTATGTTGAACTGAGCAGACAAAATCGTTCGAAACTTAGGACATCACGATTCTCGGTGTAGATCGATCGTTCGCTCGATACAACGGAGCGAGTCAACCCTGATCGAAAGAACTTTGTCTTTCGAGGCGAAATGCATATTTTCAACACTGCTATGTCGAACTGGGATGACAGAATCGTTCGAACGCCGAGAAATCTCTCTTTCCGCAGTAGATCGATGTTTTGTTCGATACAGCCGTGCCAAACATTGTTTAATCCAAGACGTTCGTGTTTTCGGACGATTTGAACAGCTCTGACACATATACGTCGACCTTAGATGCCAGATTCGTTTGAAACTCCAAATATCTCGATTCTCGGTGTAGATCAATTTTTCGGTCGATACAACCGTGCGAGTCGACGCTTTCCGCAAGAACTTCGTCTTTCGGGACTAAATGCATAGGTTCAACATTCTCATGTCGAACCAAAATGACAGAACCGTCCGAAACTTGGGAAATCACGATTCTCGTCGTTTGATTCTTTGTTCGATACAGCCGTGCAAAACGACAATTCATGCAAGAATTACGTGTTCCTGGTCAAATCGAACAATTTTGACACGCTCACGTTGAGCTGAGAGCGAGAATCGTTCGAAACTCGGGACATCTCGATTCTCGGCGCAGATCGATGTTTGGTTCGTTACAGCTGTGCAAAACATTGTTTAATGCAAGAAGTACGTTTTTGCGGACCATTCGAACAATTCTGACACATATACGTCGACTTTAAATGCCAGATTCGTTTGAAACTTAGTATATCTCGATTCTCGGTGCAGATCAATTTTTCGGTCGATACAACCGTGCGAGTCGACGCTTATCGCAAGAACTTCGTCATTTCAGACAGAATGCATAGTTTTAAGACATTTATGTTGAACTGCGCAGACGGAATCGTTCGAAACTTAGGACATCACGATTCTCGGTGTAGATCGATTGTTCGCTCCATACAACGGGGCGAGTCAACCCTGATCAAAAGAACTTCGTCTTTCGAGGCGAAATGCATATTTTCAACATTGCTACGTCAAACTAGGATGACAGAATAGTTCGAACCTCGAAAAATTTCGATTTTCAGTGTAGATCGATGTTTCGTTCGATACAGCCGTGCAAGACATTGTTCAATTCAAGACGTTCGTGTTTTCGGACGATTTGAACAGCTCTGACACATATACGTTGACCTTAGATGCCAGATTCGTTTGAAACTCCAGATATCTCGATTCTCGGTGTAGATAAATTTTTCGGTCGATACAACCGTGCGAGTCGACGCTTTCCGCAAGAACTCCGTCTTTCGGGACTAAATGCGTAGGTTCAACATTCTTATGTCGAACTAAAATGACAAAAATGTCCGAAACTTGGGAAATCACGATTCTCGGTGTTCGATTCTTCGTTCAATACAGATGTGCAAAACGAAAATTCATGCAAGAATTTCGTGTTTCTGGTCAAATCGTACAATTTTGACACGCTTACGTTGAGCTGAAAGCGTGAATCGTTCGAAAGTCAAGACATCTCGATTCTGGTGTAGATCGTCTTTTCGGTCGATACAACCGTGCGAGTCGACGCTTACCAAAAGAACTTCGTCTTTCGAGACAAAATGCATAGTTCCAACATTCTTATAACGAAGTAAAATGACAGAAACGTTCGAAACTTGGGAAATCACGATTCTCGGTGTTCGATTCTTCGTTCGATTCAGCCGTGCTCAACGACAATTGATGCAATAATCTCGTGTTCCTGGTTAAATCGAACAATTTTGACACGCTTACGTTGAGCTGAAAGCGAGAATCGTTCGAAACTCGGGACATCTCGATTCTCGGTGTAGATCGATGTTTCGTTCGATACACCCGTGCAGAACATCGTTCAATGCAAGAAGTTCGTGTTTTCGGACGATTCGAACAATTCTGACACATATACGCCGACCTCAGATGCCAGATTCGTTTGAAACTAGAGACATCTCGTTTCTCGGTGTAGATCAACTTTTCGTTTGAATCAACTGTGCGAGGCGACGCTTATCGCATAGACTTTGTTTTACAAGACAAAATGCATAGTTCTAACACATTTACGTCGAAGTGAGAAGACAGAATCGTTCGAAACTTTGGACATCTCGATTCTCGGTGTAGATCGATGTTTTGTTCGTTCCAGCCGTGGACGACGACGTTAACAAAAGTTTTCGTTTTTCGAGACAAAATGGATGGTCTAAATCTTTTATGTCAAACTAAGATGACAGAATCTTTCGAAACTCAGGACATCTCAATTCTCGGTGTAGATCGATTGTTCGCTCGATACAACGGGGCAAGTCAACGCTGATTGCAAGAAGTTCGTCTTTCGAGGCAAAATGCATAATTTTAACGCTTTTATGTCAAACTGAAATGACAGAATCGTTCGAAAGTCAAGACATCTCGATTCTCGTCGTGGATCGATTTTGCGGTCGATACAACCGCGCGAGTCGACGCTTACCACAAGAACATCGTCTTTCGAGTCAAAATCCATAGTTTCAACATACTTATGTTGAACTAAAACGACAGAAACGTCCGAAACTTGGGAAATCACGATTCTCGGTGTTCGATTCTTCGTTCAATACAGATGTGCAAAACGAAAATTCATGCAAGAATTTCGTGTTTCTGGTCAAATCGTACAATTTTGACACGCTTACGTTGAGCTGAAAGCGTGAATCGTTCGAAACGCGGGAAATCTCGATTCTCGTCGCAGCTCGATGTTTCGTTCGATACAGCCGTGCAAAACATTGTTTAATGCAAGAAGTACGTTTTTCCGGACCATTTAAACAATTCTGGCACATATACGTCGACCTTAGATGCCAGATTCGTTTGAAACTTAGTATATCTCGATTCTCGGTGTAGATCAATTTTTCGGTCGATACAACCGTGCGAGTCAACGCTTATCGCAAGAACTTCGTCATTAGAGACAGAATGCATAGTTTTAAGACATTTATGTTGAACTGCGCAGACGGAATCGTTCGAAACTTAGGACATCACGATTCTCGGTGTAGATCGATTGTTCGCTCCATACAACGGGGCGAGTCAACCCTGATCAAAAGAACTTCGTCTTTCGAGGCGAAATGCATATTTTCAACACTGCTACGTCAAACTAGGATGACAGAATAGTTCGAACCTCGAAAAATTTCGATTTTCAGTGTAGATCGATGTTTCGTTCGATACAGCCGTGCAAAACATTGTTCAATCCAAGACGTTCGTGTTTTCGGATGATTTGAACAGCTCTGACACATATACGTTAACCTTAGATGCCAGATTCGTTTGAAACTCCAGATGTCTCGATTCTCGGTGTAGATAAATTTTTCGGTCGATACAACCGTGCGAGTCGACGCTTTCCGCAAGAACTTCGTGTTTCGGGACTAAATGCGTAGGTTCAACATTCTTATGTCGAACTAAAATGACAAAAATGTCCGAAACTTGGAAAATCACGATTTTCGGTGTTCGATTCTTCGTTCGATACACCCGTGCAAAACGACAATTCATGCAAGAATTACGTGTTCCTGGTCGAATCGAACAATTTTGACACGCTCACGTTGAGCTGAGAGCGAGAATCGTTCGAAACTCGGGACATCTCGATTCTCGGCGCAGATCGATGTTTCCTTCGTTACAGCTGTGCAAAACATCATTCAATGAAAGAATTGAGTCGACTTGGATGAATAAAACGATTCTAACACATCAACGTCGAGCTAAGATCCAGGATTGTTCGAAACTTAGGTCATCTCGTTTCTCGGTGATCGATTTTCCAGCCGATACGTTTGTGCAAAACGACGGTTAACGCGAGAATTTTGTGTTTCTCGACAAATTGTAGGATTTTGACACGTAGGCGTCAAGCGGAGATGCCAAAATCGTCCGAAAGTTGGGACATCTCGGATTCTTATGTAGGTCGACGTTTCGTTCGAAATAGCCGTGCAAAACGACGATTAACGCAAGAAATTCGTGTTACTGGACAAATCGTAAGCCTTTAACACTATTATGTCGAGCTGAAATGACAGAATCGACGAAACTCGAGATATTTCGTTCTCGGTGTAGATCGATGTTTCGTTCGATACAGCCGTGCAGAACATCGTTTAATGCAAGAAGTTCGTGTTTTCGGACGATTCGAACAATTCTGACACATATACGCCGACCTCAGATGCCAGATTCGTTTGAAACTCGAGACATCTCGTTTCTCGGTGTAGATCAACTTTTCGTTTGAATCAACTGTGCGAGTCGACGCTTATGGCATAAACTTAGTCTTCCGAGACAAAATGCATAGTTTCAACATACTTATGTTAAACTAAAATGACAGAAACGTTCGAAACTCTGGAAATCACGATTCTCGGTGTTCGATTTTTCGTTCGATACAGATGTGCAAAACGACAATTCATGCAAGAATTTCGTGTTTCTGGTCAAATCGTACAATTTTGACACGCTTACGTTGAGCTGAAAGCGAGAATCGTTCGAAACTCGGGAAATCTCGATTCTCGGCGCAGCTCGATGTTTCGTTCGTTACAGCCGTGCAAAACATTGTTCAATGCAAGAAGTACGTGTTTTCGGACCATTTGAACGATTCTGACACATATACGTCGACCTTAGATGCCAAATTCGTTTGAAACTCCAAATGTCTCGATTCTCGGTGTAGATCAATTTTTCGGTCGATACAACCGTGCGAGTCGACGCTTTCCGCAAGAACTTCGTCTTTCGGGACTGAATGCATAGGTTCAACATTCTCATGTCGAACCAAAATGACAGAAACGTCCGAAACTTGGGAAATCACGATTCTCGTCGTTCGATTCTCCGTTCGATACAGCCGTGCAAAACGACAATTCATGCAAGAATTACGTGTTCCTGGTCAAATCGAACAATTTTGACACGCTCACGTTGAGCTGAGAGCGAGAATCGTTCGAAACTCGGGACATCTCGATTCTCGGCGCAGATCGATGTTTCCTTCGATACAGCCGTGCAAAACTTTGTTTAATGCAAGAAGTACGTTTTTTCGGACCATTTGAACAATTCTGACACATATACGTCGACTTTAGATGCCAGATTCGTTTGAAACTAGAGACATTTCGATTCTCGGCGTAGATCGATTTTTCGGTCGATACGACTGTGCGAGTCGACGCTTATCGCAAGAACTTCGTCATTTGAGACAGAATGCATAGTTTTAAGACATTTATGTTGAACTGAGCAGACAGAATCGTTCGAAACTTAGGACATCACGATTCTCGGTGTAGATCGATCGTTCGCTCGATACAACGGAGCGAGTCAACCCTGATCGAAAGAACTTTGTCTTTCGAGGCGAAATGCATATTTTCAACACTGCTATGTCGAACTGGGATGACAGAATCGTTCGAACGCCGAGAAATCTCTCTTTCCGCAGTAGATCGATGTTTTGTTCGATACAGCCGTGCCAAACATTGTTCAATCCAAGACGTTCGTGTTTTCGGACGATTTGAACAGCTCTGACACATATACGTCGACCTTAGATGCCAGATTCGTTTGAAACTCCAAATATCTCGATTCTCGGTGTAGATCAATTTTTCGGTCGATACAACCGTGCGAGTCGACGCTTTCCGCAAGAACTTCGTCTTTCGGGACTAAATGCATAGGTTCAACATTCTCATGTCGAACCAAAATGACAGAACCGTCCGAAACTTGGGAAATCACGATTCTCGTCGTTTGATTCTTTGTTCGATACAGCCGTGCAAAACGACAATTCATGCAAGAATTACGTGTTCCTGGTCAAATCGAACAATTTTGACACGCTCACGTTGAGCTGAGAGCGAGAATCGTTCGAAACTCGGGACATCTCGATTCTCGGCGCAGATCGATGTTTCCTTCGATACAGCCGTGCAAAACTTTGTTTAATGCAAGAAGTACGTTTTTTCGGACCATTCGAACAATTCTGACACATATACGTTGACTTTAGATGCCAGATTCGTTTGAAACTAGAGACATTTCGATTCTCGGCGTAGATCGATTTTTCGGTCGATACGACTGTGCGAGTCGACGCTTATCGCAAGAACTTCGTCATTTGAGACAGAATGCATAGTTTTAAGACATTTATGTTGAACTGAGCAGACAGAATCGTTCGAAACTTAGGACATCACGATTCTCGGTGTAGATCGATCGTTCGCTCGATACAACGGAGCGAGTCAACCCTGATCGAAAGAACTTTGTCTTTCGAGGCGAAATGCATATTTTCAACACTGCTATGTCGAACTGGGATGACAGAATCGTTCGAACGCCGAGAAATCTCTCTTTCCGCAGTAGATCGATGTTTTGTTCGATACAGCCGTGCCAAACATTGTTCAATCCAAGACGTTCGTGTTTTCGGACGATTTGAACAGCTCTGACACATATACGTCGACCTTAGATGCCAGATTCGTTTGAAACTCCAAATATCTCGATTCTCGGTGTAGATCAATTTTTCGGTCGATACAACCGTGCGAGTCGACGCTTTCCGCAAGAACTTCGTCTTTCGGGACTAAATGCATAGGTTCAACATTCTCATGTCGAACCAAAATGACAGAACCGTCCGAAACTTGGGAAATCACGATTCTCGTCGTTTGATTCTTTGTTCGATACAGCCGTGCAAAACGACAATTCATGCAAGAATTACGTGTTCCTGGTCAAATCGAACAATTTTGACACGCTCACGTTGAGCTGAGAGCGAGAATCGTTCGAAACTCGGGACATCTCGATTCTCGGCGCAGATCGATGTTTCGTTCGTTACAGCCGTGCAAAACATTGTTTAATGCAAGAAGTACGTTTTTTCGGACCATTCGAACAATTCTGACACATATACGTTGACTTTAGATGCCAGATTCGTTTGAAACTTAGTATATCTCGATTCTCGGTGTAGATCAATTTTTCGGTCGATAAAACCGTGCGAGTCGACGCTTATCGCAAGAACTTTGTCATTTCAGACAGAATGCATAGTTTTAAGACATTTATGTTGAACTGCGCAGACGGAATCGTTCGAAACTTAGGACATCACGATTCTCGGTGTAGATCGATTGTTCGCTCCATACAACGGGGCGAGTCAACCCTGATCAAAAGAACTTCGTCTTTCGAGGCGAAATGCATATTTTCAACACTGCTACGTCAAACTAGGATGACAGAATAGTTCGAACCTCGAAAAATTTTGATTTTCAGTGTAGATCGATGTTTCGTTCGATACAGCCGTGCAAGACATTGTTCAATTCAAGACGTTCGTGTTTTCGGACGATTTGAACAGCTCTGACACATATACGTTGACCTTAGATGCCAGATTCGTTTGAAACTCCAGATATCTCGATTCTCGGTGTAGATAAATTTTTCGGTCGATACAACCGTGCGAGTCGACGCTTTCCGCAAGAACTCCGTCTTTCGGGACTAAATGCGTAGGTTCAACATTCTTATGTCGAACTAAAATGACAAAAATGTCCGAAACTTGGAAAATCACGATTTTCGGTGTTCGATACTTCGTTCGATAAAGCCGTGCAAAACATCATTCAATGCAAGAATTAAGTCGTTTTGGATGAATTTAACGATTCTGACACATCAACGTCGAGCTGAGATGCCAGGATTGTCCGAAACTCAGGTCATCTCGTTTCTCGGTGATCGATTTTCCAGTCGATACATTTGTCTAAAACGACGGTTAACGCAAGAATTTCGTGTTTCTCGACAAAATGAACGATTTTGACACGTAGGCGTCGAGCTGAAATGCCAGAATCGTCCGAATCTTCGGACATCTCAGATTCTTATGTAGGTCGACGTTTCGTTCGAAATAGCCGTGCAAAACGACGATTAATGCAGGAAATTCGTGTTACTGGACAAATCGTACAACTTCAACACTATTATGTCGAGCTGAAAGCGAGAATCGTTCGAAACTCGGGACATCTCGATTCTCGGTGTAGATCGATGTTTCGTTCGATACACCCGTGCAGAACATCGTTCAATGAAAGAAGTTCGTGTTTTCGGACGATTCGAACAATTCTGACACATATACGCCGACCTCAGATGCCAGATTCGTTTGAAACTAGAGACATTTCGATTCTCGGTGTAGATCGATTTTTCGGTCGATACGACTGTGCGAGTCGACGCTTATCGCAAGAACTTCGTCATTTGAGACAGAATGCATAGTTTTAAAACATTTATGTTGAACTGAGCAGACAAAATCGTTCGAAACTTAGGACATCACGATTCTCGGTGTAGATCGATCGTTCGCTCGATACAACGGAGCGAGTCAACCCTGATCGAAAGAACTTTGTCTTTCGAGGCGAAATGCATATTTTCAACACTGCTATGTCGAACTGGGATGACAGAATCGTTCGAACGCCGAGAAATCTCTCTTTCCGCAGTAGATCGATGTTTTGTTCGATACAGCCGTGCCAAACATTGTTTAATCCAAGACGTTCGTGTTTTCGGACGATTTGAACAGCTCTGACACATATACGTCGACCTTAGATGCCAGATTCGTTTGAAACTCCAAATATCTCGATTCTCGGTGTAGATCAATTTTTCGGTCGATACAACCGTGCGAGTCGACGCTTTCCGCAAGAACTTCGTCTTTCGGGACTAAATGCATAGGTTCAACATTCTCATGTCGAACCAAAATGACAGAACCGTCCGAAACTTGGGAAATCACGATTCTCGTCGTTTGATTCTTTGTTCGATACAGCCGTGCAAAACGACAATTCATGCAAGAATTACGTGTTCCTGGTCAAATCGAACAATTTTGACACGCTCACGTTGAGCTGAGAGCGAGAATCGTTCGAAACTCGGGACATCTCGATTCTCGGCGCAGATCGATGTTTGGTTCGTTACAGCTGTGCAAAACATTGTTTAATGCAAGAAGTACGTTTTTGCGGACCATTCGAACAATTCTGACACATATACGTCGACTTTAAATGCCAGATTCGTTTGAAACTTAGTATATCTCGATTCTCGGTGCAGATCAATTTTTCGGTCGATACAACCGTGCGAGTCGACGCTTATCGCAAGAACTTCGTCATTTCAGACAGAATGCATAGTTTTAAGACATTTATGTTGAACTGCGCAGACGGAATCGTTCGAAACTTAGGACATCACGATTCTCGGTGTAGATCGATTGTTCGCTCCATACAACGGGGCGAGTCAACCCTGATCAAAAGAACTTCGTCTTTCGAGGCGAAATGCATATTTTCAACATTGCTACGTCAAACTAGGATGACAGAATAGTTCGAACCTCGAAAAATTTCGATTTTCAGTGTAGATCGATGTTTCGTTCGATACAGCCGTGCAAGACATTGTTCAATTCAAGACGTTCGTGTTTTCGGACGATTTGAACAGCTCTGACACATATACGTTGACCTTAGATGCCAGATTCGTTTGAAACTCCAGATATCTCGATTCTCGGTGTAGATAAATTTTTCGGTCGATACAACCGTGCGAGTCGACGCTTTCCGCAAGAACTCCGTCTTTCGGGACTAAATGCGTAGGTTCAACATTCTTATGTCGAACTAAAATGACAAAAATGTCCGAAACTTGGGAAATCACGATTCTCGGTGTTCGATTCTTCGTTCAATACAGATGTGCAAAACGAAAATTCATGCAAGAATTTCGTGTTTCTGGTCAAATCGTACAATTTTGACACGCTTACGTTGAGCTGAAAGCGTGAATCGTTCGAAACGCGGGACATCTCGATTCTCGGCGCAGATCGATGTTTCCTTCGATACAGCCGTGCAAAACATTGTTTAATGCAAGAAGTACGTTTTTTCGGACCATTAGAACAATTCTGACACATATACGTCGACTTTAGACGCCAGATTCGTTTGAAACTTAGTATATCTCGATTCTCGGTGTAGATCAACTTTTCGTTTGAATCAACTGTGCGCGTCGACGCTTATCGCATAAACTTCGTTATACAAGACAAAATGCATAGTTCTAACACATTTACGTCGAAGTGAGAAGACAGAATCGTTCGAAACTTTGGACATCTCGATTCTCGGTGTAGATCGATGTTTTGTTCTTTCCAGCCGTGGACGACGACGTTAACAAAAGTTTTCGTTTTTCGAGACGAAATGGATGGTCTAAATCTTTTATGTCAAACGAAGATGACAGAATCTTCCGAAACTCAGGACATCTCAATTCTCGGTGTAGATCGATTGTTCGCTCGAAACAACGGGGCAAGTCAACGCTGATTGCAAGAACTTCTCCTTTCAAGGCAAAATGCATAATTTTGACACTTCTATGTCGAACTGAAATTACAGAATCGTTCGATAGTCAAGACATCTCGATTCTCGGTGTAGATCACTTTTTCGGTCGATACAACCGTGCAAGTCGACGCTTACCACAAAAACTTCGTCTTTCGAGACAAAATGCATAGTTACAACATTCTATCAACGAAGTAAAATGACAGAAACGTTCGAAACTCGGTAAATCACGATTCTAGGTGTTCGATTCTTCGTTCGATACAGCCATGCACAACGACAATTGATGCAATAACCTCGCGTTCCTGGTTCAATCGTACAATTTTGACACGCTCACGCTGAGCTGAAAGCGAGAATAGTTCGAAACTCGGGAAATCTCGATTCTTGGCGCAGATCGATGTTTCGTTCGATACAGTCGTGCAAAACATCATTCAATGCAAGAATTAAGTCGTTTCGGATGAATTAACCGATTTTGACACATCAACGCCGAGCTGAGATGCCAGGATTGTCCGAAAATCAGGACATCTCGTTTCTCGGTAATCGATTTTCCAGTCGATACATTTGTCTAAAACGACGGTTAACGCAAGAATTTCGTGTTTCTCGACAAAATGAACGATTTTGACACGTAGGCGTCGAGCTGAAATGCCACAATCGTCCGAATCTTCGGACATCTCAGATTCTTATGTAGGTCGACGTTTCGTTCGAAATAGCCGTGCAAAACGACGATTAATGCAGGAAATTCGTGTTACTGGACAAATCGTACAACTTCAACACTATTATGTCGAGCTGAAAGCGAGAATCGTTCGAAACTCGGGACATCTCGATTCTCGGTGTAGATCGATGTTTCGTTCGATACACCCGTGCAGAACATCGTTCAATGAAAGAAGTTCGTGTTTTCGGACGATTCGAACAATTCTGACACATATACGCCGACCTCAGATGCCAGATTCGTTTGAAACTAGAGACATTTCGATTCTCGGTGTAGATCGATTTTTCGGTCGATACGACTGTGCGAGTCGACGCTTATCGCAAGAACTTCGTCATTTGAGACAGAATGCATAGTTTTAAAACATTTATGTTGAACTGAGCAGACAGAATCGTTCGAAACTTAGGACATCACGATTCTCGGTGTAGATCGATCGTTCGCTCAATACAACGGAGCGAGTCAACCCTGATCGAAAGAACTTTGTCTTTCGAGAAAAAAGGCATATTTTCAACACTGCTATGTCGAACTGGGATGACAGAATCGTTCGAACGCCGAGAAATCTCTCTTTCCGCAGTAGATCGATGTTTCGTTCGATACAGCCGTGCAAAACATTGTTTAATCCAAGACGTTCGTGTTTTCGGACGACTTGAACAGCTCTGACACATATACGTCGACCTTAGATGCCAGATTCGTTTGAAACTCCAAATATTTCGATTCTCGGTGTAGATCAATTTTTCGGTCGATACAACCGTGCGAGTCGACGCTTTCCGCAAGAACTTCGTCTTTCGGGACTAAATGCATAGGTTCAACATTTTCATGTCGAACCAAAATGACAGAAACGTCCGAAACTTGGGAAATCACGATTCTCGTCGTTCGATTCTTCGTTCGATACAGCCGTGCAAAACGACAATTCATGCAAGAATTACGTGTTCCTGGTCAAATCGAACAATTTTGACACGCTCACGTTGAGCTGAGAGCGAGAATCGTTCGAAACTCGGGACATCTCGATTCTCGGCGCAGATCGATGTTTCCTTCGTTACAGCTGTGCAAAACATCATTCAATGAAAGAATTGAGTCGACTTGGATGAATAAAACGATTCTAACACATCAACGTCGAGCTAAGATCCAGGATTGTTCGAAACTTAGGTCATCTCGTTTCTCGGTGATCGATTTTCCAGCCGATACGTTTGTGCAAAACGACGGTTAACGCGAGAATTTTGTGTTTCTCGACAAATTGTAGGATTTTGACACGTAGGCGTCAAGCGGAGATGCCAGAATCGTCCGAAAGTTGGGACATCTCGGATTCTTATGTAGGTCGACGTTTCGTTCGAAATAGCCGTGCAAAACGACGATTAACGCAAGAAATTCGTGTTACTGGACAAATCGTAAGCCTTTAACACTATTATGTCGAGCTGAAATGACAGAATCGACGAAACTCGAGATATTTCGTTCTCGGTGTAGATCGATGTTTCGTTCGATACAGCCGTGCAGAACATCGTTTAATGCAAGAAGTTCGTGTTTTCGGACGATTCGAACAATTCTGACACATATACGCCGACCTCAGATGCCAGATTCGTTTGAAACTCGAGACATCTCGTTTCTCGGTGTAGATCAACTTTTCGTTTGAATCAACTGTGCGAGTCGACGCTTATGGCATAAACTTAGTCTTTCGAGACAAAATGCATAGTTTCAACATACTTATGTTAAACTAAAATGACAGAAACGTTCGAAACTCTGGAAATCACGATTCTCGGTGTTCGATTTTTCGTTCGATACAGATGTGCAAAACGACAATTCATGCAAGAATTTCGTGTTTCTGGTCAAATCGTACAATTTTGACACGCTTACGTTGAGCTGAAAGCGAGAATCGTTCGAAACTCGGGAAATCTCGATTCTCGGCGCAGCTCGATGTTTCGTTCGATACAGCCGTGCAAAACATTGTTTAATGCAAGAAGTACGTTTTTTCGGACCATTTAAACAATTCTGACACATATACGTCGACCTTAGATGCCAGATTCGTTTGAAACTTAGTATATCTCGATTCTCGGTGTAGATCAATTTTTCGGTCGATACAACCGTGCGAGTCAACGCTTATCGCAAGAACTTCGTCATTTCAGACGGAATGCATAGTTTTAAGACATTTATGTTGAACTGCGCAGACGGAATCGTTCGAAACTTAGGACATCACGATTCTCGGTGTAGATCGATTGTTCGCTCCATACAACGGGGCGAGTCAACCCTGATCAAAAGAACTTCGTCTTTCGAGGCGAAATGCATATTTTCAACACTGCTACGTCAAACTAGGATGACAGAATAGTTCGAACCTCGAAAAATTTCGATTTTCAGTGTAGATCGATGTTTCGTTCGATACAGCCGTGCAAAACATTGTTCAATCCAAGACGTTCGTGTTTTCGGACGATTTGAACAGCTCTGACACATATACGTTGACCTTAGATGCCAGATTCGTTTGAAACTCCAGATGTCTCGATTCTCGGTGTAGATAAATTTTTCGGTCGATACAACCGTGCGAGTCGACGCTTTCCGCCCGAACTTCGTGTTTCGGGACTAAATGCGTAGGTTCAACATTCTTATGTCGAACTAAAATGACAAACATGTCCGAAACTTGGAAAATCACGATTTTCGGTGTTCGATTCTTCGTTCGATACAGCCGTGCAAAACGACAATTCATGCAAGAATTACGTGTTGCTGGTCAAATCGAACAATTTTGACACGCTTACGTTGAACTAAGAGTGAGAATCGTTCGAAATCGAATCAAATCGAACAATTTTGACACGCTTACGTTGAACTGAGAGTGAGAATCGTTCGAAACTCGGGACATCTCGATTCTTGGCGCAGATTGATGTTTCGTTCGATGAAGCCGTGCAAAACATCATTCAATGCAAGAATTAAGTCGTTTTGGATGAATTAAACGATTCTGACACATCAACGTCGAGCTGAGATGCCAGGATTGTCCGAAACTCAGGTCATCTCGTTTCTCGGTGATCGATTTTCCAGTCGATACATTTGTCTAAAACGACGGTTAACGCAAGAATTTCGTGTTTCTCGACAAAATAAACGATTTTGACACGTAGGCGTCGAGCTGAAATGCCAGAATCGTCCGAATCTTCGGACATCTCGGATTCTTATGTAGGTCGACGTTTCGTTCGAAATAGCCGTGCAAAACGACGATTAATGCAAGAAATTTGTGTTACTGGACAAATCGTACAACTTCAACACTATTATGTCGAGCTGAAATGACAGAATCGACGAAACTCGAGACATTTCGTTCTCGGTGTAGATCGATGTTTTGTTCGTTACAGCCTTGAGAGACGACGTTTTACGCAAGGACACCGTTTTTCGAGACAAAATAAATGGTTTCAACACTTTTATGTCGAACCAAGATGACAGAATCTTCCAAAACTCAGGATATCTTTATTTTCGGTGTAGATCAATTGTTCGTTCGATAAAACGGGGCGAGTCAACGCTTATCGCAAGAACTCCGTCTTCCGAGACGGAATGCATATTTTAACACTTCTATGACTAATTGAGATGACAGAATTGTCCGAAACTCGAGAAATCTTAATCCTCGTTTACCTATTTTTGGTTTGATACAGGCGTGCAAAACTACTATTCATGGAAGAATTTAGCGTTACTGGATGAATTGCACAATGTTAACGCTCTTATGGTAGGCTAAAATAACGAAATCGTTCGGAATTCGGGACATCTCGATTTTTGGTGTCGATCGGTGTTTCGTTCGATACAGCCGCGCAAAACATCATTCCATGCAAGAATTTAGTGGTTTTGGGTAAATTAAACGATTCTGACACATCAACGTCGAGCTGAGATGCGAGGATTGTCCGAAACTCAAGTCATCTTGTTACTCGGTGATCGACTTTCCAGTCGATACCTTTGTCTAAAACGACGGTTTATGCAAAATTTCGTATTTCTCGACGAAATGAACGATTTTGACACGTAGGCGTCGAGCTGAAATGCCAGAATCGTCCGAACCTTGGGACATATTGGAATCTTATGTAGGTCGACGTTTCGTTCAAAAAAGCCGTGCAAAACGACGATTTATGCAAGAAATTCGTGTTACTGGACAAATCGAACAACTTCAACACTATCTCGTCGAGCTGAAATGACAGATTCGACGAAACTCGAGACATCTCGATTCCCGGTGTAGATCAATGTTTTGTTCAATACAGCTGTGCAGAACATCGATCAATGCAAGAAGTCCGAGTTTTCGGACGATTCGAACAATTCTGACACATATACGCCGACCTCAGATGCCAGATTCGTTTGAAACTCGAGACATCTCGTTTCTCGGTGTAGATCAACTTTTCGTTTGAATCAACTGTGCGAGTCGACGCTTATGGCATAAACTTAGTCTTTCGAGACAAAATGCATAGTTTCAACATACTTATGTTAAACTAAAATGACAGAAACGTTCGAAACTCTGGAAATCACGATTCTCGGTGTTCGATTTTTCGTTCGATACAGATGTGCAAAACGACAATTCATGCAAGAATTTCGTGTTTCTGGTCAAATCGTACAATTTTGACACGCTTACGTTGAGCTGAAAGCGAGAATCGTTCGAAACTCGGGAAATCTCGATTCTCGGCGCAGCTCGATGTTTCGTTCGATACAGCCGTGCAAAACATTGTTTAATGCAAGAAGTACGTTTTTTCGGACCATTTAAACAATTCTGACACATATACGTCGACCTTAGATGCCAGATTCGTTTGAAACTTAGTATATCTCGATTCTCGGTGTAGATCAATTTTTCGGTCGATACAACCGTGCGAGTCAACGCTTATCGCAAGAACTTCGTCATTTCAGACGGAATGCATAGTTTTAAGACATTTATGTTGAACTGCGCAGACGGAATCGTTCAAAACTTAGGACATCACGATTCTCGGTGTAGATCGATTGTTCGCTCCATACAACGGGGCGAGTCAACCCTGATCAAAAGAACTTCGTCTTTCGAGGCGAAATGCATATTTTCAACACTGCTACGTCAAACTAGGATGACAGAATAGTTCGAACCTCGAAAAATTTCGATTTTCAGTGTAGATCGATGTTTCGTTCGATACAGCCGTGCAAAACATTGTTCAATCCAAGACGTTCGTGTTTTCGGACGATTTGAACAGCTCTGACACATATACGTTGACCTTAGATGCCAGATTCGTTTGAAACTCCAGATGTCTCGATTCTCGGTGTAGATAAATTTTTCGGTCGATACAACCGTGCGAGTCGACGCTTTCCGCCCGAACTTCGTGTTTCGGGACTAAATGCGTAGGTTCAACATTCTTATGTCGAACTAAAATGACAAACATGTCCGAAACTTGGAAAATCACGATTTTCGGTGTTCGATTCTTCGTTCGATACAGCCGTGCAAAACGACAATTCATGCAAGAATTACGTGTTGCTGGTCAAATCGAACAATTTTGACACGCTTACGTTGAACTAAGAGTGAGAATCGTTCGAAATCGAATCAAATCGAACAATTTTGACACGCTTACGTTGAACTGAGAGTGAGAATCGTTCGAAACTCGGGACATCTCGATTCTTGGCGCAGATTGATGTTTCGTTCGATGAAGCCGTGCAAAACATCATTCAATGCAAGAATTAAGTCGTTTTGGATGAATTAAACGATTCTGACACATCAACGTCGAGCTGAGATGCCAGGATTGTCCGAAACTCAGGTCATCTCGTTTCTCGGTGATCGATTTTCCAGTCGATACATTTGTCTAAAACGACGGTTAACGCAAGAATTTCGTGTTTCTCGACAAAATAAACGATTTTGACACGTAGGCGTCGAGCTGAAATGCCAGAATCGTCCGAATCTTCGGACATCTCGGATTCTTATGTAGGTCGACGTTTCGTTCGAAATAGCCGTGCAAAACGACGATTAATGCAAGAAATTTGTGTTACTAGACAAATCGTACAACTTCAACACTATTATGTCGAGCTGAAATGACAGAATCGACGAAACTCGAGACATTTCGTTCTCGGTGTAGATCGATGTTTTGTTCGTTACAGCCTTGAGAGACGACGTTTTACGCAAGGACACCGTTTTTCGAGACAAAATAAATGGTTTCAACACTTTTATGTCGAACCAAGATGACAGAATCTTCCAAAACTCAGGATATCTTTATTTTCGGTGTAGATCAATTGTTCGTTCGATAAAACGGGGCGAGTCAACGCTTATCGCAAGAACTCCGTCTTCCGAGACGGAATGCATATTTTAACACTTCTATGACTAATTGAGATGACAGAATTGTCCGAAACTCGAGAAATCTTAATCCTCGTTTACCTATTTTTGGTTTGATACAGGCGTGCAAAACTACTATTCATGGAAGAATTTAGCGTTACTGGATGAATTGCACAATGTTAACGCTCTTATGGTAGGCTAAAATAACGAAATCGTTCGGAATTCGGGACATCTCGATTTTCGGTGTCGATCGGTGTTTCGTTCGATACAGCCGCGCAAAACATCATTCCATGCAAGAATTTAGTGGTTTTGGGTAAATTAAACGATTCTGACACATCAACGTCGAGCTGAGATGCGAGGATTGTCCGAAACTCAAGTCATCTTGTTACTCGGTGATCGACTTTCCAGTCGATACCTTTGTCTAAAACGACGGTTTATGCAAAATTTCGTATTTCTCGACGAAATGAACGATTTTGACACGTAGGCGTCGAGCTGAAATGCCAGAATCGTCCGAACCTTGGGACATATTGGAATCTTATGTAGGTCGACGTTTCGTTCAAAAAAGCCGTGCAAAACGACGATTTATGCAAGAAATTCGTGTTACTGGACAAATCGAACAACTTCAACACTATCTCGTCGAGCTGAAATGACAGATTCGACGAAACTCGAGACATCTCGATTCCCGGTGTAGATCAATGTTTTGTTCAATACAGCTGTGCAGAACATCGATCAATGCAAGAAGTCCGAGTTTTCGGACGATTCGAACAATTCTGACACATATACGCCGACCTCAGATGCCAGATTCGTTTGAAACTCGAGACATTTCGTTTCTCGGTGTAGATCAACTTTTCGTTTGAATCAACTGTGCGAGTCGACGCTTATAGCATAAACTTCGTCTTTCGAGACAAAATGCATTGTTTCAACATACTTATGTCAAACTAAAATGACAGAAACGTTCGAAACTTGGGAAATCACGATTCTCGGTGTTCGATTTTTCGTTCGATACAGATGTGCAAAACGACAATTCATGCAAGAATTTCGTGTTTCTGGTCCAATCGTACAATTTTGACACGCTTACGTTGAGCTGAAAGCGAGAATCGTTCGAAACTCGGGAAATCTCAATTCTCGGCGCAGCTCGATGTTTCGTTCGTTACAGCCGTGCAGAACATCGTTCAATGCAAGAAGTTCGTGTTTTCGGACGATTATAACGATTCTGACACATACATGTCGGCCTCAGATGCCAGATTCGTTTTAAACTCAAGACATCTCGTTTCTCGGTGTAGATCAATTTTTCGTTTGTATCAACCGTGCGCGTCGACGCTTATAGCATAAACTTTGTATTACGAGACGAAATGCATAGTTCTAACGAATTTATGTCGAACTGAGGAAGCAGAATCGTTCGAAACTTGGGACATCTCGATTCTCGGTGTAGATTAATGTTTTGTTCGTTACAGCCTTGCGAGACGACGTTTCACGCAAGGACACCGTTTTTCGAGACAAAATGAATGGTTTCAACACTTTTATGTCAAACTAAGATGACAGAATCTTCTAAAACTCAAGACATCTTAATTTTCGGTGTAGATCAATTGTTCGTTCGATACAACGGGGCGAGTCAACGCTTATCGCAAGAACTCCGTCTTCCGAGACGGAATGCATAATTTTAACACTTCTATGACTAATTGAGATGACAGAATTGTTCGAAACTCGAGAAATCTTAATCCTCATTTACCTATGTTTGGTTTGATAAAGGCGTGCAAAACTACTATTCATGGAAGAATTTGGCGTTACTGGATGTATTGCACAATTTTAACACTCTTATGGTGAGCTAAAATGACGAAATCGTTCGAAACTCGGGACATCTCGCTTCTCGGTGTAGATCAACTTTTCGTTTGAATCAACTGTGCGAGTCGACGCTTATAGCATAAACTTCGTCTTACGAGACAAAATGCATAGTTCTAACACGATGATGTCGGAGTGAGAAGACAGAATCGTTCGAAACTTTGGACATCTCGATTCTCGATTTAGATCGATGTTTTGTTCGTTCCAGCCGTGGACGACGACGTTTATCAAAAGTTTCCGTTTTTCGAGACAAAATAAATGGTCTAACACTTTTATGTCATACTAAGATGACAGAAGCTTCCGAAACTCAGGTCATCTTAATTCTCGGTGTAGATCGATTGTTCGCTCGATACAACGGGGCAAGTCAACGCTGATTTGCAAGAACTTCGTCTTTCGAGGCAAAATGCATAATTTGAACACTTCTATGTCGAACTGAAATGACAGAATCGTTCGAAAGTCAAGACATCTCGATTCTGGTGTAGATCGTCTTTTCGGTCGATACAACCGTGCGAGTCGACGCTTACCAAAAGAACTTCGTCTTTCGAGACAAAATGCATAGTTCCAACATTCTTATAACGAAGTAAAATGACAGAAACGTTCGAAACTTGGGAAATCACGATTCTCGGTGTTCGATTCTTCGTTCGATACAGCCGTGCTCAACGACAATTGATGCAATAATCTCGTGTTCCTGGTTAAATCGAACAATTTTGACACGCTTACGTTGAGCTGAAAGCGAGAATCGTTCGAAACTTGGGACATCTCGATTCTCGGTGTAGATCGATGTTTCGTTCGATACACCCGTGCAGAACATCGTTCAATGCAAGAAGTTCGTGTTTTCGGACGATTCGAACAATTCTGACACATATACGCCGACCTCAGATGCCAGATTCGTTTGAAACTAGAGACATCTCGTTTCTCGGTGTAGATCAACTTTTCGTTTGAATCAACTGTGCGAGGCGACGCTTATCGCATAAACTTTGTTTTACAAGACAAAATGCATAGTTCTAACACATTTACGTCGAAGTGAGAAGACAGAATCGTTCGAAACTTTGGACATCTCGATTCTCGGTGTAGATCGATGTTTTGTTCGTTCCAGCCGTGGACGACGACGTTAACAAAAGTTTTCGTTTTTCGAGACAAAATGGATGGTCTAAATCTTTTATGTCAAACTAAGATGACAGAATCTTTCGAAACTCAGGACATCTCAATTCTAGGTGTAGATCGATTGTTCGCTCGATACAACGGCGCAAGTCAACGCTGATTGCAAGAAGTTCGTCTTTCGAGGCAAAATGCATAATTTTAACGCTTTTATGTCAAACTGAAATGACAGAATCGTTCGAAAGTCAAGACATCTCGATTCTCGTCGTGGATCGATTTTGCGGTCGATACAACCGCGCGAGTCGACGCTTACCACAAGAACATCGTCTTTCGAGTCGAAATCCATAGTTTCAACATACTTATGTTGAACTAAAATGACAGAAACGTCCGAAACTTGGGAAATCACGATTCTCGGTGTTCGATTCTTCGTTCAATACAGATGTGCAAAACGAAAATTCATGCAAGAATTTCGTGTTTCTGGTCAAATCGTACAATTTTGACACGCTTACGTTGAGCTGAAAGCGTGAATCGTTCGAAACGCGGGATATCTCGATTCTCGTCGCAGGTCGATGTTTCGTTCGATACAGCCGTGCAAAACATTGTTTAATGCAAGAAGTACGTTTTTTCGGACCATTTAAACAATTCTGGCACATATACGTCGACCTTAGATGCCAGATTCGTTTGAAACTTAGTATATCTCGATTCTCGGTGTAGATCAATTTTTCGGTCGATACAACTGTGCGAGTCAACGCTTATCGCAAGAACTTCGTCATTTCAGACAGAATGCATAGTTTTAAGACATTTATGTTGAACTGCGCAGACGGAATCGTTCGAAACTTAGGACATCACGATTCTCGGTGTAGATCGATTGTTCGCTCCATACAACGGGGCGAGTCAACCCTGATCAAAAGAACTTCGTCTTTCGAGGCGAAATGCATATTTTCAACACTGCTACGTCAAACTAGGATGACAGAATAGTTCGAACCTCGAAAAATTTCGATTTTCAGTGTAGATCGATGTTTCGTTCGATACAGCCGTGCAAAACATTGTTCAATCCAAGACGTTCGTGTTTTCGGATGATTTGAACAGCTCTGACACATATACGTTGACCTTAGATGCCAGATTCGTTTGAAACTCCAGATGTCTCGATTCTCGGGGTAGATCAATTTTTCGGTCGATACAACCGTGCGAGTCGACGCTTTCCGCAAGAACTTCGTCTTTCGGGACTAAATGCATAGGTTCAACATTTTCATGTCGAACCAAAATGACAGAAACGTCCGAAACTTGGGAAATCACGATTCTCGTCGTTCGATTCTTCGTTCGATACAGCCGTGCAAAACGACAATTCATGCAAGAATTACGTGTTCCTGGTCAAATCGAACAATTTTGACACGCTCACGTTGAGCTGAGAGCGAGAATCGTTCGAAACTCGGGACATCTCGATTCTCGGCGCAGATCGATGTTTCCTTCGTTACAGCTGTGCAGAATCGTCCGAAAGTTGGGACATCTCGGATTCTTATGTAGGTCGACGTTTCGTTCGAAATAGCCGTGCAAAACGACGATGAACGCAAGAAATTCGTGTTACTGGACAAATCGTAAGCCTTTAACACTATTATGTCGAGCTGAAATGACAGAATCGACGAAACTCGAGATATTTCGTTCTCGGTGTAGATCGATGTTTCGTTCGATACAGCCGTGCAGAACATCGTTTAATGCAAGAAGTTCGTGTTTTCGGACGATTCGAACAATTCTGACACATATACGCCGACCTCAGATGCCAGATTCGTTTGAAACTCGAGACATCTCGTTTCTCGGTGTAGATCAACTTTTCGTTTGAATCAACTGTGCGAGTCGACGCTTATGGCATAAACTTAGTCTTCCGAGACAAAATGCATAGTTTCAACATACTTATGTTAAACCAAAATGACAGAAACGTTCGAAACTCTGGAAATCACGATTCTCGGTGTTCGATTTTTCGTTCGATACAGATGTGCAAAACGACAATTCATGCAAGAATTTCGTGTTTCTGGTCAAATCGTACAATTTTGACACGCTTACGTTGAGCTGAAAGCGAGAATCGTTCGAAACTCGGGAAATCTCGATTCTCGGCGCAGCTCGATGTTTCGTTCGTTACAGCCGTGCAAAACATTGTTCAATGCAAGAAGTACGTGTTTTCGGACCATTTGAACGATTCTGACACATATACGTCGACCTTAGATGCCAAATTCGTTTGAAACTCCAAATGTCTCGATTCTCGGTGTAGATCAATTTTTCGGTCGATACAACCGTGCGAGTCGACGCTTTCCGCAAGAACTTCGTCTTTCGGGACTGAATGCATAGGTTCAACATTCTCATGTCGAACCAAAATGACAGAAACGTCCGAAACTTGGGAAATCACGATTCTCGTCGTTCGATTCTCCGTTCGATACAGCCGTGCAAAACGACAATTCATGCAAGAATTACGTGTTCCTGGTCAAATCGAACAATTTTGACACGCTCACGTTGAGCTGAGAGCGAGAATCGTTCGAAACTCGGGACATCTCGATTCTCGGCGCAGATCGATGTTTGGTTCGTTACAGCTGTGCAAAACATTGTTTAATGCAAGAAGTACGTTTTTGCGGACCATTCGAACAATTCTGACACAATTACGTCGACTTTAGATGCCAGATTCGTTTGAAACTAGAGACATTTCGATTCTCGGCGTAGATCGATTTTTCGGTCGATACGACTGTGCGAGTCGACGCTTATCGCAAGAACTTCGTCATTTGAGACAGAATGCATAGTTTTAAGACATTTATGTTGAACTGAGCAGACAGAATCGTTCGAAACTTAGGACATCACGATTCTCGGTGTAGATCGATCGTTCGCTCGATACAACGGAGCGAGTCAACCCTGATCGAAAGAACTTTGTCTTTCGAGGCGAAATGCATATTTTCAACACTGCTATGTCGAACTGGGATGACAGAATCGTTCGAACGCCGAGAAATCTCTCTTTCCGCAGTAGATCGATGTTTTGTTCGATACAGCCGTGCCAAACATTGTTCAATCCAAGACGTTCGTGTTTTCGGACGATTTGAACAGCTCTGACACATATACGTCGACCTTAGATGCCAGATTCGTTTGAAACTCCAAATATCTCGATTCTCGGTGTAGATCAATTTTTCGGTCGATACAACCGTGCGAGTCGACGCTTTCCGCAAGAACTTCGTCTTTCGGGACTAAATGCATAGGTTCAACATTCTCATGTCGAACCAAAATGACAGAACCGTCCGAAACTTGGGAAATCACGATTCTCGTCGTTTGATTCTTTGTTCGATACAGCCGTGCAAAACGACAATTCATGCAAGAATTACGTGTTCCTGGTCAAATCGAACAATTTTGACACGCTCACGTTGAGCTGAGAGCGAGAATCGTTCGAAACTCGGGACATCTCGATTCTCGGCGCAGATCGATGTTTCCTTCGATACAGCCGTGCAAAACTTTGTTTAATGCAAGAAGTACGTTTTTTCGGACCATTCGAACAATTCTGACACATATACGTTGACTTTAGATGCCAGATTCGTTTGAAACTAGAGACATTTCGATTCTCGGCGTAGATCGATTTTTCGGTCGATACGACTGTGCGAGTCGACGCTTATCGCAAGAACTTCGTCATTTGAGACAGAATGCATAGTTTTAAGACATTTATGTTGAACTGAGCAGACAGAATCGTTCGAAACTTAGGACATCACGATTCTCGGTGTAGATCGATCGTTCGCTCGATACAACGGAGCGAGTCAACCCTGATCGAAAGAACTTTGTCTTTCGAGGCGAAATGCATATTTTCAACACTGCTATGTCGAACTGGGATGACAGAATCGTTCGAACGCCGAGAAATCTCTCTTTCCGCAGTAGATCGATGTTTTGTTCGATACAGCCGTGCCAAACATTGTTCAATCCAAGACGTTCGTGTTTTCGGACGATTTGAACAGCTCTGACACATATACGTCGACCTTAGATGCCAGATTCGTTTGAAACTCCAAATATCTCGATTCTCGGTGTAGATCAATTTTTCGGTCGATACAACCGTGCGAGTCGACGCTTTCCGCAAGAACTTCGTCTTTCGGGACTAAATGCATAGGTTCAACATTCTCATGTCGAACCAAAATGACAGAACCGTCCGAAACTTGGGAAATCACGATTCTCGTCGTTTGATTCTTTGTTCGATACAGCCGTGCAAAACGACAATTCATGCAAGAATTACGTGTTCCTGGTCAAATCGAACAATTTTGACACGCTCACGTTGAGCTGAGAGCGAGAATCGTTCGAAACTCGGGACATCTCGATTCTCGGCGCAGATCGATGTTTCGTTCGTTACAGCCGTGCAAAACATTGTTTAATGCAAGAAGTACGTTTTTTCGGACCATTCGAACAATTCTGACACATATACGTTGACTTTAGATGCCAGATTCGTTTGAAACTTAGTATATCTCGATTCTCGGTGTAGATCAATTTTTCGGTCGATAAAACCGTGCGAGTCGACGCTTATCGCAAGAACTTTGTCATTTCAGACAGAATGCATAGTTTTAAGACATTTATGTTGAACTGCGCAGACGGAATCGTTCGAAACTTAGGACATCACGATTCTCGGTGTAGATCGATTGTTCGCTCCATACAACGGGGCGAGTCAACCCTGATCAAAAGAACTTCGTCTTTCGAGGCGAAATGCATATTTTCAACACTGCTACGTCAAACTAGGATGACAGAATAGTTCGAACCTCGAAAAATTTTGATTTTCAGTGTAGATCGATGTTTCGTTCGATACAGCCGTGCAAGACATTGTTCAATTCAAGACGTTCGTGTTTTCGGACGATTTGAACAGCTCTGACACATATACGTTGACCTTAGATGCCAGATTCGTTTGAAACTCCAGATATCTCGATTCTCGGTGTAGATAAATTTTTCGGTCGATACAACCGTGCGAGTCGACGCTTTCCGCAAGAACTCCGTCTTTCGGGACTAAATGCGTAGGTTCAACATTCTTATGTCGAACTAAAATGACAAAAATGTCCGAAACTTGGAAAATCACGATTTTCGGTGTTCGATACTTCGTTCGATGAAGCCGTGCAAAACATCATTCAATGCAAGAATTAAGTCGTTTTGGATGAATTTAACGATTCTGACACATCAACGTCGAGCTTCTCAGCATCTCTGCCAGGATTGTCCGAAACTCAGGTCATCTCGTTTCTCGGTGATCGATTTTCCAGTCGATACATTTGTCTAAAACGACGGTTAACGCAAGAATTTCGTGTTTCTCGACAAAATGAACGATTTTGACACGTAGGCGTCGAGCTGAAATGCCAGAATCGTCCGAATCTTCGGACATCTCAGATTCTTATGTAGGTCGACGTTTCGTTCGAAATAGCCGTGCAAAACGACGATTAATGCAGGAAATTCGTGTTACTGGACAAATCGTACAACTTCAACACTATTATGTCGAGCTGAAAGCGAGAATCGTTCGAAACTCGGGACATCTCGATTCTCGGTGTAGATCGATGTTTCGTTCGATACACCCGTGCAGAACATCGTTCAATGAAAGAAGTTCGTGTTTTCGGACGATTCGAACAATTCTGACACATATACGCCGACCTCAGATGCCAGATTCGTTTGAAACTAGAGACATTTCGATTCTCGGTGTAGATCGATTTTTCGGTCGATACGACTGTGCGAGTCGACGCTTATCGCAAGAACTTCGTCATTTGAGACAGAATGCATAGTTTTAAAACATTTATGTTGAACTGAGCAGACAAAATCGTTCGAAACTTAGGACATCACGATTCTCGGTGTAGATCGATCGTTCGCTCGATACAACGGAGCGAGTCAACCCTGATCGAAAGAACTTTGTCTTTCGAGGCGAAATGCATATTTTCAACACTGCTATGTCGAACTGGGATGACAGAATCGTTCGAACGCCGAGAAATCTCTCTTTCCGCAGTAGATCGATGTTTTGTTCGATACAGCCGTGCCAAACATTGTTTAATCCAAGACGTTCGTGTTTTCGGACGATTTGAACAGCTCTGACACATATACGTCGACCTTAGATGCCAGATTCGTTTGAAACTCCAAATATCTCGATTCTCGGTGTAGATCAATTTTTCGGTCGATACAACCGTGCGAGTCGACGCTTTCCGCAAGAACTTCGTCTTTCGGGACTAAATGCATAGGTTCAACATTCTCATGTCGAACCAAAATGACAGAACCGTCCGAAACTTGGGAAATCACGATTCTCGTCGTTTGATTCTTTGTTCGATACAGCCGTGCAAAACGACAATTCATGCAAGAATTACGTGTTCCTGGTCAAATCGAACAATTTTGACACGCTCACGTTGAGCTGAGAGCGAGAATCGTTCGAAACTCGGGACATCTCGATTCTCGGCGCAGATCGATGTTTGGTTCGTTACAGCTGTGCAAAACATTGTTTAATGCAAGAAGTACGTTTTTGCGGACCATTCGAACAATTCTGACACATATACGTCGACTTTAAATGCCAGATTCGTTTGAAACTTAGTATATCTCGATTCTCGGTGCAGATCAATTTTTCGGTCGATACAACCGTGCGAGTCGACGCTTATCGCAAGAACTTCGTCATTTCAGACAGAATGCATAGTTTTAAGACATTTATGTTGAACTGCGCAGACGGAATCGTTCGAAACTTAGGACATCACGATTCTCGGTGTAGATCGATTGTTCGCTCCATACAACGGGGCGAGTCAACCCTGATCAAAAGAACTTCGTCTTTCGAGGCGAAATGCATATTTTCAACATTGCTACGTCAAACTAGGATGACAGAATAGTTCGAACCTCGAAAAATTTCGATTTTCAGTGTAGATCGATGTTTCGTTCGATACAGCCGTGCAAGACATTGTTCAATTCAAGACGTTCGTGTTTTCGGACGATTTGAACAGCTCTGACACATATACGTTGACCTTAGATGCCAGATTCGTTTGAAACTCCAGATATCTCGATTCTCGGTGTAGATAAATTTTTCGGTCGATACAACCGTGCGAGTCGACGCTTTCCGCAAGAACTCCGTCTTTCGGGACTAAATGCGTAGGTTCAACATTCTTATGTCGAACTAAAATGACAAAAATGTCCGAAACTTGGGAAATCACGATTCTCGGTGTTCGATTCTTCGTTCAATACAGATGTGCAAAACGAAAATTCATGCAAGAATTTCGTGTTTCTGGTCAAATCGTACAATTTTGACACGCTTACGTTGAGCTGAAAGCGTGAATCGTTCGAAACGCGGGACATCTCGATTCTCGGCGCAGATCGATGTTTCCTTCGATACAGCCGTGCAAAACATTGTTTAATGCAAGAAGTACGTTTTTTCGGACCATTAGAACAATTCTGACACATATACGTCGACTTTAGATGCCAGATTCGTTTGAAACTTAGTATATCTCGATTCTCGGTGTAGATCAACTTTTCGTTTGAATCAACTGTGCGCGTCGACGCTTATCGCATAAACTTCGTTTTACAAGACAAAATGCATAGTTCTAACACATTTACGTCGAAGTGAGAAGACAGAATCGTTCGAAACTTTGGACATCTCGATTCTCGGTGTAGATCGATGTTTTGTTCTTTCCAGCCGTGGACGACGACGTTAACAAAAGTTTTCGTTTTTCGAGACGAAATGGATGGTCTAAATCTTTTATGTCAAACGAAGATGACAGAATCTTCCGAAACTCAGGACATCTCAATTCTCGGTGTAGATCGATTGTTCGCTCGAAACAACGGGGCAAGTCAACGCTGATTGCAAGAACTTCTCCTTTCAAGGCAAAATGCATAATTTTGACACTTCTATGTCGAACTGAAATTACAGAATCGTTCGATAGTCAAGACATCTCGATTCTCGGTGTAGATCACTTTTTCGGTCGATACAACCGTGCAAGTCGACGCTTACCACAAAAACTTCGTCTTTCGAGACAAAATGCATAGTTACAACATTCTATCAACGAAGTAAAATGACAGAAACGTTCGAAACTCGGTAAATCACGATTCTAGGTGTTCGATTCTTCGTTCGATACAGCCATGCACAACGACAATTGATGCAATAACCTCGCGTTCCTGGTTCAATCGTACAATTTTGACACGCTCACGCTGAGCTGAAAGCGAGAATAGTTCGAAACTCGGGAAATCTCGATTCTTGGCGCAGATCGATGTTTCGTTCGATACAGTCGTGCAAAACATCATTCAATGCAAGAATTAAGTCGTTTCGGATGAATTAACCGATTTTGACACATCAACGCCGAGCTGAGATGCCAGGATTGTCCGAAAATCAGGACATCTCGTTTCTCGGTAATCGATTTTCCAGTCGATACATTTGTCTAAAACGACGGTTAACGCAAGAATTTCGTGTTTCTCGACAAAATGAACGATTTTGACACGTAGGCGTCGAGCTGAAATGCCACAATCGTCCGAATCTTCGGACATCTCAGATTCTTATGTAGGTCGACGTTTCGTTCGAAATAGCCGTGCAAAACGACGATTAATGCAGGAAATTCGTGTTACTGGACAAATCGTACAACTTCAACACTATTATGTCGAGCTGAAAGCGAGAATCGTTCGAAACTCGGGACATCTCGATTCTCGGTGTAGATCGATGTTTCGTTCGATACACCCGTGCAGAACATCGTTCAATGAAAGAAGTTCGTGTTTTCGGACGATTCGAACAATTCTGACACATATACGCCGACCTCAGATGCCAGATTCGTTTGAAACTAGAGACATTTCGATTCTCGGTGTAGATCGATTTTTCGGTCGATACGACTGTGCGAGTCGACGCTTATCGCAAGAACTTCGTCATTTGAGACAGAATGCATAGTTTTAAAACATTTATGTTGAACTGAGCAGACAGAATCGTTCGAAACTTAGGACATCACGATTCTCGGTGTAGATCGATCGTTCGCTCAATACAACGGAGCGAGTCAACCCTGATCGAAAGAACTTTGTCTTTCGAGAAAAAAGGCATATTTTCAACACTGCTATGTCGAACTGGGATGACAGAATCGTTCGAACGCCGAGAAATCTCTCTTTCCGCAGTAGATCGATGTTTCGTTCGATACAGCCGTGCAAAACATTGTTTAATCCAAGACGTTCGTGTTTTCGGACGACTTGAACAGCTCTGACACATATACGTCGACCTTAGATGCCAGATTCGTTTGAAACTCCAAATATTTCGATTCTCGGTGTAGATCAATTTTTCGGTCGATACAACCGTGCGAGTCGACGCTTTCCGCAAGAACTTCGTCTTTCGGGACTAAATGCATAGGTTCAACATTTTCATGTCGAACCAAAATGACAGAAACGTCCGAAACTTGGGAAATCACGATTCTCGTCGTTCGATTCTTCGTTCGATACAGCCGTGCAAAACGACAATTCATGCAAGAATTACGTGTTCCTGGTCAAATCGAACAATTTTGACACGCTCACGTTGAGCTGAGAGCGAGAATCGTTCGAAACTCGGGACATCTCGATTCTCGGCGCAGATCGATGTTTCCTTCGTTACAGCTGTGCAAAACATCATTCAATGAAAGAATTGAGTCGACTTGGATGAATAAAACGATTCTAACACATCAACGTCGAGCTAAGATCCAGGATTGTTCGAAACTTAGGTCATCTCGTTTCTCGGTGATCGATTTTCCAGCCGATACGTTTGTGCAAAACGACGGTTAACGCGAGAATTTTGTGTTTCTCGACAAATTGTAGGATTTTGACACGTAGGCGTCAAGCGGAGATGCCAGAATCGTCCGAAAGTTGGGACATCTCGGATTCTTATGTAGGTCGACGTTTCGTTCGAAATAGCCGTGCAAAACGACGATTAACGCAAGAAATTCGTGTTACTGGACAAATCGTAAGCCTTTAACACTATTATGTCGAGCTGAAATGACAGAATCGACGAAACTCGAGATATTTCGTTCTCGGTGTAGATCGATGTTTCGTTCGATACAGCCGTGCAGAACATCGTTTAATGCAAGAAGTTCGTGTTTTCGGACGATTCGAACAATTCTGACACATATACGCCGACCTCAGATGCCAGATTCGTTTGAAACTCGAGACATCTCGTTTCTCGGTGTAGATCAACTTTTCGTTTGAATCAACTGTGCGAGTCGACGCTTATGGCATAAACTTAGTCTTTCGAGACAAAATGCATAGTTCTAACACGATGATGTCGGAGTGAGAAGACAGAATCGTTCGAAACTTTGGACATCTCGATTCTCGATTTAGATCGATGTTTTGTTCGTTCCAGCCGTGGACGACGACGTTTATCAAAAGTTTCCGTTTTTCGAGACAAAATAAATGGTCTAACACTTTTATGTCATACTAAGATGACAGAAGCTTCCGAAACTCAGGTCATCTTAATTCTCGGTGTAGATCGATTGTTCGCTCGATACAACGGGGCAAGTCAACGCTGATTTGCAAGAACTTCGTCTTTCGAGGCAAAATGCATAATTTGAACACTTCTATGTCGAACTGAAATGACAGAATCGTTCGAAAGTCAAGACATCTCGATTCTGGTGTAGATCGTCTTTTCGGTCGATACAACCGTGCGAGTCGACGCTTACCAAAAGAACTTCGTCTTTCGAGACAAAATGCATAGTTCCAACATTCTTATAACGAAGTAAAATGACAGAAACGTTCGAAACTTGGGAAATCACGATTCTCGGTGTTCGATTCTTCGTTCGATACAGCCGTGCTCAACGACAATTGATGCAATAATCTCGTGTTCCTGGTTAAATCGAACAATTTTGACACGCTTACGTTGAGCTGAAAGCGAGAATCGTTCGAAACTTGGGACATCTCGATTCTCGGTGTAGATCGATGTTTCGTTCGATACACCCGTGCAGAACATCGTTCAATGCAAGAAGTTCGTGTTTTCGGACGATTCGAACAATTCTGACACATATACGCCGACCTCAGATGCCAGATTCGTTTGAAACTAGAGACATCTCGTTTCTCGGTGTAGATCAACTTTTCGTTTGAATCAACTGTGCGAGGCGACGCTTATCGCATAAACTTTGTTTTACAAGACAAAATGCATAGTTCTAACACATTTACGTCGAAGTGAGAAGACAGAATCGTTCGAAACTTTGGACATCTCGATTCTCGGTGTAGATCGATGTTTTGTTCGTTCCAGCCGTGGACGACGACGTTAACAAAAGTTTTCGTTTTTCGAGACAAAATGGATGGTCTAAATCTTTTATGTCAAACTAAGATGACAGAATCTTTCGAAACTCAGGACATCTCAATTCTAGGTGTAGATCGATTGTTCGCTCGATACAACGGCGCAAGTCAACGCTGATTGCAAGAAGTTCGTCTTTCGAGGCAAAATGCATAATTTTAACGCTTTTATGTCAAACTGAAATGACAGAATCGTTCGAAAGTCAAGACATCTCGATTCTCGTCGTGGATCGATTTTGCGGTCGATACAACCGCGCGAGTCGACGCTTACCACAAGAACATCGTCTTTCGAGTCGAAATCCATAGTTTCAACATACTTATGTTGAACTAAAATGACAGAAACGTCCGAAACTTGGGAAATCACGATTCTCGGTGTTCGATTCTTCGTTCAATACAGATGTGCAAAACGAAAATTCATGCAAGAATTTCGTGTTTCTGGTCAAATCGTACAATTTTGACACGCTTACGTTGAGCTGAAAGCGTGAATCGTTCGAAACGCGGGAAATCTCGATTCTCGTCGCAGGTCGATGTTTCGTTCGATACAGCCGTGCAAAACATTGTTTAATGCAAGAAGTACGTTTTTTCGGACCATTTAAACAATTCTGGCACATATACGTCGACCTTAGATGCCAGATTCGTTTGAAACTTAGTATATCTCGATTCTCGGTGTAGATCAATTTTTCGGTCGATACAACTGTGCGAGTCAACGCTTATCGCAAGAACTTCGTCATTTCAGACAGAATGCATAGTTTTAAGACATTTATGTTGAACTGCGCAGACGGAATCGTTCGAAACTTAGGACATCACGATTCTCGGTGTAGATCGATTGTTCGCTCCATACAACGGGGCGAGTCAACCCTGATCAAAAGAACTTCGTCTTTCGAGGCGAAATGCATATTTTCAACACTGCTACGTCAAACTAGGATGACAGAATAGTTCGAACCTCGAAAAATTTCGATTTTCAGTGTAGATCGATGTTTCGTTCGATACAGCCGTGCAAAACATTGTTCAATCCAAGACGTTCGTGTTTTCGGATGATTTGAACAGCTCTGACACATATACGTTGACCTTAGATGCCAGATTCGTTTGAAACTCCAGATGTCTCGATTCTCGGGGTAGATCAATTTTTCGGTCGATACAACCGTGCGAGTCGACGCTTTCCGCCCGAACTTCGTGTTTCGGGACTAAATGCGTAGGTTCAACATTCTTATGTCGAACTAAAATGACAAACATGTCCGAAACTTGGAAAATCACGATTTTCGGTGTTCGATTCTTCGTTCGATACAGCCGTGCAAAACGACAATTCATGCAAGAATTACGTGTTGCTGGTCAAATCGAACAATTTTGACACGCTTACGTTGAACTAAGAGTGAGAATCGTTCGAAATCGAATCAAATCGAACAATTTTGACACGCTTACGTTGAACTGAGAGTGAGAATCGTTCGAAACTCGGGACATCTCGATTCTTGGCGCAGATTGATGTTTCGTTCGATGAAGCCGTGCAAAACATCATTCAATGCAAGAATTAAGTCGTTTTGGATGAATTAAACGATTCTGACACATCAACGTCGAGCTGAGATGCCAGGATTGTCCGAAACTCAGGTCATCTCGTTTCTCGGTGATCGATTTTCCAGTCGATACATTTGACTAAAACGACGGTTAACGCAAGAATTTCGTGTTTCTCGACAAAATAAACGATTTTGACACGTAGGCGTCGAGCTGAAATGCCAGAATCGTCCGAATCTTCGGACATCTCGGATTCTTATGTAGGTCGACGTTTCGTTCGAAATAGCCGTGCAAAACGACGATTAATGCAAGAAATTTGTGTTACTGGACAAATCGTACAACTTCAACACTATTATGTCGAGCTGAAATGACAGAATCGACGAAACTCGAGACATTTCGTTCTCGGTGTAGATCGATGTTTTGTTCGTTACAGCCTTGAGAGACGACGTTTTACGCAAGGACACCGTTTTTCGAGACAAAATAAATGGTTTCAACACTTTTATGTCGAACCAAGATGACAGAATCTTCCAAAACTCAGGATATCTTTATTTTCGGTGTAGATCAATTGTTCGTTCGATAAAACGGGGCGAGTCAACGCTTATCGCAAGAACTCCGTCTTCCGAGACGGAATGCATATTTTAACACTTCTATGACTAATTGAGATGACAGAATTGTCCGAAACTCGAGAAATCTTAATCCTCGTTTACCTATTTTTGGTTTGATACAGGCGTGCAAAACTACTATTCATGGAAGAATTTAGCGTTACTGGATGAATTGCACAATGTTAACGCTCTTATGGTAGGCTAAAATAACGAAATCGTTCGGAATTCGGGACATCTCGATTTTCGGTGTCGATCGGTGTTTCGTTCGATACAGCCGCGCAAAACATCATTCCATGCAAGAATTTAGTGGTTTTGGGTAAATTAAACGATTCTGACACATCAACGTCGAGCTGAGATGCGAGGATTGTCCGAAACTCAAGTCATCTTGTTACTCGGTGATCGACTTTCCAGTCGATACCTTTGTCTAAAACGACGGTTTATGCAAAATTTCGTATTTCTCGACGAAATGAACTATTTTGACACGTAGGCGTCGAGCTGAAATGCCAGAATCGTCCGAACCTTGGGACATATTGGAATCTTATGTAGGTCGACGTTTCGTTCAAAAAAGCCGTGCAAAACGACGATTTATGCAAGAAATTCGTGTTACTGGACAAATCGAACAACTTCAACACTATCTCGTCGAGCTGAAATGACAGATTCGACGAAACTCGAGACATCTCGATTCCCGGTGTAGATCAATGTTTTGTTCAATACAGCTGTGCAGAACATCGATCAATGCAAGAAGTCCGAGTTTTCGGACGATTCGAACAATTCTGACACATATACGCCGACCTCAGATGCCAGATTCGTTTGAAACTCGAGACATTTCGTTTCTCGGTGTAGATCAACTTTTCGTTTGAATCAACTGTGCGAGTCGACGCTTATAGCATAAACTTCGTCTTTCGAGACAAAATGCATTGTTTCAACATACTTATGTCAAACTAAAATGACAGAAACGTTCGAAACTTGGGAAATCACGATTCTCGGTGTTCGATTTTTCGTTCGATACAGATGTGCAAAACGACAATTCATGCAAGAATTTCGTGTTTCTGGTCCAATCGTACAATTTTGACACGCTTACGTTGAGCTGAAAGCGAGAATCGTTCGAAACTCGGGAAATCTCAATTCTCGGCGCAGCTCGATGTTTCGTTCGTTACAGCCGTGCAGAACATCGTTCAATGCAAGAAGTTCGTGTTTTCGGACGATTATAACGATTCTGACACATACATGTCGGCCTCAGATGCCAGATTCGTTTTAAACTCAAGACATCTCGTTTCTCGGTGTAGATCAATTTTTCCTTTGTATCAACCGTGCGCGTCGACGCTTATAGCATAAACTTTGTATTACGAGACGAAATGCATAGTTCTAACGAATTTATGTCGAACTGAGGAAGCAGAATCGTTCGAAACTTGGGACATCTCGATTCTCGGTGTAGATTAATGTTTTGTTCGTTACAGCCTTGCGAGACGACGTTTCACGCAAGGACACCGTTTTTCGAGACAAAATGAATGGTTTCAACACTTTTATGTCAAACTAAGATGACAGAATCTTCTAAAACTCAAGACATCTTAATTTTCGGTGTAGATCAATTGTTCGTTCGATACAACGGGGCGAGTCAACGCTTATCGCAAGAACTCCGTCTTCCGAGACGGAATGCATAATTTTAACACTTCTATGACTAATTGAGATGACAGAATTGTTCGAAACTCGAGAAATCTTAATCCTCATTTACCTATGTTTGGTTTGATAAAGGCGTGCAAAACTACTATTCATGGAAGAATTTGGCGTTACTGGATGTATTGCACAATTTTAACACTCTTATGGTGAGCTAAAATGACGAAATCGTTCGAAACTCGGGACATCTCGCTTCTCGGTGTAGATCAACTTTTCGTTTGAATCAACTGTGCGAGTCGACGCTTATAGCATAAACTTCGTCTTACGAGACAAAATGCATAGTTCTAACACGATGATGTCGGAGTGAGAAGACAGAATCGTTCGAAACTTTGGACATCTCGATTCTCGATTTAGATCGATGTTTTGTTCGTTCCAGCCGTGGACGACGACGTTTATCAAAAGTTTCCGTTTTTCGAGACAAAATAAATGGTCTAACACTTTTATGTCATACTAAGATGACAGAAGCTTCCGAAACTCAGGTCATCTTAATTCTCGGTGTAGATCGATTGTTCGCTCGATACAACGGGGCAAGTCAACGCTGATTTGCAAGAACTTCGTCTTTCGAGGCAAAATGCATAATTTGAACACTTCTATGTCGAACTGAAATGACAGAATCGTTCGAAAGTCAAGACATCTCGATTCTGGTGTAGATCGTCTTTTCGGTCGATACAACCGTGCGAGTCGACGCTTACCAAAAGAACTTCGTCTTTCGAGACAAAATGCATAGTTCCAACATTCTTATAACGAAGTAAAATGACAGAAACGTTCGAAACTTGGGAAATCACGATTCTCGGTGTTCGATTCTTCGTTCGATACAGCCGTGCTCAACGACAATTGATGCAATAATCTCGTGTTCCTGGTTAAATCGAACAATTTTGACACGCTTACGTTGAGCTGAAAGCGAGAATCGTTCGAAACTTGGGACATCTCGATTCTCGGTGTAGATCGATGTTTCGTTCGATACACCCGTGCAGAACATCGTTCAATGCAAGAAGTTCGTGTTTTCGGACGATTCGAACAATTCTGACACATATACGCCGACCTCAGATGCCAGATTCGTTTGAAACTAGAGACATCTCGTTTCTCGGTGTAGATCAACTTTTCGTTTGAATCAACTGTGCGAGGCGACGCTTATCGCATAAACTTTGTTTTACAAGACAAAATGCATAGTTCTAACACATTTACGTCGAAGTGAGAAGACAGAATCGTTCGAAACTTTGGACATCTCGATTCTCGGTGTAGATCGATGTTTTGTTCGTTCCAGCCGTGGACGACGACGTTAACAAAAGTTTTCGTTTTTCGAGACAAAATGGATGGTCTAAATCTTTTATGTCAAACTAAGATGACAGAATCTTTCGAAACTCAGGACATCTCAATTCTAGGTGTAGATCGATTGTTCGCTCGATACAACGGCGCAAGTCAACGCTGATTGCAAGAAGTTCGTCTTTCGAGGCAAAATGCATAATTTTAACGCTTTTATGTCAAACTGAAATGACAGAATCGTTCGAAAGTCAAGACATCTCGATTCTCGTCGTGGATCGATTTTGCGGTCGATACAACCGCGCGAGTCGACGCTTACCACAAGAACATCGTCTTTCGAGTCGAAATCCATAGTTTCAACATACTTATGTTGAACTAAAATGACAGAAACGTCCGAAACTTGGGAAATCACGATTCTCGGTGTTCGATTCTTCGTTCAATACAGATGTGCAAAACGAAAATTCATGCAAGAATTTCGTGTTTCTGGTCAAATCGTACAATTTTGACACGCTTACGTTGAGCTGAAAGCGTGAATCGTTCGAAACGCGGGAAATCTCGATTCTCGTCGCAGGTCGATGTTTCGTTCGATACAGCCGTGCAAAACATTGTTTAATGCAAGAAGTACGTTTTTTCGGACCATTTAAACAATTCTGGCACATATACGTCGACCTTAGATGCCAGATTCGTTTGAAACTTAGTATATCTCGATTCTCGGTGTAGATCAATTTTTCGGTCGATACAACTGTGCGAGTCAACGCTTATCGCAAGAACTTCGTCATTTCAGACAGAATGCATAGTTTTAAGACATTTATGTTGAACTGCGCAGACGGAATCGTTCGAAACTTAGGACATCACGATTCTCGGTGTAGATCGATTGTTCGCTCCATACAACGGGGCGAGTCAACCCTGATCAAAAGAACTTCGTCTTTCGAGGCGAAATGCATATTTTCAACACTGCTACGTCAAACTAGGATGACAGAATAGTTCGAACCTCGAAAAATTTCGATTTTCAGTGTAGATCGATGTTTCGTTCGATACAGCCGTGCAAAACATTGTTCAATCCAAGACGTTCGTGTTTTCGGATGATTTGAACAGCTCTGACACATATACGTTGACCTTAGATGCCAGATTCGTTTGAAACTCCAGATGTCTCGATTCTCGGGGTAGATCAATTTTTCGGTCGATACAACCGTGCGAGTCGACGCTTTCCGCCCGAACTTCGTGTTTCGGGACTAAATGCGTAGGTTCAACATTCTTATGTCGAACTAAAATGACAAACATGTCCGAAACTTGGAAAATCACGATTTTCGGTGTTCGATTCTTCGTTCGATACAGCCGTGCAAAACGACAATTCATGCAAGAATTACGTGTTGCTGGTCAAATCGAACAATTTTGACACGCTTACGTTGAACTAAGAGTGAGAATCGTTCGAAATCGAATCAAATCGAACAATTTTGACACGCTTACGTTGAACTGAGAGTGAGAATCGTTCGAAACTCGGGACATCTCGATTCTTGGCGCAGATTGATGTTTCGTTCGATGAAGCCGTGCAAAACATCATTCAATGCAAGAATTAAGTCGTTTTGGATGAATTAAACGATTCTGACACATCAACGTCGAGCTGAGATGCCAGGATTGTCCGAAACTCAGGTCATCTCGTTTCTCGGTGATCGATTTTCCAGTCGATACATTTGTCTAAAACGACGGTTAACGCAAGAATTTCGTGTTTCTCGACAAAATAAACGATTTTGACACGTAGGCGTCGAGCTGAAATGCCAGAATCGTCCGAATCTTCGGACATCTCGGATTCTTATGTAGGTCGACGTTTCGTTCGAAATAGCCGTGCAAAACGACGATTAATGCAAGAAATTTGTGTTACTGGACAAATCGTACAACTTCAACACTATTATGTCGAGCTGAAATGACAGAATCGACGAAACTCGAGACATTTCGTTCTCGGTGTAGATCGATGTTTTGTTCGTTACAGCCTTGAGAGACGACGTTTTACGCAAGGACACCGTTTTTCGAGACAAAATAAATGGTTTCAACACTTTTATGTCGAACCAAGATGACAGAATCTTCCAAAACTCAGGATATCTTTATTTTCGGTGTAGATCAATTGTTCGTTCGATAAAACGGGGCGAGTCAACGCTTATCGCAAGAACTCCGTCTTCCGAGACGGAATGCATATTTTAACACTTCTATGACTAATTGAGATGACAGAATTGTCCGAAACTCGAGAAATCTTAATCCTCGTTTACCTATTTTTGGTTTGATACAGGCGTGCAAAACTACTATTCATGGAAGAATTTAGCGTTACTGGATGAATTGCACAATGTTAACGCTCTTATGGTAGGCTAAAATAACGAAATCGTTCGGAATTCGGGACATCTCGATTTTTGGTGTCGATCGGTGTTTCGTTCGATACAGCCGCGCAAAACATCATTCCATGCAAGAATTTAGTGGTTTTGGGTAAATTAAACGATTCTGACACATCAACGTCGAGCTGAGATGCGAGGATTGTCCGAAACTCAAGTCATCTTGTTACTCGGTGATCGACTTTCCAGTCGATACCTTTGTCTAAAACGACGGTTTATGCAAAATTTCGTATTTCTCGACGAAATGAACGATTTTGACACGTAGGCGTCGAGCTGAAATGCCAGAATCGTCCGAACCTTGGGACATATTGGAATCTTATGTAGGTCGACGTTTCGTTCAAAAAAGCCGTGCAAAACGACGATTTATGCAAGAAATTCGTGTTACTGGACAAATCGAACAACTTCAACACTATCTCGTCGAGCTGAAATGACAGATTCGACGAAACTCGAGACATCTCGATTCCCGGTGTAGATCAATGTTTTGTTCAATACAGCTGTGCAGAACATCGATCAATGCAAGAAGTCCGAGTTTTCGGACGATTCGAACAATTCTGACACATATACGCCGACCTCAGATGCCAGATTCGTTTGAAACTCGAGACATCTCGTTTCTCGGTGTAGATCAACTTTTCGTTTGAATCAACTGTGCGAGTCGACGCTTATGGCATAAACTTAGTCTTTCGAGACAAAATGCATAGTTTCAACATACTTATGTTAAACTAAAATGACAGAAACGTTCGAAACTCTGGAAATCACGATTCTCGGTGTTCGATTTTTCGTTCGATACAGATGTGCAAAACGACAATTCATGCAAGAATTTCGTGTTTCTGGTCAAATCGTACAATTTTGACACGCTTACGTTGAGCTGAAAGCGAGAATCGTTCGAAACTCGGGAAATCTCGATTCTCGGCGCAGCTCGATGTTTCGTTCGATACAGCCGTGCAAAACATTGTTTAATGCAAGAAGTACGTTTTTTCGGACCATTTAAACAATTCTGACACATATACGTCGACCTTAGATGCCAGATTCGTTTGAAACTTAGTATATCTCGATTCTCGGTGTAGATCAATTTTTCGGTCGATACAACCGTGCGAGTCAACGCTTATCGCAAGAACTTCGTCATTTCAGACGGAATGCATAGTTTTAAGACATTTATGTTGAACTGCGCAGACGGAATCGTTCAAAACTTAGGACATCACGATTCTCGGTGTAGATCGATTGTTCGCTCCATACAACGGGGCGAGTCAACCCTGATCAAAAGAACTTCGTCTTTCGAGGCGAAATGCATATTTTCAACACTGCTACGTCAAACTAGGATGACAGAATAGTTCGAACCTCGAAAAATTTCGATTTTCAGTGTAGATCGATGTTTCGTTCGATACAGCCGTGCAAAACATTGTTCAATCCAAGACGTTCGTGTTTTCGGACGATTTGAACAGCTCTGACACATATACGTTGACCTTAGATGCCAGATTCGTTTGAAACTCCAGATGTCTCGATTCTCGGTGTAGATAAATTTTTCGGTCGATACAACCGTGCGAGTCGACGCTTTCCGCCCGAACTTCGTGTTTCGGGACTAAATGCGTAGGTTCAACATTCTTATGTCGAACTAAAATGACAAACATGTCCGAAACTTGGAAAATCACGATTTTCGGTGTTCGATTCTTCGTTCGATACAGCCGTGCAAAACGACAATTCATGCAAGAATTACGTGTTGCTGGTCAAATCGAACAATTTTGACACGCTTACGTTGAACTAAGAGTGAGAATCGTTCGAAATCGAATCAAATCGAACAATTTTGACACGCTTACGTTGAACTGAGAGTGAGAATCGTTCGAAACTCGGGACATCTCGATTCTTGGCGCAGATTGATGTTTCGTTCGATGAAGCCGTGCAAAACATCATTCAATGCAAGAATTAAGTCGTTTTGGATGAATTAAACGATTCTGACACATCAACGTCGAGCTGAGATGCCAGGATTGTCCGAAACTCAGGTCATCTCGTTTCTCGGTGATCGATTTTCCAGTCGATACATTTGTCTAAAACGACGGTTAACGCAAGAATTTCGTGTTTCTCGACAAAATAAACGATTTTGACACGTAGGCGTCGAGCTGAAATGCCAGAATCGTCCGAATCTTCGGACATCTCGGATTCTTATGTAGGTCGACGTTTCGTTCGAAATAGCCGTGCAAAACGACGATTAATGCAAGAAATTTGTGTTACTGGACAAATCGTACAACTTCAACACTATTATGTCGAGCTGAAATGACAGAATCGACGAAACTCGAGACATTTCGTTCTCGGTGTAGATCGATGTTTTGTTCGTTACAGCCTTGAGAGACGACGTTTTACGCAAGGACACCGTTTTTCGAGACAAAATAAATGGTTTCAACACTTTTATGTCGAACCAAGATGACAGAATCTTCCAAAACTCAGGATATGTTTATTTTCGGTGTAGATCAATTGTTCGTTCGATAAAACGGGGCGAGTCAACGCTTATCGCAAGAACTCCGTCTTCCGAGACGGAATGCATATTTTAACACTTCTATGACTAATTGAGATGACAGAATTGTCCGAAACTCGAGAAATCTTAATCCTCGTTTACCTATTTTTGGTTTGATACAGGCGTGCAAAACTACTATTCATGGAAGAATTTAGCGTTACTGGATGAATTGCACAATGTTAACGCTCTTATGGTAGGCTAAAATAACGAAATCGTTCGGAATTCGGGACATCTCGATTTTCGGTGTCGATCGGTGTTTCGTTCGATACAGCCGCGCAAAACATCATTCCATGCAAGAATTTAGTGGTTTTGGGTAAATTAAACGATTCTGACACATCAACGTCGAGCTGAGATGCGAGGATTGTCCGAAACTCAAGTCATCTTGTTACTCGGTGATCGACTTTCCAGTCGATACCTTTGTCTAAAACGACGGTTTATGCAAAATTTCGTATTTCTCGACGAAATGAACGATTTTGACACGTAGGCGTCGAGCTGAAATGCCAGAATCGTCCGAACCTTGGGACATATTGGAATCTTATGTAGGTCGACGTTTCGTTCAAAAAAGCCGTGCAAAACGACGATTTATGCAAGAAATTCGTGTTACTGGACAAATCGAACAACTTCAACACTATCTCGTCGAGCTGAAATGACAGATTCGACGAAACTCGAGACATCTCGATTCCCGGTGTAGATCAATGTTTTGTTCAATACAGCCGTGCAAGACATTGTTCAATTCAAGACGTTCGTGTTTTCGGACGATTTGAACAGCTCTGACACATATACGTTGACCTTAGATGCCAGATTCGTTTGAAACTCCAGATATCTCGATTCTCGGTGTAGATAAATTTTTCGGTCGATACAACCGTGCGAGTCGACGCTTTCCGCAAGAACTCCGTCTTTCGGGACTAAATGCGTAGGTTCAACATTCTCATGTCGAACCAAAATGACAGAAACGTCCGAAACTTGGGAAATCACGATTCTCGTCGTTCGATTCTCCGTTCGATACAGATGTGCAAAACGACAATTCATGCAAGAATTTCGTGTTTCTGGTCAAATCGTACAATTTTGACACGCTTACGTTGAGCTGAAAGCGAGAATCGTTCGAAACTCGGGAAATCTCGATTCTCGGCGCAGCTCGATGTTTCGTTCGATACAGCCGTGCAAAACATTGTTTTATGCAAGAAGTACGTTTTTTCGGACCATTTAAACAATTCTGACACATATACGTCGACCTTAGATGCCAGATTCGTTTGAAACTTAGTATATCTCGATTCTCGGTGTAGATCAATTTTTCGGTCGATACAACCGTGCGAGTCAACGCTTATCGCAAGAACTTCGTCATTTCAGACGGAATGCATAGTTTTAAGACATTTATGTTGAACTGCGCAGACGGAATCGTTCGAAACTTAGGACATCACGATTCTCGGTGTAGATCGATTGTTCGCTCCATACAACGGGGCGAGTCAACCCTGATCAAAAGAACTTCGTCTTTCGAGGCGAAATGCATATTTTCAACACTGCTACGTCAAACTAGGATGACAGAATAGTTCGAACCTCGAAAAATTTCGATTTTCAGTGTAGATCGATGTTTCGTTCGATACAGCCGTGCAAAACATTGTTCAATCCAAGACGTTCGTGTTTTCGGACGATTTGAACAGCTCTGACACATATACGTTGACCTTAGATGCCAGATTCGTTTGAAACTCCAGATGTCTCGATTCTCGGTGTAGATAAATTTTTCGGTCGATACAACCGTGCGAGTCGACGCTTTCCGCCCGAACTTCGTGTTTCGGGACTAAATGAGTAGGTTCAACATTCTTATGTCGAACTAAAATGACAAACATGTCCGAAACTTGGAAAATCACGATTTTCGGTGTTCGATTCTTCGTTCGATACAGCCGTGCAAAACGACAATTCATGCAAGAATTACGTGTTGCTGGTCAAATCGAACAATTTTGACACGCTTACGTTGAGCTGAGAGCGAGAATCGTTCGAAACTCGGGACATCTCAATTCTCGGCGCAGCTCGATGTTTCGTTCGTTACAGCCGTGCAGAACATCGTTCAATGCAAGAAGTTCGTGTTTTCGGACGATTTTAACGATTCTGACACGTACATGTCGGCCTCAGATGCCAGATTCGATTTAAACTCAAGACATCTCGTATCTCGGTGTAGATCAATTTTTCGTTTGTATCAACCGTGCGCGTCGACGCTTATAGCATAAACTTTGTATTACGAGACGAAATGCATAGTTCTAACGAATTTATGTCGAACTGAGGAAGCAGAATCGTTCGAAACTTGGGACATCTCGATTCTCGGTGTAGATTGATGTTTTGTTCGTTACAGCCTTGCGAGACGACGTTTCACGCAAGGACACCGTTTTTCGAGACAAAATGAATGGTTTCAACACTTTTATGTCAAACTAAGATGACAGAATCTTCTAAAACTCAAGACATCTTAATTTTCGGTGTAGATCAATTGTTCGTTCGATACAACGGGGCGAGTCAACGCTTATCGCAAGAACTCCGTCTTCCGAGACGGAATGCATAATTTTAACACTTCTATGACTAATTGAGATGACAGAATTGTTCGAAACTCGAGAAATCTTAATCCTCATTTACCTATGTTTGGTTTGATAAAGGCGTGCAAAACTACTATTCATGGAAGAATTTGGCGTTACTGGATGTATTGCACAATTTTAACACTCTTATGGTGAGCTAAAATGACGAAATCGTTCGAAACTCGGGACATCTCGCTTCTCGGTGTAGATCAACTTTTCGTTTGAATCAACTGTGCGAGTCGACGCTTATAGCATAAACTTCGTCTTACGAGACAAAATGCATAGTTCTAACACGATGATGTCGGAGTGAGAAGACAGAATCGTTCGAAACTTTGGACATCTCGATTCTCGATTTAGATCGATGTTTTGTTCGTTCCAGCCGTGGACGACGACGTTTATCAAAAGTTTCCGTTTTTCGAGACAAAATAAATGGTCTAACACTTTTATGTCATACTAAGATGACAGAAGCTTCCGAAACTCAGGTCATCTTAATTCTCGGTGTAGATCGATTGTTCGCTCGATACAACGGGGCAAGTCAACGCTGATTTGCAAGAACTTCGTCTTTCGAGGCAAAATGCATAATTTGAACACTTTTATGTCGAACTGAAATGACAGAATCGTTCGAAAGTCAAGACATCTCGATTCTGGTGTAGATCGTCTTTTCGGTCGATACAACCGTGCGAGTCGACGCTTACCAAAAGAACTTCGTCTTTCGAGACAAAATGCATAGTTCCAACATTCTTATAACGAAGTAAAATGACAGAAACGTTCGAAACTTGGGAAATCACGATTCTCGGTGTTCGATTCTTCGTTCGATACAGCCGTGCTCAACGACAATTGATGCAATAATCTCGTGTTCCTGGTTAAATCGAACAATTTTGACACGCTTACGTTGAGCTGAAAGCGAGAATCGTTCGAAACTTGGGACATCTCGATTCTCGGTGTAGATCGATGTTTCGTTCGATACACCCGTGCAGAACATCGTTCAATGCAAGAAGTTCGTGTTTTCGGACGATTCGAACAATTCTGACACATATACGCCGACCTCAGATGCCAGATTCGTTTGAAACTAGAGACATCTCGTTTCTCGGTGTAGATCAACTTTTCGTTTGAATCAACTGTGCGAGGCGACGCTTATCGCATAAACTTTGTTTTACAAGACAAAATGCATAGTTCTAACACATTTACGTCGAAGTGAGAAGACAGAATCGTTCGAAACTTTGGACATCTCGATTCTCGGTGTAGATCGATGTTTTGTTCGTTCCAGCCGTGGACGACGACGTTAACAAAAGTTTTCGTTTTTCGAGACAAAATGGATGGTCTAAATCTTTTATGTCAAACTAAGATGACAGAATCTTTCGAAACTCAGGACATCTCAATTCTAGGTGTAGATCGATTGTTCGCTCGATACAACGGCGCAAGTCAACGCTGATTGCAAGAAGTTCGTCTTTCGAGGCAAAATGCATAATTTTAACGCTTTTATGTCAAACTGAAATGACAGAATCGTTCGAAAGTCAAGACATCTCGATTCTCGTCGTGGATCGATTTTGCGGTCGATACAACCGCGCGAGTCGACGCTTACCACAAGAACATCGTCTTTCGAGTCAAAATCCATAGTTTCAACATACTTATGTTGAACTAAAATGACAGAAACGTCCGAAACTTGGGAAATCACGATTCTCGGTGTTCGATTCTTCGTTCAATACAGATGTGCAAAACGAAAATTCATGCAAGAATTTCGTGTTTCTGGTCAAATCGTACAATTTTGACACGCTTACGTTGAGCTGAAAGCGTGAATCGTTCGAAACGCGGGAAATCTCGATTCTCGTCGCAGCTCGATGTTTCGTTCGATACAGCCGTGCAAAACATTGTTTAATGCAAGAAGTACGTTTTTTCGGACCATTTAAACAATTCTGGCACATATACGTCGACCTTAGATGCCAGATTCGTTTGAAACTTAGTATATCTCGATTCTCGGTGTAGATCAATTTTTCGGTCGATACAACTGTGCGAGTCAACGCTTATCGCAAGAACTTCGTCATTTCAGACAGAATGCATAGTTTTAAGACATTTATGTTGAACTGCGCAGACGGAATCGTTCGAAACTTAGGACATCACGATTCTCGGTGTAGATCGATTGTTCGCTCCATACAACGGGGCGAGTCAACCCTGATCAAAAGAACTTCGTCTTTCGAGGCGAAATGCATATTTTCAACACAGCTACGTCAAACTAGGATGACAGAATAGTTCGAACCTCGAAAAATTTCGATTTTCAGTGTAGATCGATGTTTCGTTCGATACAGCCGTGCAAAACATTGTTCAATCCAAGACGTTCGTGTTTTCGGATGATTTGAACAGCTCTGACACATATACGTTGACCTTAGATGCCAGATTCGTTTGAAACTCCAGATGTCTCGATTCTCGGGGTAGATCAATTTTTCGGTCGATACAACCGTGCGAGTCGACGCTTTCCGCCCGAACTTCGTGTTTCGGGACTAAATGCGTAGGTTCAACATTCTTATGTCGAACTAAAATGACAAACATGTCCGAAACTTGGAAAATCACGATTTTCGGTGTTCGATTCTTCGTTCGATACAGCCGTGCAAAACGACAATTCATGCAAGAATTACGTGTTGCTGGTCAAATCGAACAATTTTGACACGCTTACGTTGAACTAAGAGTGAGAATCGTTCGAAATCGAATCAAATCGAACAATTTTGACACGCTTACGTTGAACTGAGAGTGAGAATCGTTCGAAACTCGGGACATCTCGATTCTTGGCGCAGATTGATGTTTCGTTCGATGAAGCCGTGCAAAACATCATTCAATGCAAGAATTAAGTCGTTTTGGATGAATTAAACGATTCTGACACATCAACGTCGAGCTGAGATGCCAGGATTGTCCGAAACTCAGGTCATCTCGTTTCTCGGTGATCGATTTTCCAGTCGATACATTTGTCTAAAACGACGGTTAACGCAAGAATTTCGTGTTTCTCGACAAAATAAACGATTTTGACACGTAGGCGTCGAGCTGAAATGCCAGAATCGTCCGAATCTTCGGACATCTCGGATTCTTATGTAGGTCGACGTTTCGTTCGAAATAGCCGTGCAAAACGACGATTAATGCAAGAAATTTGTGTTACTGGACAAATCGTACAACTTCAACACTATTATGTCGAGCTGAAATGACAGAATCGACGAAACTCGAGACATTTCGTTCTCGGTGTAGATCGATGTTTTGTTCGTTACAGCCTTGAGAGACGACGTTTTACGCAAGGACACCGTTTTTCGAGACAAAATAAATGGTTTCAACACTTTTATGTCGAACCAAGATGACAGAATCTTCCAAAACTCAGGATATCTTTATTTTCGGTGTAGATCAATTGTTCGTTCGATAAAACGGGGCGAGTCAACGCTTATCGCAAGAACTCCGTCTTCCGAGACGGAATGCATATTTTAACACTTCTATGACTAATTGAGATGACAGAATTGTCCGAAACTCGAGAAATCTTAATCCTCGTTTACCTATTTTTGGTTTGATACAGGCGTGCAAAACTACTATTCATGGAAGAATTTAGCGTTACTGGATGAATTGCACAATGTTAACGCTCTTATGGTAGGCTAAAATAACGAAATCGTTCGGAATTCGGGACATCTCGATTTTTGGTGTCGATCGGTGTTTCGTTCGATACAGCCGCGCAAAACATCATTCCATGCAAGAATTTAGTGGTTTTGGGTAAATTAAACGATTCTGACACATCAACGTCGAGCTGAGATGCGAGGATTGTCCGAAACTCAAGTCATCTTGTTACTCGGTGATCGACTTTCCAGTCGATACCTTTGTCTAAAACGACGGTTTATGCAAAATTTCGTATTTCTCGACGAAATGAACGATTTTGACACGTAGGCGTCGAGCTGAAATGCCAGAATCGTCCGAACCTTGGGACATATTGGAATCTTATGTAGGTCGACGTTTCGTTCAAAAAAGCCGTGCAAAACGACGATTTATGCAAGAAATTCGTGTTACTGGACAAATCGAACAACTTCAACACTATCTCGTCGAGCTGAAATGACAGATTCGACGAAACTCGAGACATCTCGATTCCCGGTGTAGATCAATGTTTTGTTCAATACAGCTGTGCAGAACATCGATCAATGCAAGAAGTCCGAGTTTTCGGACGATTCGAACAATTCTGACACATATACGCCGACCTCAGATGCCAGATTCGTTTGAAACTCGAGACATCTCGTTTCTCGGTGTAGATCAACTTTTCGTTTGAATCAACTGTGCGAGTCGACGCTTATGGCATAAACTTAGTCTTTCGAGACAAAATGCATAGTTTCAACATACTTATGTTAAACTAAAATGACAGAAACGTTCGAAACTCTGGAAATCACGATTCTCGGTGTTCGATTTTTCGTTCGATACAGATGTGCAAAACGACAATTCATGCAAGAATTTCGTGTTTCTGGTCAAATCGTACAATTTTGACACGCTTACGTTGAGCTGAAAGCGAGAATCGTTCGAAACTCGGGAAATCTCGATTCTCGGCGCAGCTCGATGTTTCGTTCGATACAGCCGTGCAAAACATTGTTTAATGCAAGAAGTACGTTTTTTCGGACCATTTAAACAATTCTGACACATATACGTCGACCTTAGATGCCAGATTCGTTTGAAACTTAGTATATCTCGATTCTCGGTGTAGATCAATTTTTCGGTCGATACAACCGTGCGAGTCAACGCTTATCGCAAGAACTTCGTCATTTCAGACGGAATGCATAGTTTTAAGACATTTATGTTGAACTGCGCAGACGGAATCGTTCAAAACTTAGGACATCACGATTCTCGGTGTAGATCGATTGTTCGCTCCATACAACGGGGCGAGTCAACCCTGATCAAAAGAACTTCGTCTTTCGAGGCGAAATGCATATTTTCAACACTGCTACGTCAAACTAGGATGACAGAATAGTTCGAACCTCGAAAAATTTCGATTTTCAGTGTAGATCGATGTTTCGTTCGATACAGCCGTGCAAAACATTGTTCAATCCAAGACGTTCGTGTTTTCGGACGATTTGAACAGCTCTGACACATATACGTTGACCTTAGATGCCAGATTCGTTTGAAACTCCAGATGTCTCGATTCTCGGTGTAGATAAATTTTTCGGTCGATACAACCGTGCGAGTCGACGCTTTCCGCCCGAACTTCGTGTTTCGGGACTAAATGCGTAGGTTCAACATTCTTATGTCGAACTAAAATGACAAACATGTCCGAAACTTGGAAAATCACGATTTTCGGTGTTCGATTCTTCGTTCGATACAGCCGTGCAAAACGACAATTCATGCAAGAATTACGTGTTGCTGGTCAAATCGAACAATTTTGACACGCTTACGTTGAACTAAGAGTGAGAATCGTTCGAAATCGAATCAAATCGAACAATTTTGACACGCTTACGTTGAACTGAGAGTGAGAATCGTTCGAAACTCGGGACATCTCGATTCTTGGCGCAGATTGATGTTTCGTTCGATGAAGCCGTGCAAAACATCATTCAATGCAAGAATTAAGTCGTTTTGGATGAATTAAACGATTCTGACACATCAACGTCGAGCTGAGATGCCAGGATTGTCCGAAACTCAGGTCATCTCGTTTCTCGGTGATCGATTTTCCAGTCGATACATTTGTCTAAAACGACGGTTAACGCAAGAATTTCGTGTTTCTCGACAAAATAAACGATTTTGACACGTAGGCGTCGAGCTGAAATGCCAGAATCGTCCGAATCTTCGGACATCTCGGATTCTTATGTAGGTCGACGTTTCGTTCGAAATAGCCGTGCAAAACGACGATTAATGCAAGAAATTTGTGTTACTGGACAAATCGTACAACTTCAACACTATTATGTCGAGCTGAAATGACAGAATCGACGAAACTCGAGACATTTCGTTCTCGGTGTAGATCGATGTTTTGTTCGTTACAGCCTTGAGAGACGACGTTTTACGCAAGGACACCGTTTTTCGAGACAAAATAAATGGTTTCAACACTTTTATGTCGAACCAAGATGACAGAATCTTCCAAAACTCAGGATATGTTTATTTTCGGTGTAGATCAATTGTTCGTTCGATAAAACGGGGCGAGTCAACGCTTATCGCAAGAACTCCGTCTTCCGAGACGGAATGCATATTTTAACACTTCTATGACTAATTGAGATGACAGAATTGTCCGAAACTCGAGAAATCTTAATCCTCGTTTACCTATTTTTGGTTTGATACAGGCGTGCAAAACTACTATTCATGGAAGAATTTAGCGTTACTGGATGAATTGCACAATGTTAACGCTCTTATGGTAGGCTAAAATAACGAAATCGTTCGGAATTCGGGACATCTCGATTTTCGGTGTCGATCGGTGTTTCGTTCGATACAGCCGCGCAAAACATCATTCCATGCAAGAATTTAGTGGTTTTGGGTAAATTAAACGATTCTGACACATCAACGTCGAGCTGAGATGCGAGGATTGTCCGAAACTCAAGTCATCTTGTTACTCGGTGATCGACTTTCCAGTCGATACCTTTGTCTAAAACGACGGTTTATGCAAAATTTCGTATTTCTCGACGAAATGAACGATTTTGACACGTAGGCGTCGAGCTGAAATGCCAGAATCGTCCGAACCTTGGGACATATTGGAATCTTATGTAGGTCGACGTTTCGTTCAAAAAAGCCGTGCAAAACGACGATTTATGCAAGAAATTCGTGTTACTGGACAAATCGAACAACTTCAACACTATCTCGTCGAGCTGAAATGACAGATTCGACGAAACTCGAGACATCTCGATTCCCGGTGTAGATCAATGTTTTGTTCAATACAGCCGTGCAAGACATTGTTCAATTCAAGACGTTCGTGTTTTCGGACGATTTGAACAGCTCTGACACATATACGTTGACCTTAGATGCCAGATTCGTTTGAAACTCCAGATATCTCGATTCTCGGTGTAGATAAATTTTTCGGTCGATACAACCGTGCGAGTCGACGCTTTCCGCAAGAACTCCGTCTTTCGGGACTAAATGCGTAGGTTCAACATTCTCATGTCGAACCAAAATGACAGAAACGTCCGAAACTTGGGAAATCACGATTCTCGTCGTTCGATTCTCCGTTCGATACAGATGTGCAAAACGACAATTCATGCAAGAATTTCGTGTTTCTGGTCAAATCGTACAATTTTGACACGCTTACGTTGAGCTGAAAGCGAGAATCGTTCGAAACTCGGGAAATCTCGATTCTCGGCGCAGCTCGATGTTTCGTTCGATACAGCCGTGCAAAACATTGTTTTATGCAAGAAGTACGTTTTTTCGGACCATTTAAACAATTCTGACACATATACGTCGACCTTAGATGCCAGATTCGTTTGAAACTTAGTATATCTCGATTCTCGGTGTAGATCAATTTTTCGGTCGATACAACCGTGCGAGTCAACGCTTATCGCAAGAACTTCGTCATTTCAGACGGAATGCATAGTTTTAAGACATTTATGTTGAACTGCGCAGACGGAATCGTTCGAAACTTAGGACATCACGATTCTCGGTGTAGATCGATTGTTCGCTCCATACAACGGGGCGAGTCAACCCTGATCAAAAGAACTTCGTCTTTCGAGGCGAAATGCATATTTTCAACACTGCTACGTCAAACTAGGATGACAGAATAGTTCGAACCTCGAAAAATTTCGATTTTCAGTGTAGATCGATGTTTCGTTCGATACAGCCGTGCAAAACATTGTTCAATCCAAGACGTTCGTGTTTTCGGACGATTTGAACAGCTCTGACACATATACGTTGACCTTAGATGCCAGATTCGTTTGAAACTCCAGATGTCTCGATTCTCGGTGTAGATAAATTTTTCGGTCGATACAACCGTGCGAGTCGACGCTTTCCGCCCGAACTTCGTGTTTCGGGACTAAATGAGTAGGTTCAACATTCTTATGTCGAACTAAAATGACAAACATGTCCGAAACTTGGAAAATCACGATTTTCGGTGTTCGATTCTTCGTTCGATACAGCCGTGCAAAACGACAATTCATGCAAGAATTACGTGTTGCTGGTCAAATCGAACAATTTTGACACGCTTACGTTGAGCTGAGAGCGAGAATCGTTCGAAACTCGGGACATCTCAATTCTCGGCGCAGCTCGATGTTTCGTTCGTTACAGCCGTGCAGAACATCGTTCAATGCAAGAAGTTCGTGTTTTCGGACGATTTTAACGATTCTGACACGTACATGTCGGCCTCAGATGCCAGATTCGATTTAAACTCAAGACATCTCGTATCTCGGTGTAGATCAATTTTTCGTTTGTATCAACCGTGCGCGTCGACGCTTATAGCATAAACTTTGTATTACGAGACGAAATGCATAGTTCTAACGAATTTATGTCGAACTGAGGAAGCAGAATCGTTCGAAACTTGGGACATCTCGATTCTCGGTGTAGATTGATGTTTTGTTCGTTACAGCCTTGCGAGACGACGTTTCACGCAAGGACACCGTTTTTCGAGACAAAATGAATGGTTTCAACACTTTTATGTCAAACTAAGATGACAGAATCTTCTAAAACTCAAGACATCTTAATTTTCGGTGTAGATCAATTGTTCGTTCGATACAACGGGGCGAGTCAACGCTTATCGCAAGAACTCCGTCTTCCGAGACGGAATGCATAATTTTAACACTTCTATGACTAATTGAGATGACAGAATTGTTCGAAACTCGAGAAATCTTAATCCTCATTTACCTATGTTTGGTTTGATAAAGGCGTGCAAAACTACTATTCATGGAAGAATTTGGCGTTACTGGATGTATTGCACAATTTTAACACTCTTATGGTGAGCTAAAATGACGAAATCGTTCGAAACTCGGGACATCTCGCTTCTCGGTGTAGATCAACTTTTCGTTTGAATCAACTGTGCGAGTCGACGCTTATAGCATAAACTTCGTCTTACGAGACAAAATGCATAGTTCTAACACGATGATGTCGGAGTGAGAAGACAGAATCGTTCGAAACTTTGGACATCTCGATTCTCGATTTAGATCGATGTTTTGTTCGTTCCAGCCGTGGACGACGACGTTTATCAAAAGTTTCCGTTTTTCGAGACAAAATAAATGGTCTAACACTTTTATGTCATACTAAGATGACAGAAGCTTCCGAAACTCAGGTCATCTTAATTCTCGGTGTAGATCGATTGTTCGCTCGATACAACGGGGCAAGTCAACGCTGATTTGCAAGAACTTCGTCTTTCGAGGCAAAATGCATAATTTGAACACTTTTATGTCGAACTGAAATGACAGAATCGTTCGAAAGTCAAGACATCTCGATTCTGGTGTAGATCGTCTTTTCGGTCGATACAACCGTGCGAGTCGACGCTTACCAAAAGAACTTCGTCTTTCGAGACAAAATGCATAGTTCCAACATTCTTATAACGAAGTAAAATGACAGAAACGTTCGAAACTTGGGAAATCACGATTCTCGGTGTTCGATTCTTCGTTCGATACAGCCGTGCTCAACGACAATTGATGCAATAATCTCGTGTTCCTGGTTAAATCGAACAATTTTGACACGCTTACGTTGAGCTGAAAGCGAGAATCGTTCGAAACTTGGGACATCTCGATTCTCGGTGTAGATCGATGTTTCGTTCGATACACCCGTGCAGAACATCGTTCAATGCAAGAAGTTCGTGTTTTCGGACGATTCGAACAATTCTGACACATATACGCCGACCTCAGATGCCAGATTCGTTTGAAACTAGAGACATCTCGTTTCTCGGTGTAGATCAACTTTTCGTTTGAATCAACTGTGCGAGGCGACGCTTATCGCATAAACTTTGTTTTACAAGACAAAATGCATAGTTCTAACACATTTACGTCGAAGTGAGAAGACAGAATCGTTCGAAACTTTGGACATCTCGATTCTCGGTGTAGATCGATGTTTTGTTCGTTCCAGCCGTGGACGACGACGTTAACAAAAGTTTTCGTTTTTCGAGACAAAATGGATGGTCTAAATCTTTTATGTCAAACTAAGATGACAGAATCTTTCGAAACTCAGGACATCTCAATTCTAGGTGTAGATCGATTGTTCGCTCGATACAACGGCGCAAGTCAACGCTGATTGCAAGAAGTTCGTCTTTCGAGGCAAAATGCATAATTTTAACGCTTTTATGTCAAACTGAAATGACAGAATCGTTCGAAAGTCAAGACATCTCGATTCTCGTCGTGGATCGATTTTGCGGTCGATACAACCGCGCGAGTCGACGCTTACCACAAGAACATCGTCTTTCGAGTCAAAATCCATAGTTTCAACATACTTATGTTGAACTAAAATGACAGAAACGTCCGAAACTTGGGAAATCACGATTCTCGGTGTTCGATTCTTCGTTCAATACAGATGTGCAAAACGAAAATTCATGCAAGAATTTCGTGTTTCTGGTCAAATCGTACAATTTTGACACGCTTACGTTGAGCTGAAAGCGTGAATCGTTCGAAACGCGGGAAATCTCGATTCTCGTCGCAGCTCGATGTTTCGTTCGATACAGCCGTGCAAAACATTGTTTAATGCAAGAAGTACGTTTTTTCGGACCATTTAAACAATTCTGGCACATATACGTCGACCTTAGATGCCAGATTCGTTTGAAACTTAGTATATCTCGATTCTCGGTGTAGATCAATTTTTCGGTCGATACAACTGTGCGAGTCAACGCTTATCGCAAGAACTTCGTCATTTCAGACAGAATGCATAGTTTTAAGACATTTATGTTGAACTGCGCAGACGGAATCGTTCGAAACTTAGGACATCACGATTCTCGGTGTAGATCGATTGTTCGCTCCATACAACGGGGCGAGTCAACCCTGATCAAAAGAACTTCGTCTTTCGAGGCGAAATGCATATTTTCAACACAGCTACGTCAAACTAGGATGACAGAATAGTTCGAACCTCGAAAAATTTCGATTTTCAGTGTAGATCGATGTTTCGTTCGATACAGCCGTGCAAAACATTGTTCAATCCAAGACGTTCGTGTTTTCGGATGATTTGAACAGCTCTGACACATATACGTTGACCTTAGATGCCAGATTCGTTTGAAACTCCAGATGTCTCGATTCTCGGTGTAGATCAATTTTTCGGTCGATACAACCGTGCGAGTCGACGCTTTCCGCAAGAACTTCGTCTTTCGGGACTAAATGCATAGGTTCAACATTTTCATGTCGAACCAAAATGACAGAAACGTCCGAAACTTGGGAAATCACGATTCTCGTCGTTCGATTCTTCGTTCGATACAGCCGTGCAAAACGACAATTCATGCAAGAATTACGTGTTCCTGGTCAAATCGAACGATTTTGACACGCTCACGTTGAGCTGAGAGCGAGAATCGTTCGAAACTCGGGACATCTCGATTCTCGGCGCAGATCGATGTTTCCTTCGTTACAGCTGTGCAAAACATCATTCAATGAAAAAATTGAGTCGACTTGGATGAATAAAACGATTCTAACACATCAACGTCGAGCTAAGATCCAGGATTGTTCGAAACTTAGGTCATCTCGTTTCTCGGTGATCGATTTTCCAGCCGATACGTTTGTGCAAAACGACGGTTAACGCGAGAATTTTGTGTTTCTCGACAAATTGTAGGATTTTGACACGTAGGCGTCAAGCGGAGATGCCAGAATCGTCCGAAAGTTGGGACATCTCGGATTCTTATGTAGGTCGACGTTTCGTTCGAAATAGCCGTGCAAAACGACGATTAACGCAAGAAATTCGTGTTACTGGACAAATCGTAAGCCTTTAACACTATTATGTCGAGCTGAAATGACAGAATCGACGAAACTCGAGATATTTCGTTCTCGGTGTAGATCGATGTTTCGTTCGATACAGCCGTGCAGAACATCGTTTAATGCAAGAAGTTCGTGTTTTCGGACGATTCGAACAATTCTGACACATATACGCCGACCTCAGATGCCAGATTCGTTTGAAACTCGAGACATCTCGTTTCTCGGTGTAGATCAACTTTTCGTTTGAATCAACTGTGCGAGTCGACGCTTATGGCATAAACTTAGTCTTCCGAGACAAAATGCATAGTTTCAACATACTTATGTTAAACTAAAATGACAGAAACGTTCGAAACTCTGGAAATCACGATTCTCGGTGTTCGATTTTTCGTTCGATACAGATGTGCAAAACGACAATTCATGCAAGAATTTCGTGTTTCTGGTCAAATCGTACAATTTTGACACGCTTACGTTGAGCTGGAAGCGAGAATCGTTCGAAACTCGGGAAATCTCGATTCTCGGCGCAGCTCGATGTTTCAATCGTTACAGCCGTGCAAAACATTATTCAATGCAAGAAGTACGTGTTTTCGGACCATTTGAACGATTCTGACACATATACGTCGACCTTAGATGCCAAATTCGTTTGAAACTCCAAATGTCTCGATTCTCGGTGTAGATCAATTTTTCGGTCGATACAACCGTGCGAGTCGACGCTTTCCGCAAGAACTTCGTCTTTCGGGACTAAATGCATAGGTTCAACATTCTCATGTCGAACCAAAATGACAGAAACGTCCGAAACTTGGGAAATCACGATTCTCGTCGTTCGATTCTCCGTTCGATACAGCCGTGCAAAACGACAATTCATGCAAGAATTACGTGTTCCTGGTCAAATCGAACAATTTTGACACGCTCACGTTGAGCTGAGAGCGAGAATCGTTCGAAACTCGGGACATCTCGATTCTTGGCGCAGATCGATGTTTCCTTCGATACAGCCGTGCAAAACTTTGTTTAATGCAAGAAGTACGTTTTTTCGGACCATTTGAACAATTCTGACACATATACGTCGACTTTAGATGCCAGATTCGTTTGAAACTAGAGACATTTCGATTCTCGGCGTAGATCGATTTTTCGGTCGATACGACTGTGCGAGTCGACGCTTATCGCAAGAACTTCGTCATTTGAGACAGAATGCATAGTTTTAAGACATTTATGTTGAACTAAGCAGACAGAATCGTTCGAAACTTAGGACATCACGATTCTCGGTGTAGATCGATCGTTCGCTCGATACAACGGAGCGAGTCAACCCTGATCGAAAGAACTTTGTCTTTCGAGGCGAAATGCATATTTTCAACACTGCTATGTCGAACTGGGATGACAGAATCGTTCGAACGCCGAGAAATCTCTCTTTCCGCAGTAGATCGATGTTTTGTTCGATACAGCCGTGCCAAACATTGTTCAATCCAAGACGTTCGTGTTTTCGGACGATTTGAACAGCTCTGACACATATACGTCGACCTTAGATGCCAGATTCGTTTGAAACTCCAAATATCTCGATTCTCGGTGTAGATCAATTTTTCGGTCGATACAACCGTGCGAGTCGACGCTTTTCGCAAGAACTTCGTCTTTCGGGACTAAATGCATAGGTTCAACATTCTCATGTCGAACCAAAATGACAGAACCGTCCGAAACTTGGGAAATCACGATTCTCGTCGTTTGATTCTTTGTTCGATACAGCCGTGCAAAACGACAATTCATGCAAGAATTACGTGTTCCTGGTCAAATCGAACAATTTTGACACGCTCACGTTGAGCTGAGAGCGAGAATCGTTCGAAACTCGGGACATCTCGATTCTCGGCGCAGATCGATGTTTCGTTCGTTACAGCCGTGCAAAACATTGTTTAATGCAAGAAGTACGTTTTTTCGGACCATTCGAACAATTCTGACACATATACGTTGACTTTAGATGCCAGATTCGTTTGAAACTTAGTATATCTCGATTCTCGGTGTAGATCAATTTTTCGGTCGATAAAACCGTGCGAGTCGACGCTTATCGCAAGAACTTTGTCATTTCAGACAGAATGCATAGTTTTAAGACATTTATGTTGAACTGCGCAGACGGAATCGTTCGAAACTTAGGACATCACGATTCTCGGTGTAGATCGATTGTTCGCTCCATACAACGGGGCGAGTCAACCCTGATCAAAAGAACTTCGTCTTTCGAGGCGAAATGCATATTTTCAACACTGCTACGTCAAACTAGGATGACAGAATAGTTCGAACCTCGAAAAATTTTGATTTTCAGTGTAGATCGATGTTTCGTTCGATACAGCCGTGCAAGACATTGTTCAATTCAAGACGTTCGTGTTTTCGGACGATTTGAACAGCTCTGACACATATACGTTGACCTTAGATGCCAGATTCGTTTGAAACTCCAGATATCTCGATTCTCGGTGTAGATAAATTTTTCGGTCGATACAACCGTGCGAGTCGACGCTTTCCGCAAGAACTCCGTCTTTCGGGACTAAATGCGTAGGTTCAACATTCTTATGTCGAACTAAAATGACAAAAATGTCCGAAACTTGGAAAATCACGATTTTCGGTGTTCGATTCTTCGTTCGATGAAGCCGTGCAAAACATCATTCAATGCAAGAATTAAGTCGTTTTGGATGAATTTAACGATTCTGACACATCAACGTCGAGCTGAGATGCCAGGATTGTCCGAAACTCAGGTCATCTCGTTTCTCGGTGATCGATTTTCCAGTCGATACATTTGTCTAAAACGACGGTTAACGCAAGAATTCCGTGTTTCTCGACAAAATGAACGATTTTGACACGTAGGCGTCGAGCTGAAATGCCACAATCGTCCGAATCTTCGGACATCTCAGATTCTTATGTAGGTCGACGTTTCGTTCGAAATAGCCGTGCAAAACGACGATTAATGCAGGAAATTCGTGTTACTGGACAAATCGTACAACTTCAACACTATTATGTCGAGCTGAAAGCGAGAATCGTTCGAAACTCGGGACATCTCGATTCTCGGTGTAGATCGATGTTTCGTTCGATACACCCGTGCAGAACATCGTTCAATGAAAGAAGTTCGTGTTTTCGGACGATTCGAACAATTCTGACACATATACGCCGACCTCAGATGCCAGATTCGTTTGAAACTAGAGACATTTCGATTCTCGGTGTAGATCGATTTTTCGGTCGATACGACTGTGCGAGTCGACGCTTATCGCAAGAACTTCGTCATTTCAGACAGAATGCATAGTTTTAAGACATTTATGTTGAACTGCGCAGACGGAATCGTTCGAAACTTAGGACATCACGATTCTCGGTGTAGATCGATTGTTCGCTCCATACAACGGGGCGAGTCAACCCTGATCAAAAGAACTTCGTCTTTCGAGGCGAAATGCATATTTTCAACATTGCTACGTCAAACTAGGATGACAGAATAGTTCGAACCTCGAAAAATTTCGATTTTCAGTGTAGATCGATGTTTCCTTCGATACAGCCGTGCAAAACATTGTTTAATGCAAGAAGTACGTTTTTTCGGACCATTAGAACAATTCTGACACATATACGTCGACTTTAGATGCCAGATTCGTTTGAAACTTAGTATATCTCGATTCTCGGTGTAGATCAACTTTTCGTTTGAATCAACTGTGCGCGTCGACGCTTATCGCATAAACTTCGTTTTACAAGACAAAATGCATAGTTCTAACACATTTACGTCGAAGTGAGAAGACAGAATCGTTCGAAACTTTGGACATCTCGATTCTCGGTGTAGATCGATGTTTTGTTCTTTCCAGCCGTGGACGACGACGTTAACAAAAGTTTTCGTTTTTCGAGACGAAATGGATGGTCTAAATCTTTTATGTCAAACGAAGATGACAGAATCTTCCGAAACTCAGGACATCTCAATTCTCGGTGTGGATCGATTGTTCGCTCGAAACAACGGGGCAAGTCAACGCTGATTGCAAGAACTTCTCCTTTCAAGGCAAAATGCATAATTTTAACACTTCTATGTCGAACTGAAATTACAGAATCGTTCGATAGTCAAGACATCTCGATTCTCGGTGTAGATCACTTTTTCGGTCGATACAACCGTGCAAGTCGACGCTTACCACAAGAACTTCGTCTTTCGAGACAAAATGCATAGTTACAACATTCTATCAACGAAGTAAAATGACAGAAACGTTCGAAACTCGGTAAATCACGATTCTAGGTGTTCGATTCTTCGTTCGATACAGCCATGCACAACGACAATTGATGCAATAACCTCGCGTTCCTGGTTCAATCGTACAATTTTGACACGCTCACGCTGAGCTGAAAGCGAGAATAGTTCGAAACTCGGGAAATCTCGATTCTTGGCGCAGATCGATGTTTCGTTCGATACAGTCGTGCAAAACATTATTCAATGCAAGAATTAAGTCGTTTCGGATGAATTAACCGATTTTGACACATCAACGCCGAGCTGAGATGCCAGGATTGTCCGAAAATCAGGACATCTCGTTTCTCGGTAATCGATTTTCCAGTCGATACATTTGTCTAAAACGACGGTTAACGCAAGAATTTCGTGTTTCTCGACAAAATGAACGATTTTGACACGTAGGCGTCGAGCTGAAATGCCACAATCGTCCGAATCTTCGGACATCTCAGATTCTTATGTAGGTCGACGTTTCGTTCGAAATAGCTGTGCAAAACGACGATTAATGCAGGAAATTCGTGTTACTGGACAAATCGTACAACTTCAACACTATTATGTCGAGCTGAAAGCGAGAATCGTTCGAAACTCGGGACATCTCGATTCTCGGTGTAGATCGATGTTTCGTTCGATACACCCGTGCAGAACATCGTTCAATGAAAGAAGTTCGTGTTTTCGGACGATTCGAACAATTCTGACACATATACGCCGACCTCAGATGCCAGATTCGTTTGAAACTAGAGACATTTCGATTCTCGGTGTAGATCGATTTTTCGGTCGATACGACTGTGCGAGTCGACGCTTATCGCAAGAACTTCGTCATTTGAGACAGAATGCATAGTTTTAAAACATTTATGTTGAACTGAGCAGACAGAATCGTTCGAAACTTAGGACATCACGATTCTCGGTGTAGATCGATCGTTCGCTCAATACAACGGAGCGAGTCAACCCTGATCGAAAGAACTTTGTCTTTCGAGAAAAAAGGCATATTTTCAACACTGCTGTGTCGAACTGGGATGACAGAATCGTTCGAACGCCGAGAAATCTCTCTTTCCGCAGTAGATCGATGTTTCGTTCGATACAGCCGTGCAAAACATTGTTTAATCCAAGACGTTCGTGTTTTCGGACGACTTGAACAGCTCTGACACATATACGTCGACCTTAGATGCCAGATTCGTTTGAAACTCCAAATATTTCGATTCTCGGTGTAGATCAATTTTTCGGTCGATACAACCGTGCGAGTCGACGCTTCCCGCAAGAACTTCGTCTTTCGGGACTAAATGCATAGGTTCAACATTTTCATGTCGAACCAAAATGACAGAAACGTCCGAAACTTGGGAAATCACGATTCTCGTCGTTCGATTCTTCGTTCGATACAGCCGTGCAAAACGACAATTCATGCAAGAATTACGTGTTCCTGGTCAAATCGAACAATTTTGACACGCTCACGTTGAGCTGAGAGCGAGAATCGTTCGAAACTCGGGACATCTCGATTCTCGGCGCAGATCGATGTTTCCTTCGTTACAGCTGTGCAAAACATCATTCAATGAAAGAATTGAGTCGACTTGGATGAATAAAACGATTCTAACACATCAACGTCGAGCTAAGATCCAGGATTGTTCGAAACTTAGGTCATCTCGTTTCTCGGTGATCGATTTTCCAGCCGATACGTTTGTGCAAAACGACGGTTAACGCGAGAATTTTGTGTTTCTCGACAAATGGTAGGATTTTGACACGTAGGCGTCAAGCGGAGATGCCAGAATCGTCCGAAAGTTGGGACATCTCGGATTCTTATGTAGGTCGACGTTTCGTTCGAAATAGCCGTGCAAAACGACGATTAACGCAAGAAATTCGTGTTACTGGACAAATCGTAAGCCTTTAACACTATTATGTCGAGCTGAAATGACAGAATCGACGAAACTCGAGATATTTCGTTCTCGGTGTAGATCGATGTTTCGTTCGATACAGCCGTGCAGAACATCGTTTAATGCAAGAAGTTCGTGTTTTCGGACGATTCGAACAATTCTGACACATATACGCCGACCTCAGATGCCAGATTCGTTTGAAACTCGAGACATCTCGTTTCTCGGTGTAGATCAACTTTTCGTTTGAATCAACTGTGCGAGTCGACGCTTATGGCATAAACTTAGTCTTTCGAGACAAAATGCATAGTTTCAACATACTTATGTTAAACTAAAATGACAGAAACGTTCGAAACTCTGGAAATCACGATTCTCGGTGTTCGATTTTTCGTTCGATACAGATGTGCAAAACGACAATTCATGCAAGAATTTCGTGTTTCTGGTCAAATCGTACAATTTTGACACGCTTACGTTGAGCTGAAAGCGAGAATCGTTCGAAACTCGGGAAATCTCGATTCTCGGCGCAGCTCGATGTTTCGTTCGATACAGCCGTGCAAAACATTGTTTAATGCGAGAAGTACGTTTTTTCGGACCATTTAAACAATTCTGACACATATACGTCGACCTTAGATGCCAGATTCGTTTGAAACTTAGTATATCTCGATTCTCGGTGTAGATCAATTTTTCGGTCGATACAACCGTGCGAGTCAACGCTTATCGCAAGAACTTCGTCATTTCAGACGGAATGCATAGTTTTAAGACATTTATGTTGAACTGCGCAGACGGAATCGTTCGAAACTTAGGACATCACGATTCTCGGTGTAGATCGATTGTTCGCTCCATACAACGGGGCGAGTCAACCCTGATCAAAAGAACTTCGTCTTTCGAGGCGAAATGCATATTTTCAACACTGCTACGTCAAACTAGGATGACAGAATAGTTCGAACCTCGAAAAATTTCGATTTTCAGTGTAGATCGATGTTTCGTTCGATACAGCCGTGCAAAACATTGTTCAATCCATGACGTTCGTGTTTTCGGACGATTTGAACAGCTCTGACACATATACGTTGACCTTAGATGCCAGATTCGTTTGAAACTCCAGATGTCTCGATTCTCGGTGTAGATAAATTTTTCGGTCGATACAACCGTGCGAGTCGACGCTTTCCGCAAGAACTCCGTCTTTCGGGACTAAATGCGTAGGTTCAACATTCTTATGTCGAACTAAAATGACAAAAATGTCCGAAACTTGGAAAATCACGATTTTCGGTGTTCGATTCTTCGTTCGATGAAGCCGTGCAAAACATCATTCAATGCAAGAATTAAGTCGTTTTGGATGAATTTAACGATTCTGACACATCAACGTCGAGCTGAGATGCCAGGATTGTCCGAAACTCAGGTCATCTCGTTTCTCGGTGATCGATTTTCCAGTCGATACATTTGTCTAAAACGACGGTTAACGCAAGAATTCCGTGTTTCTCGACAAAATGAACGATTTTGACACGTAGGCGTCGAGCTGAAATGCCACAATCGTCCGAATCTTCGGACATCTCAGATTCTTATGTAGGTCGACGTTTCGTTCGAAATAGCCGTGCAAAACGACGATTAATGCAGGAAATTCGTGTTACTGGACAAATCGTACAACTTCAACACTATTATGTCGAGCTGAAAGCGAGAATCGTTCGAAACTCGGGACATCTCGATTCTCGGTGTAGATCGATGTTTCGTTCGATACACCCGTGCAGAACATCGTTCAATGAAAGAAGTTCGTGTTTTCGGACGATTCGAACAATTCTGACACATATACGCCGACCTCAGATGCCAGATTCGTTTGAAACTAGAGACATTTCGATTCTCGGTGTAGATCGATTTTTCGGTCGATACGACTGTGCGAGTCGACGCTTATCGCAAGAACTTCGTCATTTCAGACAGAATGCATAGTTTTAAGACATTTATGTTGAACTGCGCAGACGGAATCGTTCGAAACTTAGGACATCACGATTCTCGGTGTAGATCGATTGTTCGCTCCATACAACGGGGCGAGTCAACCCTGATCAAAAGAACTTCGTCTTTCGAGGCGAAATGCATATTTTCAACATTGCTACGTCAAACTAGGATGACAGAATAGTTCGAACCTCGAAAAATTTCGATTTTCAGTGTAGATCGATGTTTCCTTCGATACAGCCGTGCAAAACATTGTTTAATGCAAGAAGTACGTTTTTTCGGACCATTAGAACAATTCTGACACATATACGTCGACTTTAGATGCCAGATTCGTTTGAAACTTAGTATATCTCGATTCTCGGTGTAGATCAACTTTTCGTTTGAATCAACTGTGCGCGTCGACGCTTATCGCATAAACTTCGTTTTACAAGACAAAATGCATAGTTCTAACACATTTACGTCGAAGTGAGAAGACAGAATCGTTCGAAACTTTGGACATCTCGATTCTCGGTGTAGATCGATGTTTTGTTCTTTCCAGCCGTGGACGACGACGTTAACAAAAGTTTTCGTTTTTCGAGACGAAATGGATGGTCTAAATCTTTTATGTCAAACGAAGATGACAGAATCTTCCGAAACTCAGGACATCTCAATTCTCGGTGTGGATCGATTGTTCGCTCGAAACAACGGGGCAAGTCAACGCTGATTGCAAGAACTTCTCCTTTCAAGGCAAAATGCATAATTTTAACACTTCTATGTCGAAGTGAAATTACAGAATCGTTCGATAGTCAAGACATCTCGATTCTCGGTGTAGATCACTTTTTCGGTCGATACAACCGTGCAAGTCGACGCTTACCACAAGAACTTCGTCTTTCGAGACAAAATGCATAGTTACAACATTCTATCAACGAAGTAAAATGACAGAAACGTTCGAAACTCGGTAAATCACGATTCTAGGTGTTCGATTCTTCGTTCGATACAGCCATGCACAACGACAATTGATGCAATAACCTCGCGTTCCTGGTTCAATCGTACAATTTTGACACGCTCACGCTGAGCTGAAAGCGAGAATAGTTCGAAACTCGGGAAATCTCGATTCTTGGCGCAGATCGATGTTTCGTTCGATACAGTCGTGCAAAACATTATTCAATGCAAGAATTAAGTCGTTTCGGATGAATTAACCGATTTTGACACATCAACGCCGAGCTGAGATGCCAGGATTGTCCGAAAATCAGGACATCTCGTTTCTCGGTAATCGATTTTCCAGTCGATACATTTGTCTAAAACGACGGTTAACGCAAGAATTTCGTGTTTCTCGACAAAATGAACGATTTTGACACGTAGGCGTCGAGCTGAAATGCCACAATCGTCCGAATCTTCGGACATCTCAGATTCTTATGTAGGTCGACGTTTCGTTCGAAATAGCCGTGCAAAACGACGATTAATGCAGGAAATTCGTGTTACTGGACAAATCGTACAACTTCAACACTATTATGTCGAGCTGAAAGCGAGAATCGTTCGAAACTCGGGACATCTCGATTCTCGGTGTAGATCGATGTTTCGTTCGATACACCCGTGCAGAACATCGTTCAATGAAAGAAGTTCGTGTTTTCGGACGATTCGAACAATTCTGACACATATACGCCGACCTCAGATGCCAGATTCGTTTGAAACTAGAGACATTTCGATTCTCGGTGTAGATCGATTTTTCGGTCGATACGACTGTGCGAGTCGACGCTTATCGCAAGAACTTCGTCATTTGAGACAGAATGCATAGTTTTAAAACATTTATGTTGAACTGAGCAGACAGAATCGTTCGAAACTTAGGACATCACGATTCTCGGTGTAGATCGATCGTTCGCTCAATACAACGGAGCGAGTCAACCCTGATCGAAAGAACTTTGTCTTTCGAGAAAAAAGGCATATTTTCAACACTGCTGTGTCGAACTGGGATGACAGAATCGTTCGAACGCCGAGAAATCTCTCTTTCCGCAGTAGATCGATGTTTCGTTCGATACAGCCGTGCAAAACATTGTTTAATCCAAGACGTTCGTGTTTTCGGACGACTTGAACAGCTCTGACACATATACGTCGACCTTAGATGCCAGATTCGTTTGAAACTCCAAATATTTCGATTCTCGGTGTAGATCAATTTTTCGGTCGATACAACCGTGCGAGTCGACGCTTCCCGCAAGAACTTCGTCTTTCGGGACTAAATGCATAGGTTCAACATTTTCATGTCGAACCAAAATGACAGAAACGTCCGAAACTTGGGAAATCACGATTCTCGTCGTTCGATTCTTCGTTCGATACAGCCGTGCAAAACGACAATTCATGCAAGAATTACGTGTTCCTGGTCAAATCGAACAATTTTGACACGCTCACGTTGAGCTGAGAGCGAGAATCGTTCGAAACTCGGGACATCTCGATTCTCGGCGCAGATCGATGTTTCCTTCGTTACAGCTGTGCAAAACATCATTCAATGAAAGAATTGAGTCGACTTGGATGAATAAAACGATTCTAACACATCAACGTCGAGCTAAGATCCAGGATTGTTCGAAACTTAGGTCATCTCGTTTCTCGGTGATCGATTTTCCAGCCGATACGTTTGTGCAAAACGACGGTTAACGCGAGAATTTTGTGTTTCTCGACAAATTGTAGGATTTTGACACGTAGGCGTCAAGCGGAGATGCCAGAATCGTCCGAAAGTTGGGACATCTCGGATTCTTATGTAGGTCGACGTTTCGTTCGAAATAGCCGTGCAAAACGACGATTAACGCAAGAAATTCGTGTTACTGGACAAATCGTAAGCCTTTAACACTATTATGTCGAGCTGAAATGACAGAATCGACGAAACTCGAGATATTTCGTTCTCGGTGTAGATCGATGTTTCGTTCGATACAGCCGTGCAGAACATCGTTTAATGCAAGAAGTTCGTGTTTTCGGACGATTCGAACAATTCTGACACATATACGCCGACCTCAGATGCCAGATTCGTTTGAAACTCGAGACATCTCGTTTCTCGGTGTAGATCAACTTTTCGTTTGAATCAACTGTGCGAGTCGACGCTTATGGCATAAACTTAGTCTTTCGAGACAAAATGCATAGTTTCAACATACTTATGTTAAACTAAAATGACAGAAACGTTCGAAACTCTGGAAATCACGATTCTCGGTGTTCGATTTTTCGTTCGATACAGATGTGCAAAACGACAATTCATGCAAGAATTTCGTGTTTCTGGTCAAATCGTACAATTTTGACACGCTTACGTTGAGCTGAAAGCGAGAATCGTTCGAAACTCGGGAAATCTCGATTCTCGGCGCAGCTCGATGTTTCGTTCGATACAGCCGTGCAAAACATTGTTTAATGCAAGAAGTACGTTTTTTCGGACCATTTAAACAATTCTGACACATATACGTCGACCTTAGATGCCAGATTCGTTTGAAACTTAGTATATCTCGATTCTCGGTGTAGATCAATTTTTCGGTCGATACAACCGTGCGAGTCAACGCTTATCGCAAGAACTTCGTCATTTCAGACGGAATGCATAGTTTTAAGACATTTATGTTGAACTGCGCAGACGGAATCGTTCGAAACTTAGGACATCACGATTCTCGGTGTAGATCGATTGTTCGCTCCATACAACGGGGCGAGTCAACCCTGATCAAAAGAACTTCGTCTTTCGAGGCGAAATGCATATTTTCAACACTGCTACGTCAAACTAGGATGACAGAATAGTTCGAACCTCGAAAAATTTCGATTTTCAGTGTAGATCGATGTTTCGTTCGATACAGCCGTGCAAAACATTGTTCAATCCATGACGTTCGTGTTTTCGGACGATTTGAACAGCTCTGACACATATACGTTGACCTTAGATGCCAGATTCGTTTGAAACTCCAGATGTCTCGATTCTCGGTGTAGATAAATTTTTCGGTCGATACAACCGTGCGAGTCGACGCTTTCCGCCCGAACTTCGTGTTTCGGGACTAAATGAGTAGGTTCAACATTCTTATGTCGAACTAAAATGACAAACATGTCCGAAACTTGGAAAATCACGATTTTCGGTGTTCGATTCTTCGTTCGATACAGCCGTGCAAAACGACAATTCATGCAAGAATTACGTGTTGCTGGTCAAATCGAACAATTTTGACACGCTTACGTTGAACTAAGAGTGAGAATCGTTCGAAATCGAATCAAATCGAACAATTTTGACACGCTTACGTTGAACTGAGAGTGAGAATCGTTCGAAACTCGGGACATCTCGATTCTTGGCGCAGATTGATGTTTCGTTCGATGAAGCCGTGCAAAACATCATTCAATGCAAGAATTAAGTCGTTTCGGATGAATTAAACGATTCTGACACATCAACGTCGAGCTGAGATGCCAGGATTGTCCGAAACTCAGGTCATCTCGTTTCTCGGTGATCGATTTTCCAGTCGATACATTTGTCTAAAACGACGGTTAACGCAAGAATTTCGTGTTTCTCGACAAAATAAACGATTTTGACACGTAGGCGTCGAGCTGAAATGCCAGAATCGTCCGAATCTTCGGACATCTCGGATTCTTATGTAGGTCGACGTTTCGTTCGAAATAGCCGTGCAAAACGACGATTAATGCAAGAAATTTGTGTTACTGGACAAATCGTACAACTTCAACACTATTATGTCGAGCTGAAATGACAGAATCGACGAAACTCGAGACATTTCGTTCTCGGTGTAGATCGATGTTTTGTTCGTTACAGCCTTGAGAGACGACGTTTTACGCAAGGACACCGTTTTTCGAGACAAAATAAATGGTTTCAACACTTTTATGTCGAACCAAGATGACAGAATCTTCCAAAACTCAGGATATCTTTATTTTCGGTGTAGATCAATTGTTCGTTCGATAAAACGGGGCGAGTCAACGCTTATCGCAAGAACTCCGTCTTCCGAGACGGAATGCATATTTTAACACTTCTATGACTAATTGAGATGACAGAATTGTCCGAAACTCGAGAAATCTTAATCCTCGTTTACCTATTTTTGGTTTGATACAGGCGTGCAAAACTACTATTCATGGAAGAATTTAGCGTTACTGGATGAATTGCACAATGTTAACGCTCTTATGGTAGGCTAAAATAACGAAATCGTTCGGAATTCGGGACATCTCGATTTTCGGTGTCGATCGGTGTTTCGTTCGATACAGCCGCGCAAAACATCATTCCATGCAAGAATTTAGTGGTTTTGGGTAAATTAAACGATTCTGATACATCAACGTCGAGCTGAGATGCGAGGATTGTCCGAAACTCAAGTCATCTTGTTACTCGGTGATCGACTTTCCAGTCGATACCTTTGTCTAAAACGACGGTTTATGCAAAATTTCGTATTTCTCGACGAAATGAACGACTTTGACACGTAGGCGTCGAGCTGAAATGCTAGAATCGTCCGAACCTTGGGACATATTGGAATCTTATGTAGGTCGACGTTTCGTTCAAAAAAGCCGTGCAAAACGACGATTTATGCAAGAAATTCGTGTTACTGGACAAATCGAACAACTTCAACACTATCTCGTCGAGCTGAAATGACAGATTCGACGAAACTCGAGACATCTCGATTCCCGGTGTAGATCAATGTTTTGTTCAATACAGCTGTGCAGAACATCGATCAATGCAAGAAGTCCGAGTTTTCGGTCGATTCGAACAATTCTGACACATATACGCCGACCTCAGATGCCAGATTCGTTTGAAACTCGAGACATTTCGTTTCTCGGTGTAGATCAACTTTTCGTTTGAATCAACTGTGCGAGTCGACGCTTATAGCATAAACTTCGTCTTTCGAGACAAAATGCATAGTTTCAACATACTTATGTCAAACTAAAATGACAGAAACGTTCGAAACTTGGGAAATCACGATTCTCGGTGTTCGATTTTTCGTTCGATACAGATGTGCAAAACGACAATTCATGCAAGAATTTCGTGTTTCTGGTCCAATCGTACAATTTTGACACGCTTACGTTGAGCTGAAAGCGAGAATCGTTCGAAACTCGGGAAATCTCAATTCTCGGCGCAGCTCGATGTTTCGTTCGTTACAGCCGTGCAGAACATCGTTCAATGCAAGAAGTTCGTGTTTTCGGACGATTTTAACGATTCTGACACGTACATGTCGGCCTCAGATGCCAGATTCGTTTTAAACTCAAGACATCTCGTATCTCGGTGTAGATCAATTTTTCGTTTGTATCAACCGTGCGCGTCGACGCTTATAGCATAAACTTTGTATTACGAGACGAAATGCATAGTTCTAACGAATTTATGTCGAACTGAGGAAGCAGAATCGTTCGAAACTTGGGACATCTCGATTCTCGGTGTAGATTGATGTTTTGTTCGTTACAGCCTTGCGAGACGACGTTTCACGCAAGGACACTTTTTTTCGAGACAAAATGAATGGTTTCAACACTTTTATGTCAAACTAAGATGACAGAATCTTCTAAAACTCAAGACATCTTAATTTTCGGTGTAGATCAATTGTTCGTTCGATACAACGGGGCGAGTCAACGCTTATCGCAAGAACTCCGTCTTCCGAGACGGAATGCATAATTTTAACACTTCTATGACTAATTGAGATGACAGAATTGTTCGAAACTCGAGAAATCTTAATCCTCATTTACCTATGTTTGGTTTGATAAAGGCGTGCAAAACTACTATTCATGGAAGAATTTGGCGTTACTGGATGTATTGCACAATTTTATCACTCTTATGGTGAGCTAAAATGACGAAATCGTTCGAAACTCGGGACATCTCGCTTCTCGGTGTAGATCAACTTTTCGTTTGAATCAACTGTGCGAGTCGACGCTTATAGCATAAACTTCGTCTTACGAGACAAAATGCATAGTTCTAACACGATGATGTCGGAGTGAGAAGACAGAATCGTTCGAAACTTTGGACATCTCGATTCTCGATTTAGATCGATGTTTTGTTCGTTCCAGCCGTGGACGACGACGTTTATCAAAAGTTTCCGTTTTTCGAGACAAAATAAATGGTCTAACACTTTCATGTCATACTAAGATGACAGAAGCTTCCGAAACTCAGGTCATCTTAATTCTCGGTGTAGATCGATTGTTCGCTCGATACAACGGGGCAAGTCAACGCTGATTTGCAAGAACTTCGTCTTTCGAGGCAAAATGCATAATTTGAACACTTCTATGTCGAACTGAAATGACAGAATCGTTCGAAAGTCAAGACATCTCGATTCTGGTGTAGATCGTCTTTTCGGTCGATACAACCGTGCGAGTCGACGCTTACCAAAAGAACTTCGTCTTTCGAGACAAAATGCATAGTTCCAACATTCTTATAACGAAGTAAAATGACAGAAACGTTCGAAACTTGGGAAATCACGATTCTCGGTGTTCGATTCTTCGTTCGATACAGCCGTGCTCAACGACAATTGATGCAATAATCTCGTGTTCCTGGTTAAATCGAACAATTTTGACACGCTTACGTTGAGCTGAAAGCGAGAATCGTTCGAAACTTGGGACATCTCGATTCTCGGTGTAGATCGATGTTTCGTTCGATACACCCGTGCAGAACATCGTTCAATGCAAGAAGTTCGTGTTTTCGGACGATTCGAACAATTCTGACACATATACGCCGACCTCAGATGCCAGATTCGTTTGAAACTAGAGACATCTCGTTTCTCGGTGTAGATCAACTTTTCGTTTGAATCAACTGTGCGAGGCGACGCTTATCGCATAAACTTTGTTTTACAAGACAAAATGCATAGTTCTAACACATTTACGTCGAAGTGAGAAGACAGAATCGTTCGAAACTTTGGACATCTCGATTCTCGGTGTAGATCGATGTTTTGTTCGTTCCAGCCGTGGACGACGACGTTAACAAAAGTTTTCGTTTTTCGAGACAAAATGGATGGTCTAAATCTTTTATGTCAAACTAAGATGACAGAATCTTTCGAAACTCAGGACATCTCAATTCTAGGTGTAGATCGATTGTTCGCTCGATACAACGGCGCAAGTCAACGCTGATTGCAAGAAGTTCGTCTTTCGAGGCAAAATGCATAATTTTAACGCTTTTATGTCAAACTGAAATGACAGAATCGTTCGAAAGTCAAGACATCTCGATTCTCGTCGTGGATCGATTTTGCGGTCGATACAACCGCGCGAGTCGACGCTTACCACAAGAACATCGTCTTTCGAGTCAAAATCCATAGTTTCAACATACTTATGTTGAACTAAAATGACAGAAACGTCCGAAACTTGGGAAATCACGATTCTCGGTGTTCGATTCTTCGTTCAATACAGATGTGCAAAACGAAAATTCATGCAAGAATTTCGTGTTTCTGGTCAAATCGTACAATTTTGACACGCTTACGTTGAGCTGAAAGCGTGAATCGTTCGAAACGCGGGAAATCTCGATTCTTGTCGCAGCTCGATGTTTCGTTCGATACAGCCGTGCAAAACATTGTTTAATGCAAGAAGTACGTTTTTTCGGATTTAAACAATTCTGGCACATATACGTCGACCTTAGATGCCAGATTCGTTTGAAACTTAGTATATCTCGATTCTCGGTGTAGATCAATTTTTCGGTCGATACAACTGTGCGAGTCAACGCTTATCGCAAGAACTTCGTCATTTCAGACAGAATGCATAGTTTTAAGACATTTATGTTGAACTGCGCAGACGGAATCGTTCGAAACTTAGGACATCACGATTCTCGGTGTAGATCGATTGTTCGCTCCATACAACGGGGCGAGTCAACCCTGATCAAAAGAACTTCGTCTTTCGAGGCGAAATGCATATTTTCAACACTGCTACGTCAAACTAGGATGACAGAATAGTTCGAACCTCGAAAAATTTCGATTTTCAGTGTAGATCGATGTTTCGTTCGATACAGCCGTGCAAAACATTGTTCAATCCAAGACGTTCGTGTTTTCGGATGATTTGAACAGCTCTGACACATATACGTTGACCTTAGATGCCAGATTCGTTTGAAACTCCAGATGTCTCGATTCTCGGTGTAGATCAATTTTTCGGTCGATACAACCGTGCGAGTCGACGCTTTCCGCAAGAACTTCGTCTTTCGGGACTAAATGCATAGGTTCAACATTTTCATGTCGAACCAAAATGACAGAAACGTCCGAAACTTGGGAAATCACGATTCTCGTCGTTCGATTCTTCGTTCGATACAGCCGTGCAAAACGACAATTCATGCAAGAATTACGTGTTCCTGGTCAAATCGAACAATTTTGACACGCTCACGTTGAGCTGAGAGCGAGAATCGTTCGAAACTCGGGACATCTCGATTCTCGGCGCAGATCGATGTTTCCTTCGTTACAGCTGTGCAAAACATCATTCAATGAAAGAATTGAGTCGACTTGGATGAATAAAACGATTCTAACACATCAACGTCGAGCTAAGATCCAGGATTGTTCGAAACTTAGGTCATCTCGTTTCTCGGTGATCGATTTTCCAGCCGATACGTTTGTGCAAAACGACGGTTAACGCGAGAATTTTGTGTTTCACGACAAATTGTAGGATTTTGACACGTAGGCGTCAAGCGGAGATGCCAGAATCGTCCGAAAGTTGGGACATCTCGGATTCTTATGTAGGTCGACGTTTCGTTCGAAATAGCTGTGCAAAACGACGATTAACGCAAGAAATTCGTGTTACTGGACAAATCGTAAGCCTTTAACACTATTATGTCGAGCTGAAATGACAGAATCGACGAAACTCGAGATATTTCGTTCTCGGTGTAGATCGATGTTTCGTTCGATACAGCCGTGCAGAACATCGTTTAATGCAAGAAGTTCGTGTTTTCGGACGATTCGAACAATTCTGACACATATACGCCGACCTCAGATGCCAGATTCGTTTGAAACTCGAGACATCTCGTTTCTCGGTGTAGATCAACTTTTCGTTTGAATCAACTGTGCGAGTCGACGCTTATGGCATAAACTTAGTCTTCCGAGACAAAATGCATAGTTTCAACATACTTATGTTAAACTAAAATGACAGAAACGTTCGAAACTCTGGAAATCACGATTCTCGGTGTTCGATTTTTCGTTCGATACAGATGTGCAAAACGACAATTCATGCAAGAATTTCGTGTTTCTGGTCAAATCGTACAATTTTGACACGCTTACGTTGAGCTGAAAGCGAGAATCGTTCGAAACTCGGGAAATCTCGATTCTCGGCGCAGCTCGATGTTTCGTTCGTTACAGCCGTGCAAAACATTGTTCAATCCAAGACGTTCGTGTTTTCGGACGATTTGAACAGCTCTGACACATATACGTCGACCTGAGATGCCAGATTCGTTTGAAACTCCAAATATCTCGATTCTCGGTGTAGATCAATTTTTCGGTCGATACAACCGTGCGAGTCGACGCTTTCCGCAAGAACTTCGTCTTTCGGGACTAAATGCATAGGTTCAACATTCTCATGTCGAACCAAAATGACAGAACCGTCCGAAACTTGGGAAATCACGATTCTCGTCGTTTGATTCTTTGTTCGATACAGCCGTGCAAAACGACAATTCATGCAAGAATTACGTGTTCCTGGTCAAATCGAACAATTTTGACACGCTCACGTTGAGCTGAGAGCGAGAATCGTTCGAAACTCGGGACATCTCGATTCTCGGCGCAGATCGATGTTTCGTTCGTTACAGCCGTGCAAAACATTGTTTAATGCAAGAAGTACGTTTTTTCGGACCATTCGAACAATTCTGACACATATACGTTGACTTTAGATGCCAGATTCGTTTGAAACTTAGTATATCTCGATTCTCGGTGTAGATCAATTTTTCGGTCGATAAAACCGTGCGAGTCGACGCTTATCGCAAGAACTTTGTCATTTCAGACAGAATGCATAGTTTTAAGACATTTATGTTGGACTGCGCAGACGGAATCGTTCGAAACTTAGGACATCACGATTCTCGGTGTAGATCGATTGTTCGCTCCATACAACGGGGCGAGTCAACCCTGATCAAAAGAACTTCGTCTTTCGAGGCGAAATGCATATTTTCAACACTGCTACGTCAAACTAGGATGACAGAATAGTTCGAACCTCGAAAAATTTTGATTTTCAGTGTAGATCGATGTTTCGTTCGATACAGCCGTGCAAGACATTGTTCAATTCAAGACGTTCGTGTTTTCGGACGATTTGAACGGCTCTGACACATATACGTTGACCTTAGATGCCAGATTCGTTTGAAACTCCAGATATCTCGATTCTCGGTGTAGATAAATTTTTCGGTCGATACAACCGTGCGAGTCGACGCTTTCCGCAAGAACTCCGTCTTTCGGGACTAAATGCGTAGGTTCAACATTCTTATGTCGAACTAAAATGACAAAAATGTCCGAAACTTGGAAAATCACGATTTTCGGTGTTCGATTCTTCGTTCGATGAAGCCGTGCAAAACATCATTCAATGCAAGAATTAAGTCGTTTTGGATGAATTTAACGATTCTGACACATCAACGTCGAGCTGAGATGCCAGGATTGTCCGAAACTCAGGTCATCTCGTTTCTCGGTGATCGATTTTCCAGTCGATACATTTTTCTAAAACGACGGTTAACGCAAGAATTCCGTGTTTCTCGACAAAATGAACGATTTTGACACGTAGGCGTCGAGCTGAAATGCCACAATCGTCCGAATCTTCGGACATCTCAGATTCTTATGTAGGTCGACGTTTCGTTCGAAATAGCCGTGCAAAACGACGATTAATGCAGGAAATTCGTGTTACTGGACAAATCGTACAACTTCAACACTATTATGTCGAGCTGAAAGCGAGAATCGTTCGAAACTCGGGACATCTCGATTCTCGGTGTAGATCGATGTTTCGTTCGATACACCCGTGCAGAACATCGTTCAATGAAAGAAGTTCGTGTTTTCGGACGATTCGAACAATTCTGACACATATACGCCGACCTCAGATGCCAGATTCGTTTGAAACTAGAGACATTTCGATTCTCGGTGTAGATCGATTTTTCGGTCGATACGACTGTGCGAGTCGACGCTTATCGCAAGAACTTCGTCATTTGAGACAGAATGCATAGTTTTAAAACATTTATGTTGAACTGAGCAGACAAAATCGTTCGAAACTTAGGACATCACGATTCTCGGTGTAGATCGATCGTTCGCTCGATACAACGGAGCGAGTCAACCCTGATCGAAAGAACTTTGTCTTTCGAGGCGAAATGCATATTTTCAACACTGCTATGTCGAACTGGGATGACAGAATCGTTCGAACGCCGAGAAATCTCTCTTTCCGCAGTAGATCGATGTTTTGTTCGATACAGCCGTGCCAAACATTGTTTAATCCAAGACGTTCGTGTTTTCGGACGATTTGAACAGCTCTGACACATATACGTCGACCTTAGATGCCAGATTCGTTTGAAACTCCAAATATCTCGATTCTCGGTGTAGATCAATTTTTCGGTCGATACAACCGTGCGAGTCGACGCTTTCCGCAAGAACTTCGTCTTTCGGGACTAAATGCATAGGTTCAACATTCTCATGTCGAACCAAAATGACAGAACCGTCCGAAACTTGGGAAATCACGATTCTCGTCGTTTGATTCTTTGTTCGATACAGCCGTGCAAAACGACAATTCATGCAAGAATTACGTGTTCCTGGTCAAATCGAACAATTTTGACACGCTCACGTTGAGCTGAGAGCGAGAATCGTTCGAAACTCGGGACATCTCGATTCTCGGCGCAGATCGATGTTTGGTTCGTTACAGCCGTGCAAAACATTGTTTAATGCAAGAAGTACGTTTTTGCGGACCATTCGAACAATTCTGACACATATACGTCGACTTTAGATGCCAGATTCGTTTGAAACTTAGTATATCTCGATTCTTGGTGTAGATCAATTTTTCGGTCGATACAACCGTGCGAGTCGACGCTTATCGCAAGAACTTCGTCATTTCAGACAGAATGCATAGTTTTAAGACATTTATGTTGAACTGCGCAGACGGAATCGTTCGAAACTTAGGACATCACGATTCTCGGTGTAGATCGATTGTTCGCTCCATACAACGGGGCGAGTCAACCCTGATCAAAAGAACTTCGTCTTTCGAGGCGAAATGCATATTTTCAACATTGCTACGTCAAACTAGGATGACAGAATAGTTCGAACCTCGAAAAATTTCGATTTTCAGTGTAGATCGATGTTTCGTTCGATACAGCCGTGCAAGACATTGTTCAATTCAAGACGTTCGTGTTTTCGGACGATTTGAACAGCTCTGACACATATACGTTGACCTTAGATGCCAGATTCGTTTGAAACTCCAGATATCTCGATTCTCGGTGTAGATAAATTTTTCGGTCGATACAACCGTGCGAGTCGACGCTTTCCGCAAGAACTCCGTCTTTCGGGACTAAATGCGTAGGTTCAACATTCTTATGTCGAACTAAAATGACAAAAATGTCCGAAACTTGGGAAATCACGATTCTCGGTGTTCGATTCTTCGTTCAATACAGATGTGCAAAACGAAAATTCATACAAGAATTTCGTGTTTCTGGTCAAATCGTACAATTTTGACACGCTTACGTTGAGCTGAAAGCGTGAATCGTTCGAAACGCGGGACATCTCGATTCTCGGCGCAGATCGATGTTTCCTTCGATACAGCCGTGCAAAACATTGTTTAATGCAAGAAGTACGTTTTTTCGGACCATTAGAACAATTCTGACACATATACGTCGACTTTAGATGCCAGATTCGTTTGAAACTTAGTATATCTCGATTCTCGGTGTAGATCAACTTTTCGTTTGAATCAACTGTGCGCGTCGACGCTTATCGCATAAACTTCGTTTTACAAGACAAAATGCTTAGTTCTAACACATTTACGTCGAAGTGAGAAGACAGAATCGTTCGAAACTTTGGACATCTCGATTCTCGGTGTAGATCGATGTTTTGTTCTTTCCAGCCGTGGACGACGACGTTAACAAAAGTTTTCGTTTTTCGAGACGAAATGGATGGTCTAAATCTTTTATGTCAAACGAAGATGACAGAATCTTCCGAAACTCAGGACATCTCAATTCTCGGTGTAGATCGATTGTTCGCTCGAAACAACGGGGCAAGTCAACGCTGATTGCAAGAACTTCTCCTTTCAAGGCAAAATGCATAATTTTAACACTTCTATGTCGAACTGAAATTACAGAATCGTTCGATAGTCAAGACATCTCGATTCTCGGTGTAGATCACTTTTTCGGTCGATACAACCGTGCAAGTCGACGCTTACCACAAGAACTTCGTCTTTCGAGACAAAATGCATAGTTACAACATTCTATCAACGAAGTAAAATGACAGAAACGTTCGAAACTCGGTAAATCACGATTCTAGGTGTTCGATTCTTCGTTCGATACAGCCATGCACAACGACAATTGATGCAATAACCTCGCGTTCCTGGTTCAATCGTACAATTTTGACACGCTCACGCTGAGCTGAAAGCGAGAATAGTTCGAAACTCGGGAAATCTCGATTCTTGGCGCAGATCGATGTTTCGTTCGATACAGTCGTGCAAAACATCATTCAATGCAAGAATTAAGTCGTTTCGGATGGGTTAACCGATTTTGACACATCAACGCCGAGCTGAGATGCCAGGATTGTCCGAAAATCAGGACATCTCGTTTCTCGGTAATCGATTTTCCAGTCGATACATTTGTCTAAAACGACGGTTAACGCAAGAATTTCGTGTTTCTCGACAAAATGAACGATTTTGACACGTAGGCGTCGAGCTGAAATGCCACAATCGTCCGAATCTTCGGACATCTCAGATTCCTATGTAGGTCGACGTTTCGTTCGAAATAGCCGTGCAAAACGACGATTAATGCAGGAAATTCGTGTTACTGGACAAATCGTACAACTTCAACACTATTATGTCGAGCTGAAAGCGAGAATCGTTCGAAACTCGGGACATCTCGATTCTCGGTGTAGATCGATGTTTCGTTCGATACACCCGTGCAGAACATCGTTCAATGAAAGCAGTTCGTGTTTTCGGACGATTCGAACAATTCTGACACATATACGCCGACCTCAGATGCCAGATTCGTTTGAAACTAGAGACATTTCGATTCTCGGTGTAGATCGGTTTTTCGGTCGATACGACTGTGCGAGTCGACGCTTATCGCAAGAACTTCGTCATTTGAGACAGAATGCATAGTTTTAAAACATTTATGTTGAACTGAGCAGACAGAATCGTTCGAAACTTAGGACATCACGATTCTCGGTGTAGATCGATCGTTCGCTCAATACAACGGAGCGAGTCAACCCTGATCGAAAGAACTTTGTCTTTCGAGAAAAAAGGCATATTTTCAACACTGCTGTGTCGAACTGGGATGACAGAATCGTTCGAACGCCGAGAAATCTCTCTTTCCGCAGTAGATCGATGTTTCGTTCGATACAGCCGTGCAAAACATTGTTTAATCCAAGACGTTCGTGTTTTCGGACGACTTGAACAGCTCTGACACATATACGTCGACCTTAGATGCCAGATTCGTTTGAAACTCCAAATATTTCGATTCTCGGTGTAGATCAATTTTTCGGTCGATACAACCGTGCGAGTCGACGATTTCCGCAAGAACTTCGTCTTTCGGGACTAAATGCATAGGTTCAACATTTTCATGTCGAACCAAAATGACAGAAACGTCCGAAACTTGGGAAATCACGATTCTCGTCGTTCGATTCTTCGTTCGATACAGCCGTGCAAAACGACAATTCATGCAAGAATTACGTGTTCCTGGTCAAATCGAACAATTTTGACACGCTCACGTTGAGCTGAGAGCGAGAATCGTTCGAAACTCGGGACATCTCGATTCTCGGCGCAGATCGATGTTTCCTTCGTTACAGCTGTGCAAAACATCATTCAATGAAAGAATTGAGTCGACTTGGATGAATAAAACGATTCTAACACATCAACGTCGAGCTAAGATCCAGGATTGTTCGAAACTTAGGTCATCTCGTTTCTCGGTGATCGATTTTCCAGCCGATACGTTTGTGCAAAACGACGGTTAACGCGAGAATTTTGTGTTTCTCGACAAATTGTAGGATTCTGACACGTAGGCGTCAAGCGGAGATGCCAGAATCGTCCGAAAGTTGGGACATCTCGGATTCTTATGTAGGTCGACGTTTCGTTCGAAATAGCCGTGCAAAACGACGACTAACGCAAGAAATTCGTGTTACTGGACAAATCGTAAGCCTTTAACACTATTATGTCGAGCTGAAATGACAGAATCGACGAAACTCGAGATATTTCGTTCTCGGTGTAGATCGATGTTTCGTTCGATACAGCCGTGCAGAACATCGTTTAATGCAAGAAGTTCGTGTTTTCGGACGATTCGAACAATTCTGACACATATACGCCGACCTCAGATGCCAGATTCGTTTGAAACTCGAGACATCTCGTTTCTCGGTGTAGATCAACTTTTCGTTTGAATCAACTGTGCGAGTCGACGCTTATGGCATAAACTTAGTCTTTCGAGACAAAATGCATAGTTTCAACATACTTATGTTAAACTAAAATGACAGAAACGTTCGAAACTCTGGAAATCACGATTCTCGGTGTTCGATTTTTCGTTCGATACAGATGTGCAAAACGACAATTTATACAAGAATTTCGTGTTTCTGGTCAAATCGTACAATTTTGACACGCTTACGTTGAGCTGAAAGCGAGAATCGTTCGAAACTCGGGAAATCTCGATTCTCGGCGCAGCTCGATGTTTCGTTCGTTACAGCCGTGCAAAACATTGTTCAATGCAAGAAGTACGTGTTTTCGGACCATTTGAACGATTCTGACACATATACGTCGACCTTAGATGCCAAATTCGTTTGAAACTCCAAATGTCTCGATTCTCGGTGTAGATCAATTTTTCGGTCGATACAACCGTGCGAGTCGACGCTTTCCGCAAGAACTTCGTCTTTCGGGACTGAATGCATAGGTTCAACATTCTCATGTCGAACCAAAATGACAGAAACGTCCGAAACTTGGGAAATCACGATTCTCGTCGTTCGATTCTCCGTTCGATACAGCCGTGCAAAACGACAATTCATGCAAGAATTACGTGTTCCTGGTCAAATCGAACAATTTTGACACGCTCACGTTGAGCTGAGAGCGAGAATCGTTCGAAACTCGGGACATCTCGATTCTCGGCGCAGATCGATGTTTCCTTCGATACAGCCGTGCAAAACTTTGTTTAATGCAAGAAGTACGTTTTTTCGGACCATTTGAACAATTCTGACACATATACGTCGACTTTAGATGCCAGATTCGTTTGAAACTAGAGACATTTCGATTCTCGGCGTAGATCGATTTTTCGGTCGATACGACTGTGCGAGTCGACGCTTATCGCAAGAACTTCGTCATTTGAGACAGAATGCATAGTTTTAAGACATTTATGTTGAACTGAGCAGACAGAATCGTTCGAAACTTAGGACATCACGATTCTCGGTGTAGATCGATCGTTCGCTCGATACAACGGAGCGAGTCAACCCTGATCGAAAGAACTTTGTCTTTCGAGGCGAAATGCATATTTTCAACACTGCTATGTCGAACTGGGATGACAGAATCGTTCGAACGCCGAGAAATCTCTCTTTCCGCAGTAGATCGATGTTTTGTTCGATACAGCCGTGCCAAACATTGTTCAATCCAAGACGTTCGTGTTTTCGGACGATTTGAACAGCTCTGACACATATACGTCGACCTGAGATGCCAGATTCGTTTGAAACTCCAAATATCTCGATTCTCGGTGTAGATCAATTTTTCGGTCGATACAACCGTGCGAGTCGACGCTTTCCGCAAGAACTTCGTCTTTCGGGACTAAATGCATAGGTTCAACATTCTCATGTCGAACCAAAATGACAGAACCGTCCGAAACTTGGGAAATCACGATTCTCGTCGTTTGATTCTTTGTTCGATACAGCCGTGCAAAACGACAATTCATGCAAGAATTACGTGTTCCTGGTCAAATCGAACAATTTTGACACGCTCACGTTGAGCTGAGAGCGAGAATCGTTCGAAACTCGGGACATCTCGATTCTCGGCGCAGATCGATGTTTCGTTCGTTACAGCCGTGCAAAACATTGTTTAATGCAAGAAGTACGTTTTTTCGGACCATTCGAACAATTCTGACACATATACGTTGACTTTAGATGCCAGATTCGTTTGAAACTTAGTATATCTCGATTCTCGGTGTAGATCAATTTTTCGGTCGATAAAACCGTGCGAGTCGACGCTTATCGCAAGAACTTTGTCATTTCAGACAGAATGCATAGTTTTAAGACATTTATGTTGAACTGCGCAGACGGAATCGTTCGAAACTTAGGACATCACGATTCTCGGTGTAGATCGATTGTTCGCTCCATACAACGGGGCGAGTCAACCCTGATCAAAAGAACTTCGTCTTTCGAGGCGAAATGCATATTTTCAACACTGCTACGTCAAACTAGGATGACAGAATAGTTCGAACCTCGAAAAATTTTGATTTTCAGTGTAGATCGATGTTTCGTTCGATACAGCCGTGCAAGACATTGTTCAATTCAAGACGTTCGTGTTTTCGGACGATTTGAACAGCTCTGACACATATACGTTGACCTTAGATGCCAGATTCGTTTGAAACTCCAGATATCTCGATTCTCGGTGTAGATAAATTTTTCGGTCGATACAACCGTGCGAGTCGACGCTTTCCGCAAGAACTCCGTCTTTCGGGACTAAATGCGTAGGTTCAACATTCTTATGTCGAACTAAAATGACAAAAATGTCCGAAACTTGGAAAATCACGATTTTCGGTGTTCGATTCTTCGTTCGATGAAGCCGTGCAAAACATCATTCAATGCAAGAATTAAGTCGTTTTGGATGAATTTAACGATTCTGACACATCAACGTCGAGCTGAGATGCCAGGACTGTCCGAAACTCAGGTCATCTCGTTTCTCGGTGATCGATTTTCCAGTCGATACATTTGTCTAAAACGACGGTTAACGCAAGAATTCCGTGTTTCTCGACAAAATGAACGATTTTGACACGTAGGCGTCGAGCTGAAATGCCACAATCGTCCGAATCTTCGGACATCTCAGATTCTTATGTAGGTCGACGTTTCGTTCGAAATAGCCGTGCAAAACGACGATTAATGCAGGAAATTCGTGTTACTGGACAAATCGTACAACTTCAACACTATTATGTCGAGCTGAAAGCGAGAATCGTTCGAAACTCGGGACATCTCGATTCTCGGTGTAGATCGATGTTTCGTTCGATACACCCGTGCAGAACATCGTTCAATGAAAGAAGTTCGTGTTTTCGGACGATTCGAACAATTCTGACACATATACGCCGACCTCAGATGCCAGATTCGTTTGAAACTAGAGACATTTCGATTCTCGGTGTAGATCGATTTTTCGGTCGATACGACTGTGCGAGTCGACGCTTATCGCAAGAACTTCGTCATTTGAGACAGAATGCATAGTTTTAAAACATTTATGTTGAACTGAGCAGACAAAATCGTTCGAAACTTAGGACATCACGATTCTCGGTGTAGATCGATCGTTCGCTCGATACAACGGAGCGAGTCAACCCTGATCGAAAGAACTTTGTCTTTCGAGGCGAAATGCATATTTTCAACACTGCTATGTCGAACTGGGATGACAGAATCGTTCGAACGCCGAGAAATCTCTCTTTCCGCAGTAGATCGATGTTTTGTTCGATACAGCCGTGCCAAACATTGTTTAATCCAAGACGTTCGTGTTTTCGGACGATTTGAACAGCTCTGACACATATACGTCGACCTTAGATGCCAGATTCGTTTGAAACTCCAAATATCTCGATTCTCGGTGTAGATCAATTTTTCGGTCGATACAACCGTGCGAGTCGACGCTTTCCGCAAGAACTTCGTCTTTCGGGACTAAATGCATAGGTTCAACATTCTCATGTCGAACCAAAATGACAGAACCGTCCGAAACTTGGGAAATCACGATTCTCGTCGTTTGATTCTTTGTTCGATACAGCCGTGCAAAACGACAATTCATGCAAGAATTACGTGTTCCTGGTCAAATCGAACAATTTTGACACGCTCACGTTGAGCTGAGAGCGAGAATCGTTCGAAACTCGGGACATCTCGATTCTCGGCGCAGATTGATGTTTGGTTCGTTACAGCTGTGCAAAACATTGTTTAATGCAAGAAGTACGTTTTTGCGGACCATTCGAACAATTCTGACACATATACGTCGACTTTAGATGCCAGATTCGTTTGAAACTTGGTATATCTCGATTCTCGGTGCAGATCAATTTTTCGGTCGATACAACCGTGCGAGTCGACGCTTATCGCAAGAACTTCGTCATTTCAGACAGAATGCATAGTTTTAAGACATTTATGTTGAACTGCGCAGACGGAATCGTTCAAAACTTAGGACATCACGATTCTCGGTGTAGATCGATTGTTCGCTCCATACAACGGGGCGAGTCAACCCTGATCAAAAGAACTTCGTCTTTCGAGGCGAAATGCATATTTCCAACATTGCTACGTCAAACTAGGATGACAGAATAGTTCGAACCTCGAAAAATTTCGATTTTCAGTGTAGATCGATGTTTCGTTCGATACAGCCGTGCAAGACATTGTTCAATTCAAGACGTTCGTGTTTTCGGACGATTTGAACAGCTCTGACACATATACGTTGACCTTAGATGCCAGATTCGTTTGAAACTCCAGATATCTCGATTCTCGGTGTAGATAAATTTTTCGGTCGATACAACCGTGCGAGTCGACGCTTTCCGCAAGAACTCCGTCTTTCGGGACTAAATGCGTAGGTTCAACATTCTTATGTCGAACTAAAATGACAAAAATGTCCGAAACTTGGGAAATCACGATTCTCGGTGTTCGATTCTTCGTTCAATACAGATGTGCAAAACGAAAATTCATGCAAGAATTTCGTGTTTCTGGTCAAATCGTACAATTTTGACACGCTTACGTTGAGCTGAAAGCGTGAATCGTTCGAAACGCGGGACATCTCGATTCTCGGCGCAGATCGATGTTTCCTTCGATACAGCCGTGCAAAACATTGTTCAATGCAAGAAGTACGTTTTTTCGGACCATTAGAACAATTCTGACACATATACGTCGACTTTAGATGCCAGATTCGTTTGAAACTTAGTATATCTCGATTCTCGGTGTAGATCAACTTTTCGTTTGAATCAACTGTGCGCGTCGACGCTTATCGCATAATCTTCGTTTTACAAGACAAAATGCATAGTTCTAACACATTTACGTCGAAGTGAGAAGACAGAATCGTTCGAAACTTTGGACATCTCGATTCTCGGTGTAGATCGATGTTTTGTTCTTTCCAGCCGTGGACGACGACGTTAACAAAAGTTTTCGTTTTTCGAGACGAAATGGATGGTCTAAATCTTTTATGTCAAACGAAGATGACAGAATCTTCCGAAACTCAGGACATCTCAATTCTCGGTGTAGATCGATTGTTCGCTCGAAACAACGGGGCAAGTCAACGCTGATTGCAAGAACTTCTCCTTTCAAGGCAAAATGCATAATTTTAACACTTCTATGTCGAACTGAAATTACAGAATCGTTCGATAGTCAAGACATCTCGATTCTCGGTGTAGATCACTTTTTCGGTCGATACAACCGTGCAAGTCGACGCTTACCACAAGAACTTCGTCTTTCGAGACAAAATGCATAGTTACAACATTCTATCAACGAAGTAAAATGACAGAAACGTTCGAAACTCGGTAAATCACGATTCTAGGTGTTCGATTCTTCGTTCGATACAGCCATGCACAACGACAATTGATGCAATAACCTCGCGTTCCTGGTTCAATCGTACAATTTTGACACGCTCACGCTGAGCTGAAAGCGAGAATAGTTCGAAACTCGGGAAATCTCGATTCTTTGCGCAGATCGATGTTTCGTTCGATACAGTCGTGCAAAACATCATTCAATGCAAGAATTAAGTCGTTTCGGATGAATTAACCGATTTTGACACATCAACGCCGAGCTGAGATGCCAGGATTGTCCGAAAATCAGGACATCTCGTTTCTCGGTAATCGATTTTCCAGTCGATACATTTGTCTAAAACGACGGTTAACGCAAGAATTTCGTGTTTCTCGACAAAATGAACGATTTTGACACGTAGGCGTCGAGCTGAAATGCCACAATCGTCCGAATCTTCGGACATCTCAGATTCTTATGTAGGTCGACGTTTCGTTCGAAATAGCCGTGCAAAACGACGATTAATGCAGGAAATTCGTGTTACTGGACAAATCGTACAACTTCAACACTATTATGTCGAGCTGAAAGCGAGAATCGTTCGAAACTCGGGACATCTCGATTCTCGGTGTAGATCGATGTTTCGTTCGATACACCCGTGCAGAACATCGTTCAATGAAAGAAGTTCGTGTTTTCGGACGATTCGAACAATTCTGACACATATACGCCGACCTCAGATGCCAGATTCGTTTGAAACTAGAGACATTTCGATTCTCGGTGTAGATCGATTTTTCGGTCGATACGACTGTGCGAGTCGACGCTTATCGCAAGAACTTCGTCATTTGAGACAGAATGCATAGTTTTAAAACATTTATGTTGAACTGAGCAGACAGAATCGTTCGAAACTTAGGACATCACGATTCTCGGTGTAGATCGATCGTTCGCTCAATACAACGGAGCGAGTCAACCCTGATCGAAAGAACTTTGTCTTTCGAGAAGAAAGGCATATTTTCAATACTGCTGTGTCGAACTGGGATGACAGAATCGTTCGAACGCCGAGAAATCTCTCTTTCCGCAGTAGATCGATGTTTCGTTCGATACAGCCGTGCAAAACATTGTTTAATCCAAGACGTTCGTGTTTTCGGACGACTTGAACAGCTCTGACACATATACGTCGACCTTAGATGCCAGATTCGTTTGAAACTCCAAATATTTCGATTCTCGGTGTAGATCAATTTTTCGGTCGATACAACCGTGCGAGTCGACGCTTTCCGCAAGAACTTCGTCTTTCGGGACTAAATGCATAGGTTCAACATTTTCATGTCGAACCAAAATGACAGAAACGTCCGAAACTTGGGAAATCACGATTCTCGTCGTTCGATTCTTCGTTCGATACAGCCGTGCAAAACGACAATTCATGCAAGAATTACGTGTTCCTGGTCAATCCGAACAATTTTGACACGCTCACGTTGAGCTGAGAGCGAGAATCGTTCGAAACTCGGGACATCTCGATTCTCGGCGCAGATCGATGTTTCCTTCGTTACAGCTGTGCAAAACATCATTCAATGAAAGAATTGAGTCGACTTGGATGAATAAAACGATTCTAACACATCAACGTCGAGCTAAGATCCAGGATTGTTCGAAACTTAGGTCATCTCGTTTCTCGGTGATCGATTTTCCAGCCGATACGTTTGTGCAAAACGACGGTTAACGCGAGAATTTTGTGTTTCTCGACAAATTGTAGGATTTTGACACGTAGGCGTCAAGCGGAGATGCCAGAATCGTCCGAAAGTTGGGACATCTCGGATTCTTATGTAGGTCGACGTTTCGTTCGAAATAGCCGTGCAAAACGACGATTAACGCAAGAAATTCGTGTTACTGGACAAATCGTAAGCCTTTAACACTATTATGTCGAGCTGAAATGACAGAATCGACGAAACTCGAGATATTTCGTTCTCGGTGTAGATCGATGTTTCGTTCGATACAGCCGTGCAGAACATCGTTTAATGCAAGAAGTTCGTGTTTTCGGACGATTCGAACAATTCTGACACATATACGCCGACCTCAGATGCCAGATTCGTTTGAAACTCGAGACATCTCGTTTCTCGGTGTAGATCAACTTTTCGTTTGAATCAACTGTGCGAGTCGACGCTTATGGCATAAACTTAGTCTTTCGAGACAAAATGCATAGTTTCAACATACTTATGTTAAACTAAAATGACAGAAACGTTCGAAACTCTGGAAATCACGATTCTCGGTGTTCGATTTTTCGTTCGATACAGATGTGCAAAACGACAATTCATGCAAGAATTTCGTGTTTCTGGTCAAATCGTACAATTTTGACACGCTTACGTTGAGCTGAAAGCGAGAATCGTTCGAAACTCGGGAAATCTCGATTCTCGGCGCAGCTCGATGTTTCGTTCGATACAGCCGTGCAAAACATTGTTTAATGCAAGAAGTACGTTTTTTCGGACCATTTAAACAATTCTGACACATATACGTCGACCTTAGATGCCAGATTCGTTTGAAACTTAGTATATCTCGATTCTCGGTGTAGATCAATTTTTCGGTCGATACAACCGTGCGAGTCAACGCTTATCGCAAGAACTTCGTCATTTCAGACGGAATGCATAGTTTTAAGACATTTATGTTGAACTGCGCAGACGGAATCGTTCGAAACTTAGGACATCACGATTCTCGGTGTAGATCGATTGTTCGCTCCATACAACGGGGCGAGTCAACCCTGATCAAAAGAACTTCGTCTTTCGAGGCAAAATGCATATTTTCAACACTGCTACGTCAAACTAGGATGACAGAATAGTTCGAACCTCGAAAAATTTCGATTTTCAGTGTAGATCGATGTTTCGTTCGATACAGCCGTGCAAAACATTGTTCAATCCAAGACGTTCGTGTTTTCGGACGATTTGAACAGCTCTGACACATATACGTTGACCTTAGATGCCAGATTCGTTTGAAACTCCAGATGTCTCGATTCTCGGTGTAGATAAATTTTTCGGTCGATACAACCGTGCGAGTCGACGCTTTCCGCCCGAACTTCGTGTTTCGGGACTAAATGCGTAGGTTCAACATTCTTATGTCGAACTAAAATGACAAACATGTCCGAAACTCGGAAAATCACGATTTTCGGTGTTCGATTCTTCGTTCGATACAGCCGTGCAAAACGACAATTCATGCAAGAATTACGTGTTGCTGGTCAAATCGAACAATTTTGACACGCTTACGTTGAACTAAGAGTGAGAATCGTTCGAAATCGAATCAAATCGAACAATTTTGACACGCTTACGTTGAACTGAGAGTGAGAATCGTTCGAAACTCGGGACATCTCGATTCTTGGCGCAGATTGATGTTTCGTTCGATGAAGCCGTGCAAAACATCATTCAATGCAAGAATTAAGTCGTTTTGGATGAATTAAACGATTCTGACACATCAACGTCGAGCTGAGATGCCAGGATTGTCCGAAACTCAGGTCATCTCGTTTCTCGGTGATCGATTTTCCAGTCGATACATTTGTCTAAAACGACGGTTAACGCAAGAATTTCGTGTTTCTCAACAAAATAAACGATTTTGACACGTAGGCGTCGAGCTGAAATGCCAGAATCGTCCGAATCTTCGGACATCTCAGATTCTTATGTAGGTCGACGTTTCGTTCGAAATAGCCGTGCAAAACGACGATTAATGCAGGAAATTCGTGTTACTGGACAAATCGTACAACTTCAACACTATTATGTCGAGCTGAAAGCGAGAATCGTTCGAAACTCGGGACATCTCGATTCTCGGTGTAGATCGATGTTTCGTTCGATACACCCGTGCAGAACATCGTTCAATGGAAGAAGTTCGTGTTTTCGGACGATTCGAACAATTCTGACACATATACGCCGACCTCAGATGCCAGATTCGTTTGAAACTCGAGACATCTCGTTTCTCGGTGTAGATCAACTTTTCGTTTGAATCATCTGTGCGAGTCGACGCTTATGGCATAAACTTAATCTTTCGAGACAAAATGCATAGTTTCAACATACTTATGTTAAATTAAAATGACAGAAACGTTCGAAACTCTGGGAATCACGATTCTCGGTGTTCGATTTTTCGTTCGATACAGCCGTGCAAAACATTGTCTAATGGAAGAAGTTCGTGTTTTCGGACGATTTGAACAATTCTGACACATATATGTCGACTCCAGATGCCAGATTCGTTTGAAACTAGAGACATTTCGATTCTCGGTGTAGATCGATTTTTCGGTCGATACGACTGTGCGAGTCGACGCTTATCGCAAGAACTTCGTCATTTGAGACGGAATGCATAGTTTTAAGACATTAATGTTGAACTGAGCAGACAGAATCGTTCGAAACTTAGGACATCACGATTCTCGGTGTAGATCGATCGTTCGCTCGATACAACGGAGCGAGTCAACCCTGATCAAAAGAACTTTGTCTTTCGAGGCGAAATGCATATTTTCAACACTGCTATGTCGAACTGGGATGACAGAATCGTTCGAACGCCGATAAATCTCTCTCTTTCCGCAGTAGATCGATGTTTCGTTCAATACAGCCGTGCAAAACATTGTTCAATCCAAGACGTTCGTGTTTTCGGACGATTTGAACAGCTCTGACACATATACGTCGACCTTAGATGCCAGATTCGTTTGAAACTCCAAATATCTCGATTCTCGGCGCAGATCGATGTTTCGTTCGTTACAGCTGTGCAAAACATCATTCAATAAAAGAATTAAGTCGACTTGGATGAATAAAACGATTCTAACACATCAACGTCGAGCTAAGATCCAGGGATGTTCGAAACTCAGGTCATCTCGTTTCTCGGTGATCGATTTTCCAGCCGATACGTTTGTGCAAAACGACGGTTAACGCGAGAATTTCGTGTTTCTCGACAAATTGTAGGATTTTGACACGTAGGCGTTAAGCGGAGATGCCAGAATCGTCCGAAACTTGGGACATCTCGGATTCTTATGTAGGTCGACGTTTCGTTCGAAATAGCCGTGCAAAACGACGATTAATGCAAGAAATTCGTGTGACTGGACAAATTGTAATACTTTAACACTATTATGTCGAGCTGAAATGACAGAATCGACGAAACTCGAGATATTTCGTTCTCGGTGTAGATCGATGTTCCGTTCGATGCAGCCGTGCAGAACATCGTTCAATGCAAGAAGTTCGTGTTTTCGGACGATTCTAATAATTCTGACACATATATGTCGACCTCAGATGCCAGATTCGTTTGAAACTCAATACATCTCGTTTTTCGGTGTAGATCAATTTTTCGTTTGTATTAACCGTGCCCGTCGATGCTTATAGCATAAACTTTGTCTTACGAGACAAAATGCATAGTTCTAACACATTTATGTCGAACTGAGAAAACAGAATCGTTCGAAACTTGGGACATCCCGATTCTCGGTGTAGATTGATGTTTTGTTTGTTACAGCCTTGAGAGACGACGTTTTACGCAAGGACACCGTTTTTCGAGACAAAACAAATGGTTTCAACACTTTAATGTCAAACCAAGATGACAGAATCTTCCAAAACTCAGGATATCTTTATTTTCGGTGTAGATCAATTGATCTATCGATACAACGGGGCGAGTCAACGCCTATCGCAAGAACTCCGTCTTCCGAGACGGAATGCATAATTTCAACACTTCTATGACTCATTGAGATGACAAAATCGTTCGAAAATCGAGAAATCTTAATCCTCGTTTACCTATTTTTGGTTTGATACAGGCGTGGAAAACTACTATTCATGGAAGAATTTAGCGTTACTGGATGAATTGCACAATTTTAACACTCTTATGGTGAGCTAAAATGACGAAATCGTTCGAAATTCGGGACATCTCGATTTTCGGTGTCGATCGGTGTTTCGTTCGATACAGCCGCGCCAAACATTATTCCATGCAAGAGATTAGTGGTTTTGAATAAATTAAACGATTCTGACACATCAACGTCGAGCTGAGATGCCGGGATTGTCCGAAACTCAGGTCATCTCGTTTCTCGGTCTAGATCGATGTTTCCTTCGTTCCAGCCGCGGACGACGACGTTTATCAAAAGTTTCCGTTTTTCGAGACAAAATGGATGGTCTAACACTTTTATGTCAAACTAAGATGCCAGAAGCTTCCGAAACTCAGGTCATCTCAATTCTCGGTGTAGATCGATTGTTCGCTCGATACAACGGGGCAAGTCAACGCTGATTTGCAAGAACTTCGTCTTTCGAGGCAAAATGCATAATTCGAACACTTCTATGTCGAACTGAAATGACAGAATCGTTCGAAAGTCAAGACATCTCGATTCTCGGTGTAGATCGACTTTTCGGTCGATACAACCGTGCGAGTCGACGCTTACCAAAAGAACTTCGTCTTTCGAGACAAAATGCATAGTTACAACATTCTTATAACGAAGTAAAATGACAGAAACGTTCGAAACTTGGGAAATCACGATTCTCGGTGTTCGATTCTTCGTTCGATACAGCTATGCACAACGACAATTGATGCAATAATCTCGTGTTCCTGGTTAAATCGTACAATTTTGACACGTTCACGTTGAGCTGAAAGCGAGAATAGTTCGAAACTCGGGAAATCTCGATTCTTGGCGCAGATCGATGTTTCGTTCGATACAGTCGTGCAAAACATCATTCAATGCAAGAATTGAGTCGTTTCGGATGAATTCAACGATTTTGACACATCAACGCCGAGCTTAGATCCAGGATTGTTCGAAACTCAGGTCATCTCGTTTCTCGGTGATCGATTTTCCAGCCGATACGTTTGTGCAAAACGACGGTTAACGCGAGAATTTCGTGTTTCTCGACAAATTGTAGGATTTTGACACGTAGGCGTCAAGCGGAGATGCCAGAATCGTCCGAAACTTGGGACATCTCGGATTCTTATGTAGGTCGACGTTTTGTTCGAAATAGCCGTGCAAAACGACGATTAACGCAAGAAATTCGTGTTACGGGACAAATCGTAAGATTTCAACACTATTATGTCGAGCTGAAATGACAGAATCGACGAAACTCGAGATATTTCGTTCTCGGTGTAGATCGATGTTCCGTTCGATGCAGCCGTGCAGAACATCGTTCAATGCAAGAAGTTCGTGTTTTCGGACGATTCTAATAATTCTGACACATATATGTCGACCTCAGATGCCAGATTCGTTTGAAACTCAATACATCTCGTTTTTCGGTGTAGATCAATTTTTCGTTTGTATTAACCGTGCGCGTCGATGCTTATAGCATAAACTTTGTCTTACGAGACAAAATGCATAGTTCTAACACATTTATGTCGAACTGAGAAAACAGAATCGTTCGAAACTTGGGACATCCCGATTCTCGGTGTAGATTGATGTTTTGTTTGTTACAGCCTTGAGAGACGACGTTTTACGCAAGGACACCGTTTTTCGAGACAAAACAAATGGTTTCAACACTTTAATGTCAAACCAAGATGACAGAATCTTCCAAAACTCAGGATATCTTTATTTTCGGTGTAGATCAATTGATCGTTCGATACAACGGGGCGAGTCAACGCATATCGCAAGAACTCCGTCTTCCGAGACGGAATGCATAATTTCAACACTTCTATGACTCATTGAGATGACAAAATCGTTCGAAAATCGAGAAATCTTAATCCTCGTTTACCTATTTTTGGTTTGATACAGGCGTGGAAAACTACTATTCATGGAAGAATTTAGCGTTACTGGATGAATTGCACAATTTTAACACTCTTATGGTGAGCTAAAATGACGAAATCGTTCGAAATTCGGGACATCTCGATTTTCGGTGTCGATCGGTGTTTCGTTCGATACAGCCGCGCCAAACATTATTCCATGCAAGAGATTAGTGGTTTTGAATAAATTAAACGATTCTGACACATCAACGCCGAGCTTAGATCCAGGATTGTTCGAAACTCAGGTCATCTCGTTTCTCGGTGATCGATTTTCCAGCCAATACGTTTGTGCAAAACGACGGTTATTGCGAGAATTTCGTGTTTCTCGACAAATTGTAGGATTTTGACACGTAGGCGTCAAGCGGAGATGCCAGAATCGTCCGAAACTTGGGACATCTCGGATTCTTATGTAGGTCGACGTTTCGTTCGAAATAGCCGTGCAAAACGACGATTAATGCAAGAAATTCGTGTTACTGGACAAATCGTAAGCCTTTAACACTATTATGTCGAGCTGAAATGACAGAATCGACGAAACTCGAGATATTTCGTTCTCGGTGTAGATCGATTTTTCGTTCGATACAGCCGTGCAGAACATCGTTCAATGCAAGAAGTTCTCGTTTTCGGACGATTCGAACAATTCTGACACATATACGCCGACCTCAGATGCCAGATTCGTTTGAAACTCGAGACATCTCGATTCCCGGTGTAGATCAATGTTTTGTTCAATACAGCTGTGCAGAACATCGATCAATGCAAGAAGTCCGAGTTTTCGGACGATTCGAACAATTCTGACACATATACGCCGACCTCAGATGCCAGATTCGTTTGAAACTCGAGACATTTCGTTTCTCGGTGTAGATCAACTTTTCGTTTGAATCAACTGTGCGAGTCGACGCTTATAGCATAAACTTCGTCTTTCGAGACAAAATGCATGGTTTCAACATACTTATGTCAAACTAAAATGACAGAAACGTTCGAAACTTGGGAAATCACGATTCTCGGTGTTCGATTTTTCGTTCGATACAGATGTGCAAAACGACAATTCATGCAAGAATTTCGTGTTTCTGGTCCAATCGTACAATTTTGACACGCTTACGTTGAGCTGAAAGCGAGAATCGTTCGAAACTCGGGAAATCTCGATTCTCGGCGCAGCTCGATGTTTCGTTCGTTACAGCCGTGCAAAACATTGTTCAATGCAAGAAGTACGTGTTTTCGGACCATTCGAACGATTCTGACACATATACGTCGACCTTAGATGCCAGATTCGTTTGAAACTTAGTATATCTCGATTCTCGGTGTAGATCAATTTTTAGGTCGATACAACCGTGCGAGTCGACGCTTTCCGCAAGAACTTCGTTTTTCGGGACTAAATGCATAGGTTCAACATTTTCATGTTGAACCAAAATGACAGAAACGTCCGAAACTAGGGAAATCACGATTCTCGTCGTCCGATTTTTCGTTCGATACAGCCGTGCAAAACGACAATCTATGCAAGAATTACGTGTTCCTGGTCAAATCGAACAATTTTGACACGCTCACGTTGAGCTGAGAGCGAGAATCGTTCGAAACTCGGGACATCTCGATTCTCGGCGCAGATCGATGTTTCGTTCGTTACAGCTGTGCAAAACATCATTCAATGAAAGAATTAAGTCGACTTGGATGAATAAAACGATTCTAACACATCAACGTCGAGCTAAGATCCAGGGATGTTCGAAACTCAGGTCATCTCGTTTCTCGGTGATCGATTTTCCAGCCGATACGTTTGTGCAAAACGACGGTTAACGCGAGAATTTCGTGTTTCTCGACAAATTGTAGGATTTTGACACGTAGGCGTCAAGCGGAGATGCCAGAATCGTCCGAAACTTGGGACATCTCGGATTCTTATGTAGGTCGACGTTTCGTTCGAAATAGCCGCGCATAACGACGATTAATGCAAGAAATTCGTGTTACTGGACAAATCGTAAGCCTTTAACACTATTATGTCGAGCTGAAATGACAGAATCGACGAAACTCGAGATATTTCGTTCTCGGTGTAGATCGATTTTTCGTTCGATACAGCCGTGCAGAACATTGTTCAATGCAAGAAGTTCGTGTTTTCGGACGATTTGAACAATTCTGACACATATACGCCGACCTCAGATGCCAGATTTGTTTGAAACTCGAGACATCTCGTTTCTCGGTGTAGATCAACTTTTCGTTTGAATCAACTGTGCGAGTCGACGCTTATGGCATAGACTTAGTCTTTCGAGACAAAATGCATAGTTTCAACATACTTATGTTAAACTAAAATGACAGAAACGTTCGAAACTCTGGGAATCACGATGCTCGGTGTTCGATTTTTCGTTCGATACAGCCGTGCAAAACATTGTCTTATGAAAGAAGTTCGTGTTTTCGGACGATTTGAACAATTCTGACACATATATGTCGACTCCAGATGCCAGATTCGTTTGAAACTAGAGACATTTCGATTCTCGGTGTAGATCGATTTTTCGGTCGATACGACTGTGCGAGTCGACGCTTATCGCAAGAACTTCGTCATTTGAGACAGAATGCATAGTTTTAAGACATTTATGTTGAACTGAGCAGACAGAATCGTTCGAAACTTAGGACATCACGATTCTCGGTGTAGATCGATCGTTCGCTCGATACAACGGAGCGAGTCAACCCTGATCGAAAGAACTTTGTCTTTCGAGGCGAAATGCATATTTTCAACACTGCTATGTCGAACTGGGATGACAGAATCGTTCGAACGCCGATAAATCTCTCTTTCCGCAGTAGATCGATGTTTCGTTCGATACAGCCGTGCAAAACATTGTTCAATCCAAGACGTTCGTGTTTTCGGACGATTTGAACAGCTCTGACACATATACGTCGACCTTAGATGCCAGATTCGTTTGACACTCCAAATATCTCGATTCTCGGCGCAGATCGATGTTTCGTTCGTTATAGCTGTGCAAAACATCATTCAATGAAAGAATTAAATCGACTTGGATGAATAAAACGATTCTAACACATCAACGTCGAGCTAAGATCCAGGGATGTTCGAAACTCAGGTCATCTCGTTTCTCGGTGATCGATTTTCCAGCCAATACGTTTGTGCAAAACGACGGTTAACGCGAGAATTTCGTGTTTCTCAAAAAATTGTAGGATTTTGACACGTAGGCGTCAAGCGGAGATGCCAGAATCGTCCGAAACTTGGGACATCTCGGATTCTTATGTAGGTCGACGTTTCGTTCGAAATAGCCGTGCAAAACGACGATTAATGCAAGAAATTCATGTTACTGGACAAATTGTAATACTTTAACACTATTATGTCGAGCTGAAATGACAGAATCGACGAAACTCGAGATATTTCGTTCTCGGTGTAGATCGATGTTCCGTTCGATGCAGCCGTGCAGAACATCGTTCAATGCAAGAAGTTCGTGTTTTCGGACGATTCTAATAATTCTGACACATTTATGTCGACCTCAGATGCCAGATTCGTTTGAAACTCAATACATCTCGTTTTTCGGTGTAGATCAATTTTTCGTTTGTATCAACCGTGCGCGTCGACGCTTATAGCATAAACTTTGTCTTACGAGACAAAATGCATAGTTCTAACACATTTATGTCGAACTGAGAAAACAGAATCGTTCGAAACTTGGGACATCCCGATTCTCGGTGTAGATTAATGTTTTGTTTGTTACAGCCTTGAGAGACGACGTTTTACGCAAGGACACCGTTTTTCGAGACAAAACAAATGGTTTCAACACTTTAATGTCAAACCAAGATGACAGAATCTTCCAAAACTCAGGATATCTTTATTTTCGGTGTAGATCAATTGTTCGTTCGATACAACGGGGCGAGTCAACGCATATCGCAAGAACTCCGTCTTCCGAGACGGAAAGCATAATTTCAACACTTCTATGACTCATTGAGATGACAAAATCATTCGAAAATCGCGAAATCTTAATCCTCGTTTACCTATTTTTGGTTTGATACAGGCGTGGAAAACTACTATTCATGGAAGAATTTAGCGTTACTGGATGAATTGCACAATTTTAACACTCTTATGGTGAGCTAAAATGACAAAATCGTTCGAAATTCGGGACATCTCGATTTTCGGTGTCGATCGGTGTTTCGTTCGATACAGCCGCGCGAAACATTATTCCATGCAAGAGATTAGTGGTTTTGAATAAATTAAACGATTCTGACACATCAACGTCGAGCCGGGATTGTCCGAAACTCAGGTCATCTCGTTTCTCGGTCTAGATCGATGTTTCGTTCGTTCCAGCCGCGGACGACGACGTTTATCAAAAGTTTCCGTTTTTCGAGACAAAATGGATGGTCTAACACTTTTATGTCAAACTAAGATGACAGAAGCTTCCGAAACTCAGGTCATCTCAATTCTCGGTGTAGATCGATTGTTCGCTCGATACAACGGGGCAAGTCAACGCTGATTTGCAAGAACTTCGTCTTTCGAGGCAAAATGCATAATTCGAACACTTCTATGTCGAACTGAAATGACAGAATCGTTCGAAAGTCAAGACATCTCGATTCTCGGTGTAGATCGACTTTTCGGTCGATACAACCGTGCGAGTCGACGCTTACCAAAAGAACTTCGTCTTTCGAGACAAAATGCATAGTTACAACATTCTTATAACGAAGTAAAATGACGAAAACGTTCGAAACTTGGGAAATCACGAGTCTCGGTGTTCGATTGTTCGTTCGATACAGCCATGCACAACGACGATTGATGCAATAATCTCGTGTTCCTGGTTAAATCGTACAATTTTGACACGTTCACGTTAAGCTGAAAGCGAGAATAGTTCGAAACTCGGGAAATCTCGATTCTTGGCGCAGATCGATGTTTCGTTCGATACAGTCGTGCAAAACATCATTCAATGCAAGAATTAAGTCGTTTCGGATGAATTAAACGATTTTGACACATCAACGCCGAGCTGAGATCCAGGATTGTTCGAAACTCAGGTCATCTCGTTTCTCGGTGATCGATTTTCCAGCCGATACGTTTGTGCAAAACGACGGTTAACGCGAGAATTTCGTGTTTCTCGACAAATTGTAGGATTTTGACACGTAGGCGTCAAGCGGAGATGCCAGAATCGTCCGAAACTTGGGACATCCCGGATTCTTATGTAGGTCGACGTTTCGTTCGAAATAGCCGTGCAAAACGACGATTAACGCAAGAAATTCGTGTTACGGGACAAATCGTAAGCCTTTAACACTATTATGTCGATCTGAAATGAGAGAATCGACGAAACTCGAGATATTTCGTTCTCGGTGTAGATCGATGTTTCGTTCGATACAGCCGTGCAGAACATCGTTCAATGCAAGAAGTTCGTGTTTTCGGACGATTCGAACAATTCTGACACATAACGCCGACCTCAGATGCCAGATTCGTTTGAAACTCGAGACATCTCGTTTCTCGGTGTGGATCAACTTTTCGTTTGAATCAACTGTGCGAGTCGACGCTTATAGCATAAACTTAGTCTTTCGAGACAAAATGCATAGTTTCAACATACTTATGTCAAACTAAAATGACAGAAACGTTCGAAACTCTGGAAATCACGATTTTCGGTGTTCGATTTTTCGTTCGATACAGATTTGCAAAACGACAATTCATGCAAGAATTTCGTATTTCTGGTCAAATCGTACAATTTTGACACGCTTACGTTGAGCTGAAAGTGAGAATGGTTCGAAACTCGGGAAATCTCGATTCTCGGCGCAGCTCGATGTTTCGTTCGTTACAGCCGTGCAAAACATTGTTCAATGCAAGAAGTACGTGTTTTCGGACCATTTGAACGATTCTGACACATATACGTCGACCTTAGATGCCAGATTCGTTTGAAACTTAGTATATCTCGATTCTCGGTGTAGATCAATTTTTAGGTCGATACAACCGTGCGAGTCGACGCTTTCCGCAAGAACTTCGTTTTTCGGGACTAAATGCATAGGTTCAACATTTTCATGTTGAACCAAAATGACAGAAACGTCCGAAACTAGGGAAATCACGATTCTCGTCGTCCGATTTTTCGTTCGATACAGCCGTGCAAAACGACAATCCATGCAAGAATTACGTGTTCCTGGTCAAATCGAACAATTTTGACACGCTCACGTTGAGCTGAGAGCGAGAATCGTTCGAAACTCGGGACATCTCGATTCTCGGCGCAGATCGATGTTTCGTTCGTTACAGCTGTGCAAAACATCATTCAATGAAAGAATTAATTCGACTTGGATGAATAAAACGATTCTAACACATCAACGTCGAGCTAAGATCCAGGATTGTTCGAAACTCAGGTCATCTCGTTTCTCGGTGATCGATTTTCCAGCCGAAACGTTTGTGCAAAACGACGGTTAACGCGAGAATTCCGTGTTTCTCGACAAATTGTAGGATTTTGACACGTAGGCGTCAAGCGGAGATGCCAGAATCGTCCGAAACTTGGGACATCTCGGATTCTTATGTAGGTCGACGTTTCGTTCGAAATAGCCGTGCAAAACGACGATTAATGCAAGAAATTCGTGTTACTGGACAAATTGTAATACTTTAACACTATTATGTCGAGCTGAAATGACAGAATCGACGAAACTCGAGATATTTCGTTCTCGGTGTAGATCGATGTTCCGTTCGATGCAGCTGTGCAGAACATCGTTCAATGCAAGAAGTTCGTGTTTTCGGACGATTCTAATAATTCTGACACATATATGTCGACCTCAGATGCCACATTCGTTTGAAACTCAATACATCTCGTTTTTCGGTGTAGATCAATTTTTCGTTTGTATCAACCGTGCGCGTCGACGCTTATAGCATAAACTTTGTCTTACGAGACAAAATGCATAGTTCTAACACATTTATGTCGAACTGAGAAAACAGAATCGTTCGAAACTTGGGACATCCCGATTCTCGGTGTAGATTGATGTTTTGTTTGTTACAGCCTTGAGAGACGACGTTTTACGCAAGGACACCGTTTTTCGAGACAAAACAAATGGTTTCAACACTTTAATGTCAAACCAAGATGACAGAATCTTCCAAAACTCAGGATATCTTTATTTTCGGTGTAGATCAGTTGTTCGTTCGATACAACGGGGCGAGTCAACGCATATCGCAAGAACTCCGTCTTCCGAGACGGAAAGCATAATTTCAACACTTCTATGACTCATTGAGATGACAAAATCGTTCGAAAATCGAGAAATCTTAATCCTCGTTTACCTATTTTTGGTTTGATACAGGCGTGGAAAACTACTATTCATGGAAAAATTTAGCGTTACTGGATGAATTGCACAATTTTAACACTCTTATGGTGAGCTAAAATGACAAAATCGTTCGAAATTCGGGACATCTCGATTTTCGGTGTCGATCGGTGTTTCGTTCGATACAGTCGCGCGAAACATTATTCCATGCAAGAGATTAGTGGTTTTGAATAAATTAAACGATTCTGACACATCAACGTCGAGCTGAGATGCCGGGATTGTCCGAAACTCAGGTCATCTCGTTTCTCGGTCTAGATCGATGTTTCGTTCGTTCCAGCCGCGGACGACGACGTTTATCAAAAGTTTCCGTTTTTCGAGACAAAATGGATGGTCTAACACTTTTATGTCAAACTAAGATGACAGAAGCTTCCGAAACTCAGGTCATCTCAATTCTCGGTGTAGATCGATTGTTCGCTCGATACAACGGGGCAAGTCAACGCTGATTTGCAAGAACTTTGTCTTTCGAGGCAAAATGCATAATTCGAACACTTCTATGTCGAACTGAAATGACAGAATCGTTCGAAAGTCAAGACATCTCGATTCTCGGTGTAGATCGACTTTTCGGTCGATACAACCGTGCGAGTCAACGCTTACCAAAAGAACTTCGTCTTTCGAGACAAAATGCATAGTTACAACATTCTTATAACGAAGTAAAATGACGAAAACGTTCGAAACTTGGGAAATCACGAGTCTCGGTGTTCGATTGTTCGTTCGATACAGCCATGCACAACGACGATTGATGCAATAATCTCGTGTTCCTGGTTAAATCGTACAATTTTGACACGTTCACGTTGAGCTGAAAGCGAGAATAGTTCGAAACTCGGGAAATCTCGATTCTTGGCGCAGATCGATGTTTCGTTCGATACAGTCGTGCAAAACATCATTCAATGCAAGAATTAAGTCGTTTCGGATGAATTAAACGATTTTGACACATCAACGCCGAGCTGAGATCCAGGATTGTTCGAAACTCAGGTCATCTCGTTTCTCGGTGATCGATTTTCCAGCCGATACGTTTGTGCAAAACGACGGTTAACGCGAGAATTCCGTGTTTCTCGACAAATTGTAGGATTTTGACACGTAGGCGTCAAGCGGAGATGCCAGAATCGTCCGAAACTTGGGACATCCCGGATTCTTATGTAGGTCGACGTTTCGTTCGAAATAGCCGTGCAAAACGACGATTAACGCAAGAAATTCGTGTTACGGGACAAATCGTAAGCCTTTAACACTATTATGTCGAGCTGAAATGACAGAATCGACGAAACTCGAGATATTTCGTTCTCGGTGTAGATCGATGTTTCGTTCGATACAGCCGTGCAGAACATCGTTCAATGCAAGAAGTTCGTGTTTTCGGACGATTCGAACAATTCTGACACATATACGCCGACCTCAGATGCCAGATTCGTTTGAAACTCGAGACATCTCGTTTCTCGGTGTGGATCAACTTTTCGTTTGAATCAACTGTGCGAGTCGACGCTTATAGCATAAACTTAGTCTTTCGAGACAAAATGCATAGTTTCAACATACTTATGTCAAACTAAAATGACAGAAACGTTCGAAACTCTGGAAATCACGATTTTCGGTGTTCGATTTTTCGTTCGATACAGATTTGCAAAACGACAATTCATGCAAGAATTTCGTATTTCTGGTCAAATCGTACAATTTTGACACGCTTACGTTGAGCTGAAAGCGAGAATCGTTCGAAACTCGGGAAATCTCGATTCTCGGCGCAGCTCGATGTTTCGTTCGTTACAGCCGTGCAAAACATTGTTCAATGCAAGAAGTACGTGTTTTCGGACCATTTGAACGATTCTGACACATATACGTCGACCTTAGATGCCAGATTCGTTTGAAACTTAGTATATCTCGATTCTCGGTGTAGATCAATTTTTAGGTCGATACAACCGTGCGAGTCGACGCTTTCCGCAAGAACTTCGTTTTTCGGGACTAAATGCATAGGTTCAACGTTTTCATGTTGAACCAAAATGACAGAAACGTCCGAAACTAGGGAAATCACGATTCTCGTCGTCCGATTTTTCGTTCGATACAGCCGTGCAAAACGACAATCCATGCAAGAATTACGTGTTCCTGGTCAAATCGAACAATTTTGACACGCTCACGTTGAGCTGAGAGCGAGAATCGTTCGAAACTCGGGACATCTCGATTCTCGGCGCAGATCGATGTTTCGTTCGTTACAGCTGTGCAAAACATCATTCAATGAAAGAATTAAGTCGACTTGGATGAATAAAACGATTCTAACACATCAACGTCGAGCTAAGATCCAGGATTGTTCGAAACTCAGGTCATCTCGTTTCTCGGTGATCGATTTTCCAGCCGAAACGTTTGTGCAAAACGACGGTTAACGCGAGAATTCCGTGTTTCTCGACAAATTGTAGGATTTTGACACGTAGGCGTCAAGCGGAGATGCCAGAATCGTCCGAAACTCGGGACATCTCGGATTCTTATGTAGGTCGACGTTTCGTTCGAAATAGCCGTGCATAACGACGATTAATGCGAGAAATTCGTGTTACTGGACAAATTGTAACACTTTAACACTATTATGTCGAGCTGAAATGACAGAATCGACGAAACTCGAGATATTTCGTTCTCGGTGTAGATCGATGTTCCGTTCGATACAGCCGTGCAGAACATCGTTCAATGCAAGAAGTTCGTGTTTTCGGACGACTCTAATAATTCTGACACATATATGTCGACCTCAGATGCCAGATTCGTTTGAAACTCAATACATCTCGTTTTTCGGTGTAGATCAATTTTTCGTTTGTATCAACCGTACGCGTCGACGCTTATAGCATAAACTTTGTCTTACGAGACAAAATCCATAGTTTTAACACATTTATGTCGAACTGAGAAAACAGAATCGTTCGAAACTTGGGACATCCCGATTCTCGGTGTAGATTGATGTTTTGTTTGTTACAGCCTGGAGAGACGACGTTTTACGCAAGGACACCGTTTTTCGAGACAAAACAAATGGTTTCAACACTTTAATGTCAAACCAAGATGACAGAATCTTCCAAAACTCAGGATATCTTTATTTTCGGTGTAGATCAATTGTTCGTTCGATACAACGGGGCGAGTCAACGCATATCGCAAGAACTCCGTATTCCGAGACGGAATGCATAATTTCAACACTTCTATGACTCATTGAGATGACAAAATCGTTCGAAAATCGAGAAATCTTAATCCTCGTTTACCTATTTTTGGTTTGATACAGGCGTGGAAAACTACTATTCATGGAAGAATTTAGCGTTACTGGATGAATTGCACAATTTTAACACTCTTATGGTGAGCTAAAATGACAAAATCGTTCGAAATTCGGGACATCTCGATTTTCGGTGTCGATCGGTGTTTCGTTCGATACAGTCGCGCGAAACATTATTCCATGCAAGAGATTAGTGGTTTTGAATAAATTAAACGATTCTGACACATCAACGTCGAGCTGAGATGCCGGGATTGTCCGAAACTCAGGTCATCTCGTTTCTCGGTCTAGATCGATGTTTCGTTCGTTCCAGCCGCGGACGACGACGTTTATCAAAAGTTTCCGTTTTTCGAGACAAAATGGATGGTCGAACACTTTTATGTCAAACTAAGATGACAGAAGCTTCCGAAACTCAGGTCATCTCAATTCTCGGTGTAGATCGATTGTTCGCTCGATACAACGGGGCAAGTCAACGCTGATTTGCAAGAACTTCGTCTTTCGAGGGAAAATGCATAATGCGAACACTTCTATGTCGAACTGAAATGACAGAATCGTTCGAAAGTCAAGACATCTCGATTCTCGGTGTAGATCAATTTTTCGGTCGATACAACTGTGCGAGTCAACGCTTATCGCAAGAACTTCGTCATTTCAGACAGAATGCATAGTTTTAAGACATTTATGTTGAACTGCGCAGACGGAATCGTTCGAAACTTAGGACATCACGATTCTCGGTGTAGATCGATTGTTCGCTCCATACAACGGGGCGAGTCAACCCTGATCAAAAGAACTTCGTCTTTCGAGGCGAAATGCATATTTTCAACACTGCTACGTCAAACTAGGATGACAGAATAGTTCGAACCTCGAAAAATTTCGATTTTCAGTGTAGATCGATGTTTCGTTCGATACAGCCGTGCAAAACATTGTTCAATCCAAGACGTTCGTGTTTTCGGATGATTTGAACAGCTCTGACACATATACGTTGACCTTAGATGCCAGATTCGTTTGAAACTCCAGATGTCTCGATTCTCGGTGTAGATCAATTTTTCGGTCGATACAACCGTGCGAGTCGACGCTTTCCGCAAGAACTTCGTCTTTCGGGACTAAATGCATAGGTTCAACATTTTCATGTCGAACCAAAATGACAGAAACGTCCGAAACTTGGGAAATCACGATTCTCGTCGTTCGATTCTTCGTTCGATACAGCCGTGCAAAACGACAATTCATGCAAGAATTACGTGTTCCTGGTCAAATCGAACAATTTTGACACGCTCACGTTGAGCTGAGAGCGAGAATCGTTCGAAACTCGGGACATCTCGATTCTCGGCGCAGATCGATGTTTCCTTCGTTACAGCTGTGCAAAACATCATTCAATGAAAGAATTGAGTCGACTTGGATGAATAAAACGATTCTAACACATCAACGTCGAGCTAAGATCCAGGATTGTTCGAAACTTAGGTCATCTCGTTTCTCGGTGATCGATTTTCCAGCCGATACGTTTGTGCAAAACGACGGTTAACGCGAGAATTTTGTGTTTCACGACAAATTGTAGGATTTTGACACGTAGGCGTCAAGCGGAGATGCCAGAATCGTCCGAAAGTTGGGACATCTCGGATTCTTATGTAGGTCGACGTTTCGTTCGAAATAGCTGTGCAAAACGACGATTAACGCAAGAAATTCGTGTTACTGGACAAATCGTAAGCCTTTAACACTATTATGTCGAGCTGAAATGACAGAATCGACGAAACTCGAGATATTTCGTTCTCGGTGTAGATCGATGTTTCGTTCGATACAGCCGTGCAGAACATCGTTTAATGCAAGAAGTTCGTGTTTTCGGACGATTCGAACAATTCTGACACATATACGCCGACCTCAGATGCCAGATTCGTTTGAAACTCGAGACATCTCGTTTCTCGGTGTAGATCAACTTTTCGTTTGAATCAACTGTGCGAGTCGACGCTTATGGCATAAACTTAGTCTTCCGAGACAAAATGCATAGTTTCAACATACTTATGTTAAACTAAAATGACAGAAACGTTCGAAACTCTGGAAATCACGATTCTCGGTGTTCGATTTTTCGTTCGATACAGATGTGCAAAACGACAATTCATGCAAGAATTTCGTGTTTCTGGTCAAATCGTACAATTTTGACACGCTTACGTTGAGCTGAAAGCGAGAATCGTTCGAAACTCGGGAAATCTCGATTCTCGGCGCAGCTCGATGTTTCGTTCGTTACAGCCGTGCAAAACATTGTTCAATCCAAGACGTTCGTGTTTTCGGACGATTTGAACAGCTCTGACACATATACGTCGACCTGAGATGCCAGATTCGTTTGAAACTCCAAATATCTCGATTCTCGGTGTAGATCAATTTTTCGGTCGATACAACCGTGCGAGTCGACGCTTTCCGCAAGAACTTCGTCTTTCGGGACTAAATGCATAGGTTCAACATTCTCATGTCGAACCAAAATGACAGAACCGTCCGAAACTTGGGAAATCACGATTCTCGTCGTTTGATTCTTTGTTCGATACAGCCGTGCAAAACGACAATTCATGCAAGAATTACGTGTTCCTGGTCAAATCGAACAATTTTGACACGCTCACGTTGAGCTGAGAGCGAGAATCGTTCGAAACTCGGGACATCTCGATTCTCGGCGCAGATCGATGTTTCGTTCGTTACAGCCGTGCAAAACATTGTTTAATGCAAGAAGTACGTTTTTTCGGACCATTCGAACAATTCTGACACATATACGTTGACTTTAGATGCCAGATTCGTTTGAAACTTAGTATATCTCGATTCTCGGTGTAGATCAATTTTTCGGTCGATAAAACCGTGCGAGTCGACGCTTATCGCAAGAACTTTGTCATTTCAGACAGAATGCATAGTTTTAAGACATTTATGTTGGACTGCGCAGACGGAATCGTTCGAAACTTAGGACATCACGATTCTCGGTGTAGATCGATTGTTCGCTCCATACAACGGGGCGAGTCAACCCTGATCAAAAGAACTTCGTCTTTCGAGGCGAAATGCATATTTTCAACACTGCTACGTCAAACTAGGATGACAGAATAGTTCGAACCTCGAAAAATTTTGATTTTCAGTGTAGATCGATGTTTCGTTCGATACAGCCGTGCAAGACATTGTTCAATTCAAGACGTTCGTGTTTTCGGACGATTTGAACGGCTCTGACACATATACGTTGACCTTAGATGCCAGATTCGTTTGAAACTCCAGATATCTCGATTCTCGGTGTAGATAAATTTTTCGGTCGATACAACCGTGCGAGTCGACGCTTTCCGCAAGAACTCCGTCTTTCGGGACTAAATGCGTAGGTTCAACATTCTTATGTCGAACTAAAATGACAAAAATGTCCGAAACTTGGAAAATCACGATTTTCGGTGTTCGATTCTTCGTTCGATGAAGCCGTGCAAAACATCATTCAATGCAAGAATTAAGTCGTTTTGGATGAATTTAACGATTCTGACACATCAACGTCGAGCTGAGATGCCAGGATTGTCCGAAACTCAGGTCATCTCGTTTCTCGGTGATCGATTTTCCAGTCGATACATTTTTCTAAAACGACGGTTAACGCAAGAATTCCGTGTTTCTCGACAAAATGAACGATTTTGACACGTAGGCGTCGAGCTGAAATGCCACAATCGTCCGAATCTTCGGACATCTCAGATTCTTATGTAGGTCGACGTTTCGTTCGAAATAGCCGTGCAAAACGACGATTAATGCAGGAAATTCGTGTTACTGGACAAATCGTACAACTTCAACACTATTATGTCGAGCTGAAAGCGAGAATCGTTCGAAACTCGGGACATCTCGATTCTCGGTGTAGATCGATGTTTCGTTCGATACACCCGTGCAGAACATCGTTCAATGAAAGAAGTTCGTGTTTTCGGACGATTCGAACAATTCTGACACATATACGCCGACCTCAGATGCCAGATTCGTTTGAAACTAGAGACATTTCGATTCTCGGTGTAGATCGATTTTTCGGTCGATACGACTGTGCGAGTCGACGCTTATCGCAAGAACTTCGTCATTTGAGACAGAATGCATAGTTTTAAAACATTTATGTTGAACTGAGCAGACAAAATCGTTCGAAACTTAGGACATCACGATTCTCGGTGTAGATCGATCGTTCGCTCGATACAACGGAGCGAGTCAACCCTGATCGAAAGAACTTTGTCTTTCGAGGCGAAATGCATATTTTCAACACTGCTATGTCGAACTGGGATGACAGAATCGTTCGAACGCCGAGAAATCTCTCTTTCCGCAGTAGATCGATGTTTTGTTCGATACAGCCGTGCCAAACATTGTTTAATCCAAGACGTTCGTGTTTTCGGACGATTTGAACAGCTCTGACACATATACGTCGACCTTAGATGCCAGATTCGTTTGAAACTCCAAATATCTCGATTCTCGGTGTAGATCAATTTTTCGGTCGATACAACCGTGCGAGTCGACGCTTTCCGCAAGAACTTCGTCTTTCGGGACTAAATGCATAGGTTCAACATTCTCATGTCGAACCAAAATGACAGAACCGTCCGAAACTTGGGAAATCACGATTCTCGTCGTTTGATTCTTTGTTCGATACAGCCGTGCAAAACGACAATTCATGCAAGAATTACGTGTTCCTGGTCAAATCGAACAATTTTGACACGCTCACGTTGAGCTGAGAGCGAGAATCGTTCGAAACTCGGGACATCTCGATTCTCGGCGCAGATCGATGTTTGGTTCGTTACAGCCGTGCAAAACATTGTTTAATGCAAGAAGTACGTTTTTGCGGACCATTCGAACAATTCTGACACATATACGTCGACTTTAGATGCCAGATTCGTTTGAAACTTAGTATATCTCGATTCTTGGTGTAGATCAATTTTTCGGTCGATACAACCGTGCGAGTCGACGCTTATCGCAAGAACTTCGTCATTTCAGACAGAATGCATAGTTTTAAGACATTTATGTTGAACTGCGCAGACGGAATCGTTCGAAACTTAGGACATCACGATTCTCGGTGTAGATCGATTGTTCGCTCCATACAACGGGGCGAGTCAACCCTGATCAAAAGAACTTCGTCTTTCGAGGCGAAATGCATATTTTCAACATTGCTACGTCAAACTAGGATGACAGAATAGTTCGAACCTCGAAAAATTTCGATTTTCAGTGTAGATCGATGTTTCGTTCGATACAGCCGTGCAAGACATTGTTCAATTCAAGACGTTCGTGTTTTCGGACGATTTGAACAGCTCTGACACATATACGTTGACCTTAGATGCCAGATTCGTTTGAAACTCCAGATATCTCGATTCTCGGTGTAGATAAATTTTTCGGTCGATACAACCGTGCGAGTCGACGCTTTCCGCAAGAACTCCGTCTTTCGGGACTAAATGCGTAGGTTCAACATTCTTATGTCGAACTAAAATGACAAAAATGTCCGAAACTTGGGAAATCACGATTCTCGGTGTTCGATTCTTCGTTCAATACAGATGTGCAAAACGAAAATTCATACAAGAATTTCGTGTTTCTGGTCAAATCGTACAATTTTGACACGCTTACGTTGAGCTGAAAGCGTGAATCGTTCGAAACGCGGGACATCTCGATTCTCGGCGCAGATCGATGTTTCCTTCGATACAGCCGTGCAAAACATTGTTTAATGCAAGAAGTACGTTTTTTCGGACCATTAGAACAATTCTGACACATATACGTCGACTTTAGATGCCAGATTCGTTTGAAACTTAGTATATCTCGATTCTCGGTGTAGATCAACTTTTCGTTTGAATCAACTGTGCGCGTCGACGCTTATCGCATAAACTTCGTTTTACAAGACAAAATGCTTAGTTCTAACACATTTACGTCGAAGTGAGAAGACAGAATCGTTCGAAACTTTGGACATCTCGATTCTCGGTGTAGATCGATGTTTTGTTCTTTCCAGCCGTGGACGACGACGTTAACAAAAGTTTTCGTTTTTCGAGACGAAATGGATGGTCTAAATCTTTTATGTCAAACGAAGATGACAGAATCTTCCGAAACTCAGGACATCTCAATTCTCGGTGTAGATCGATTGTTCGCTCGAAACAACGGGGCAAGTCAACGCTGATTGCAAGAACTTCTCCTTTCAAGGCAAAATGCATAATTTTAACACTTCTATGTCGAACTGAAATTACAGAATCGTTCGATAGTCAAGACATCTCGATTCTCGGTGTAGATCACTTTTTCGGTCGATACAACCGTGCAAGTCGACGCTTACCACAAGAACTTCGTCTTTCGAGACAAAATGCATAGTTACAACATTCTATCAACGAAGTAAAATGACAGAAACGTTCGAAACTCGGTAAATCACGATTCTAGGTGTTCGATTCTTCGTTCGATACAGCCATGCACAACGACAATTGATGCAATAACCTCGCGTTCCTGGTTCAATCGTACAATTTTGACACGCTCACGCTGAGCTGAAAGCGAGAATAGTTCGAAACTCGGGAAATCTCGATTCTTGGCGCAGATCGATGTTTCGTTCGATACAGTCGTGCAAAACATCATTCAATGCAAGAATTAAGTCGTTTCGGATGGGTTAACCGATTTTGACACATCAACGCCGAGCTGAGATGCCAGGATTGTCCGAAAATCAGGACATCTCGTTTCTCGGTAATCGATTTTCCAGTCGATACATTTGTCTAAAACGACGGTTAACGCAAGAATTTCGTGTTTCTCGACAAAATGAACGATTTTGACACGTAGGCGTCGAGCTGAAATGCCACAATCGTCCGAATCTTCGGACATCTCAGATTCCTATGTAGGTCGACGTTTCGTTCGAAATAGCCGTGCAAAACGACGATTAATGCAGGAAATTCGTGTTACTGGACAAATCGTACAACTTCAACACTATTATGTCGAGCTGAAAGCGAGAATCGTTCGAAACTCGGGACATCTCGATTCTCGGTGTAGATCGATGTTTCGTTCGATACACCCGTGCAGAACATCGTTCAATGAAAGCAGTTCGTGTTTTCGGACGATTCGAACAATTCTGACACATATACGCCGACCTCAGATGCCAGATTCGTTTGAAACTAGAGACATTTCGATTCTCGGTGTAGATCGGTTTTTCGGTCGATACGACTGTGCGAGTCGACGCTTATCGCAAGAACTTCGTCATTTGAGACAGAATGCATAGTTTTAAAACATTTATGTTGAACTGAGCAGACAGAATCGTTCGAAACTTAGGACATCACGATTCTCGGTGTAGATCGATCGTTCGCTCAATACAACGGAGCGAGTCAACCCTGATCGAAAGAACTTTGTCTTTCGAGAAAAAAGGCATATTTTCAACACTGCTGTGTCGAACTGGGATGACAGAATCGTTCGAACGCCGAGAAATCTCTCTTTCCGCAGTAGATCGATGTTTCGTTCGATACAGCCGTGCAAAACATTGTTTAATCCAAGACGTTCGTGTTTTCGGACGACTTGAACAGCTCTGACACATATACGTCGACCTTAGATGCCAGATTCGTTTGAAACTCCAAATATTTCGATTCTCGGTGTAGATCAATTTTTCGGTCGATACAACCGTGCGAGTCGACGATTTCCGCAAGAACTTCGTCTTTCGGGACTAAATGCATAGGTTCAACATTTTCATGTCGAACCAAAATGACAGAAACGTCCGAAACTTGGGAAATCACGATTCTCGTCGTTCGATTCTTCGTTCGATACAGCCGTGCAAAACGACAATTCATGCAAGAATTACGTGTTCCTGGTCAAATCGAACAATTTTGACACGCTCACGTTGAGCTGAGAGCGAGAATCGTTCGAAACTCGGGACATCTCGATTCTCGGCGCAGATCGATGTTTCCTTCGTTACAGCTGTGCAAAACATCATTCAATGAAAGAATTGAGTCGACTTGGATGAATAAAACGATTCTAACACATCAACGTCGAGCTAAGATCCAGGATTGTTCGAAACTTAGGTCATCTCGTTTCTCGGTGATCGATTTTCCAGCCGATACGTTTGTGCAAAACGACGGTTAACGCGAGAATTTTGTGTTTCTCGACAAATTGTAGGATTCTGACACGTAGGCGTCAAGCGGAGATGCCAGAATCGTCCGAAAGTTGGGACATCTCGGATTCTTATGTAGGTCGACGTTTCGTTCGAAATAGCCGTGCAAAACGACGACTAACGCAAGAAATTCGTGTTACTGGACAAATCGTAAGCCTTTAACACTATTATGTCGAGCTGAAATGACAGAATCGACGAAACTCGAGATATTTCGTTCTCGGTGTAGATCGATGTTTCGTTCGATACAGCCGTGCAGAACATCGTTTAATGCAAGAAGTTCGTGTTTTCGGACGATTCGAACAATTCTGACACATATACGCCGACCTCAGATGCCAGATTCGTTTGAAACTCGAGACATCTCGTTTCTCGGTGTAGATCAACTTTTCGTTTGAATCAACTGTGCGAGTCGACGCTTATGGCATAAACTTAGTCTTTCGAGACAAAATGCATAGTTTCAACATACTTATGTTAAACTAAAATGACAGAAACGTTCGAAACTCTGGAAATCACGATTCTCGGTGTTCGATTTTTCGTTCGATACAGATGTGCAAAACGACAATTTATACAAGAATTTCGTGTTTCTGGTCAAATCGTACAATTTTGACACGCTTACGTTGAGCTGAAAGCGAGAATCGTTCGAAACTCGGGAAATCTCGATTCTCGGCGCAGCTCGATGTTTCGTTCGTTACAGCCGTGCAAAACATTGTTCAATGCAAGAAGTACGTGTTTTCGGACCATTTGAACGATTCTGACACATATACGTCGACCTTAGATGCCAAATTCGTTTGAAACTCCAAATGTCTCGATTCTCGGTGTAGATCAATTTTTCGGTCGATACAACCGTGCGAGTCGACGCTTTCCGCAAGAACTTCGTCTTTCGGGACTGAATGCATAGGTTCAACATTCTCATGTCGAACCAAAATGACAGAAACGTCCGAAACTTGGGAAATCACGATTCTCGTCGTTCGATTCTCCGTTCGATACAGCCGTGCAAAACGACAATTCATGCAAGAATTACGTGTTCCTGGTCAAATCGAACAATTTTGACACGCTCACGTTGAGCTGAGAGCGAGAATCGTTCGAAACTCGGGACATCTCGATTCTCGGCGCAGATCGATGTTTCCTTCGATACAGCCGTGCAAAACTTTGTTTAATGCAAGAAGTACGTTTTTTCGGACCATTTGAACAATTCTGACACATATACGTCGACTTTAGATGCCAGATTCGTTTGAAACTAGAGACATTTCGATTCTCGGCGTAGATCGATTTTTCGGTCGATACGACTGTGCGAGTCGACGCTTATCGCAAGAACTTCGTCATTTGAGACAGAATGCATAGTTTTAAGACATTTATGTTGAACTGAGCAGACAGAATCGTTCGAAACTTAGGACATCACGATTCTCGGTGTAGATCGATCGTTCGCTCGATACAACGGAGCGAGTCAACCCTGATCGAAAGAACTTTGTCTTTCGAGGCGAAATGCATATTTTCAACACTGCTATGTCGAACTGGGATGACAGAATCGTTCGAACGCCGAGAAATCTCTCTTTCCGCAGTAGATCGATGTTTTGTTCGATACAGCCGTGCCAAACATTGTTCAATCCAAGACGTTCGTGTTTTCGGACGATTTGAACAGCTCTGACACATATACGTCGACCTGAGATGCCAGATTCGTTTGAAACTCCAAATATCTCGATTCTCGGTGTAGATCAATTTTTCGGTCGATACAACCGTGCGAGTCGACGCTTTCCGCAAGAACTTCGTCTTTCGGGACTAAATGCATAGGTTCAACATTCTCATGTCGAACCAAAATGACAGAACCGTCCGAAACTTGGGAAATCACGATTCTCGTCGTTTGATTCTTTGTTCGATACAGCCGTGCAAAACGACAATTCATGCAAGAATTACGTGTTCCTGGTCAAATCGAACAATTTTGACACGCTCACGTTGAGCTGAGAGCGAGAATCGTTCGAAACTCGGGACATCTCGATTCTCGGCGCAGATCGATGTTTCGTTCGTTACAGCCGTGCAAAACATTGTTTAATGCAAGAAGTACGTTTTTTCGGACCATTCGAACAATTCTGACACATATACGTTGACTTTAGATGCCAGATTCGTTTGAAACTTAGTATATCTCGATTCTCGGTGTAGATCAATTTTTCGGTCGATAAAACCGTGCGAGTCGACGCTTATCGCAAGAACTTTGTCATTTCAGACAGAATGCATAGTTTTAAGACATTTATGTTGAACTGCGCAGACGGAATCGTTCGAAACTTAGGACATCACGATTCTCGGTGTAGATCGATTGTTCGCTCCATACAACGGGGCGAGTCAACCCTGATCAAAAGAACTTCGTCTTTCGAGGCGAAATGCATATTTTCAACACTGCTACGTCAAACTAGGATGACAGAATAGTTCGAACCTCGAAAAATTTTGATTTTCAGTGTAGATCGATGTTTCGTTCGATACAGCCGTGCAAGACATTGTTCAATTCAAGACGTTCGTGTTTTCGGACGATTTGAACAGCTCTGACACATATACGTTGACCTTAGATGCCAGATTCGTTTGAAACTCCAGATATCTCGATTCTCGGTGTAGATAAATTTTTCGGTCGATACAACCGTGCGAGTCGACGCTTTCCGCAAGAACTCCGTCTTTCGGGACTAAATGCGTAGGTTCAACATTCTTATGTCGAACTAAAATGACAAAAATGTCCGAAACTTGGAAAATCACGATTTTCGGTGTTCGATTCTTCGTTCGATGAAGCCGTGCAAAACATCATTCAATGCAAGAATTAAGTCGTTTTGGATGAATTTAACGATTCTGACACATCAACGTCGAGCTGAGATGCCAGGACTGTCCGAAACTCAGGTCATCTCGTTTCTCGGTGATCGATTTTCCAGTCGATACATTTGTCTAAAACGACGGTTAACGCAAGAATTCCGTGTTTCTCGACAAAATGAACGATTTTGACACGTAGGCGTCGAGCTGAAATGCCACAATCGTCCGAATCTTCGGACATCTCAGATTCTTATGTAGGTCGACGTTTCGTTCGAAATAGCCGTGCAAAACGACGATTAATGCAGGAAATTCGTGTTACTGGACAAATCGTACAACTTCAACACTATTATGTCGAGCTGAAAGCGAGAATCGTTCGAAACTCGGGACATCTCGATTCTCGGTGTAGATCGATGTTTCGTTCGATACACCCGTGCAGAACATCGTTCAATGAAAGAAGTTCGTGTTTTCGGACGATTCGAACAATTCTGACACATATACGCCGACCTCAGATGCCAGATTCGTTTGAAACTAGAGACATTTCGATTCTCGGTGTAGATCGATTTTTCGGTCGATACGACTGTGCGAGTCGACGCTTATCGCAAGAACTTCGTCATTTGAGACAGAATGCATAGTTTTAAAACATTTATGTTGAACTGAGCAGACAAAATCGTTCGAAACTTAGGACATCACGATTCTCGGTGTAGATCGATCGTTCGCTCGATACAACGGAGCGAGTCAACCCTGATCGAAAGAACTTTGTCTTTCGAGGCGAAATGCATATTTTCAACACTGCTATGTCGAACTGGGATGACAGAATCGTTCGAACGCCGAGAAATCTCTCTTTCCGCAGTAGATCGATGTTTTGTTCGATACAGCCGTGCCAAACATTGTTTAATCCAAGACGTTCGTGTTTTCGGACGATTTGAACAGCTCTGACACATATACGTCGACCTTAGATGCCAGATTCGTTTGAAACTCCAAATATCTCGATTCTCGGTGTAGATCAATTTTTCGGTCGATACAACCGTGCGAGTCGACGCTTTCCGCAAGAACTTCGTCTTTCGGGACTAAATGCATAGGTTCAACATTCTCATGTCGAACCAAAATGACAGAACCGTCCGAAACTTGGGAAATCACGATTCTCGTCGTTTGATTCTTTGTTCGATACAGCCGTGCAAAACGACAATTCATGCAAGAATTACGTGTTCCTGGTCAAATCGAACAATTTTGACACGCTCACGTTGAGCTGAGAGCGAGAATCGTTCGAAACTCGGGACATCTCGATTCTCGGCGCAGATCGATGTTTGGTTCGTTACAGCTGTGCAAAACATTGTTTAATGCAAGAAGTACGTTTTTGCGGACCATTCGAACAATTCTGACACATATACGTCGACTTTAGATGCCAGATTCGTTTGAAACTTGGTATATCTCGATTCTCGGTGCAGATCAATTTTTCGGTCGATACAACCGTGCGAGTCGACGCTTATCGCAAGAACTTCGTCATTTCAGACAGAATGCATAGTTTTAAGACATTTATGTTGAACTGCGCAGACGGAATCGTTCAAAACTTAGGACATCACGATTCTCGGTGTAGATCGATTGTTCGCTCCATACAACGGGGCGAGTCAACCCTGATCAAAAGAACTTCGTCTTTCGAGGCGAAATGCATATTTCCAACATTGCTACGTCAAACTAGGATGACAGAATAGTTCGAACCTCGAAAAATTTCGATTTTCAGTGTAGATCGATGTTTCGTTCGATACAGCCGTGCAAGACATTGTTCAATTCAAGACGTTCGTGTTTTCGGACGATTTGAACAGCTCTGACACATATACGTTGACCTTAGATGCCAGATTCGTTTGAAACTCCAGATATCTCGATTCTCGGTGTAGATAAATTTTTCGGTCGATACAACCGTGCGAGTCGACGCTTTCCGCAAGAACTCCGTCTTTCGGGACTAAATGCGTAGGTTCAACATTCTTATGTCGAACTAAAATGACAAAAATGTCCGAAACTTGGGAAATCACGATTCTCGGTGTTCGATTCTTCGTTCAATACAGATGTGCAAAACGAAAATTCATGCAAGAATTTCGTGTTTCTGGTCAAATCGTACAATTTTGACACGCTTACGTTGAGCTGAAAGCGTGAATCGTTCGAAACGCGGGACATCTCGATTCTCGGCGCAGATCGATGTTTCCTTCGATACAGCCGTGCAAAACATTGTTCAATGCAAGAAGTACGTTTTTTCGGACCATTAGAACAATTCTGACACATATACGTCGACTTTAGATGCCAGATTCGTTTGAAACTTAGTATATCTCGATTCTCGGTGTAGATCAACTTTTCGTTTGAATCAACTGTGCGCGTCGACGCTTATCGCATAATCTTCGTTTTACAAGACAAAATGCATAGTTCTAACACATTTACGTCGAAGTGAGAAGACAGAATCGTTCGAAACTTTGGACATCTCGATTCTCGGTGTAGATCGATGTTTTGTTCTTTCCAGCCGTGGACGACGACGTTAACAAAAGTTTTCGTTTTTCGAGACGAAATGGATGGTCTAAATCTTTTATGTCAAACGAAGATGACAGAATCTTCCGAAACTCAGGACATCTCAATTCTCGGTGTAGATCGATTGTTCGCTCGAAACAACGGGGCAAGTCAACGCTGATTGCAAGAACTTCTCCTTTCAAGGCAAAATGCATAATTTTAACACTTCTATGTCGAACTGAAATTACAGAATCGTTCGATAGTCAAGACATCTCGATTCTCGGTGTAGATCACTTTTTCGGTCGATACAACCGTGCAAGTCGACGCTTACCACAAGAACTTCGTCTTTCGAGACAAAATGCATAGTTACAACATTCTATCAACGAAGTAAAATGACAGAAACGTTCGAAACTCGGTAAATCACGATTCTAGGTGTTCGATTCTTCGTTCGATACAGCCATGCACAACGACAATTGATGCAATAACCTCGCGTTCCTGGTTCAATCGTACAATTTTGACACGCTCACGCTGAGCTGAAAGCGAGAATAGTTCGAAACTCGGGAAATCTCGATTCTTTGCGCAGATCGATGTTTCGTTCGATACAGTCGTGCAAAACATCATTCAATGCAAGAATTAAGTCGTTTCGGATGAATTAACCGATTTTGACACATCAACGCCGAGCTGAGATGCCAGGATTGTCCGAAAATCAGGACATCTCGTTTCTCGGTAATCGATTTTCCAGTCGATACATTTGTCTAAAACGACGGTTAACGCAAGAATTTCGTGTTTCTCGACAAAATGAACGATTTTGACACGTAGGCGTCGAGCTGAAATGCCACAATCGTCCGAATCTTCGGACATCTCAGATTCTTATGTAGGTCGACGTTTCGTTCGAAATAGCCGTGCAAAACGACGATTAATGCAGGAAATTCGTGTTACTGGACAAATCGTACAACTTCAACACTATTATGTCGAGCTGAAAGCGAGAATCGTTCGAAACTCGGGACATCTCGATTCTCGGTGTAGATCGATGTTTCGTTCGATACACCCGTGCAGAACATCGTTCAATGAAAGAAGTTCGTGTTTTCGGACGATTCGAACAATTCTGACACATATACGCCGACCTCAGATGCCAGATTCGTTTGAAACTAGAGACATTTCGATTCTCGGTGTAGATCGATTTTTCGGTCGATACGACTGTGCGAGTCGACGCTTATCGCAAGAACTTCGTCATTTGAGACAGAATGCATAGTTTTAAAACATTTATGTTGAACTGAGCAGACAGAATCGTTCGAAACTTAGGACATCACGATTCTCGGTGTAGATCGATCGTTCGCTCAATACAACGGAGCGAGTCAACCCTGATCGAAAGAACTTTGTCTTTCGAGAAGAAAGGCATATTTTCAATACTGCTGTGTCGAACTGGGATGACAGAATCGTTCGAACGCCGAGAAATCTCTCTTTCCGCAGTAGATCGATGTTTCGTTCGATACAGCCGTGCAAAACATTGTTTAATCCAAGACGTTCGTGTTTTCGGACGACTTGAACAGCTCTGACACATATACGTCGACCTTAGATGCCAGATTCGTTTGAAACTCCAAATATTTCGATTCTCGGTGTAGATCAATTTTTCGGTCGATACAACCGTGCGAGTCGACGCTTTCCGCAAGAACTTCGTCTTTCGGGACTAAATGCATAGGTTCAACATTTTCATGTCGAACCAAAATGACAGAAACGTCCGAAACTTGGGAAATCACGATTCTCGTCGTTCGATTCTTCGTTCGATACAGCCGTGCAAAACGACAATTCATGCAAGAATTACGTGTTCCTGGTCAATCCGAACAATTTTGACACGCTCACGTTGAGCTGAGAGCGAGAATCGTTCGAAACTCGGGACATCTCGATTCTCGGCGCAGATCGATGTTTCCTTCGTTACAGCTGTGCAAAACATCATTCAATGAAAGAATTGAGTCGACTTGGATGAATAAAACGATTCTAACACATCAACGTCGAGCTAAGATCCAGGATTGTTCGAAACTTAGGTCATCTCGTTTCTCGGTGATCGATTTTCCAGCCGATACGTTTGTGCAAAACGACGGTTAACGCGAGAATTTTGTGTTTCTCGACAAATTGTAGGATTTTGACACGTAGGCGTCAAGCGGAGATGCCAGAATCGTCCGAAAGTTGGGACATCTCGGATTCTTATGTAGGTCGACGTTTCGTTCGAAATAGCCGTGCAAAACGACGATTAACGCAAGAAATTCGTGTTACTGGACAAATCGTAAGCCTTTAACACTATTATGTCGAGCTGAAATGACAGAATCGACGAAACTCGAGATATTTCGTTCTCGGTGTAGATCGATGTTTCGTTCGATACAGCCGTGCAGAACATCGTTTAATGCAAGAAGTTCGTGTTTTCGGACGATTCGAACAATTCTGACACATATACGCCGACCTCAGATGCCAGATTCGTTTGAAACTCGAGACATCTCGTTTCTCGGTGTAGATCAACTTTTCGTTTGAATCAACTGTGCGAGTCGACGCTTATGGCATAAACTTAGTCTTTCGAGACAAAATGCATAGTTTCAACATACTTATGTTAAACTAAAATGACAGAAACGTTCGAAACTCTGGAAATCACGATTCTCGGTGTTCGATTTTTCGTTCGATACAGATGTGCAAAACGACAATTCATGCAAGAATTTCGTGTTTCTGGTCAAATCGTACAATTTTGACACGCTTACGTTGAGCTGAAAGCGAGAATCGTTCGAAACTCGGGAAATCTCGATTCTCGGCGCAGCTCGATGTTTCGTTCGATACAGCCGTGCAAAACATTGTTTAATGCAAGAAGTACGTTTTTTCGGACCATTTAAACAATTCTGACACATATACGTCGACCTTAGATGCCAGATTCGTTTGAAACTTAGTATATCTCGATTCTCGGTGTAGATCAATTTTTCGGTCGATACAACCGTGCGAGTCAACGCTTATCGCAAGAACTTCGTCATTTCAGACGGAATGCATAGTTTTAAGACATTTATGTTGAACTGCGCAGACGGAATCGTTCGAAACTTAGGACATCACGATTCTCGGTGTAGATCGATTGTTCGCTCCATACAACGGGGCGAGTCAACCCTGATCAAAAGAACTTCGTCTTTCGAGGCAAAATGCATATTTTCAACACTGCTACGTCAAACTAGGATGACAGAATAGTTCGAACCTCGAAAAATTTCGATTTTCAGTGTAGATCGATGTTTCGTTCGATACAGCCGTGCAAAACATTGTTCAATCCAAGACGTTCGTGTTTTCGGACGATTTGAACAGCTCTGACACATATACGTTGACCTTAGATGCCAGATTCGTTTGAAACTCCAGATGTCTCGATTCTCGGTGTAGATAAATTTTTCGGTCGATACAACCGTGCGAGTCGACGCTTTCCGCCCGAACTTCGTGTTTCGGGACTAAATGCGTAGGTTCAACATTCTTATGTCGAACTAAAATGACAAACATGTCCGAAACTCGGAAAATCACGATTTTCGGTGTTCGATTCTTCGTTCGATACAGCCGTGCAAAACGACAATTCATGCAAGAATTACGTGTTGCTGGTCAAATCGAACAATTTTGACACGCTTACGTTGAACTAAGAGTGAGAATCGTTCGAAATCGAATCAAATCGAACAATTTTGACACGCTTACGTTGAACTGAGAGTGAGAATCGTTCGAAACTCGGGACATCTCGATTCTTGGCGCAGATTGATGTTTCGTTCGATGAAGCCGTGCAAAACATCATTCAATGCAAGAATTAAGTCGTTTTGGATGAATTAAACGATTCTGACACATCAACGTCGAGCTGAGATGCCAGGATTGTCCGAAACTCAGGTCATCTCGTTTCTCGGTGATCGATTTTCCAGTCGATACATTTGTCTAAAACGACGGTTAACGCAAGAATTTCGTGTTTCTCAACAAAATAAACGATTTTGACACGTAGGCGTCGAGCTGAAATGCCAGAATCGTCCGAATCTTCGGACATCTCAGATTCTTATGTAGGTCGACGTTTCGTTCGAAATAGCCGTGCAAAACGACGATTAATGCAGGAAATTCGTGTTACTGGACAAATCGTACAACTTCAACACTATTATGTCGAGCTGAAAGCGAGAATCGTTCGAAACTCGGGACATCTCGATTCTCGGTGTAGATCGATGTTTCGTTCGATACACCCGTGCAGAACATCGTTCAATGGAAGAAGTTCGTGTTTTCGGACGATTCGAACAATTCTGACACATATACGCCGACCTCAGATGCCAGATTCGTTTGAAACTCGAGACATCTCGTTTCTCGGTGTAGATCAACTTTTCGTTTGAATCATCTGTGCGAGTCGACGCTTATGGCATAAACTTAATCTTTCGAGACAAAATGCATAGTTTCAACATACTTATGTTAAATTAAAATGACAGAAACGTTCGAAACTCTGGGAATCACGATTCTCGGTGTTCGATTTTTCGTTCGATACAGCCGTGCAAAACATTGTCTAATGGAAGAAGTTCGTGTTTTCGGACGATTTGAACAATTCTGACACATATATGTCGACTCCAGATGCCAGATTCGTTTGAAACTAGAGACATTTCGATTCTCGGTGTAGATCGATTTTTCGGTCGATACGACTGTGCGAGTCGACGCTTATCGCAAGAACTTCGTCATTTGAGACGGAATGCATAGTTTTAAGACATTAATGTTGAACTGAGCAGACAGAATCGTTCGAAACTTAGGACATCACGATTCTCGGTGTAGATCGATCGTTCGCTCGATACAACGGAGCGAGTCAACCCTGATCAAAAGAACTTTGTCTTTCGAGGCGAAATGCATATTTTCAACACTGCTATGTCGAACTGGGATGACAGAATCGTTCGAACGCCGATAAATCTCTCTCTTTCCGCAGTAGATCGATGTTTCGTTCAATACAGCCGTGCAAAACATTGTTCAATCCAAGACGTTCGTGTTTTCGGACGATTTGAACAGCTCTGACACATATACGTCGACCTTAGATGCCAGATTCGTTTGAAACTCCAAATATCTCGATTCTCGGCGCAGATCGATGTTTCGTTCGTTACAGCTGTGCAAAACATCATTCAATAAAAGAATTAAGTCGACTTGGATGAATAAAACGATTCTAACACATCAACGTCGAGCTAAGATCCAGGGATGTTCGAAACTCAGGTCATCTCGTTTCTCGGTGATCGATTTTCCAGCCGATACGTTTGTGCAAAACGACGGTTAACGCGAGAATTTCGTGTTTCTCGACAAATTGTAGGATTTTGACACGTAGGCGTTAAGCGGAGATGCCAGAATCGTCCGAAACTTGGGACATCTCGGATTCTTATGTAGGTCGACGTTTCGTTCGAAATAGCCGTGCAAAACGACGATTAATGCAAGAAATTCGTGTGACTGGACAAATTGTAATACTTTAACACTATTATGTCGAGCTGAAATGACAGAATCGACGAAACTCGAGATATTTCGTTCTCGGTGTAGATCGATGTTCCGTTCGATGCAGCCGTGCAGAACATCGTTCAATGCAAGAAGTTCGTGTTTTCGGACGATTCTAATAATTCTGACACATATATGTCGACCTCAGATGCCAGATTCGTTTGAAACTCAATACATCTCGTTTTTCGGTGTAGATCAATTTTTCGTTTGTATTAACCGTGCCCGTCGATGCTTATAGCATAAACTTTGTCTTACGAGACAAAATGCATAGTTCTAACACATTTATGTCGAACTGAGAAAACAGAATCGTTCGAAACTTGGGACATCCCGATTCTCGGTGTAGATTGATGTTTTGTTTGTTACAGCCTTGAGAGACGACGTTTTACGCAAGGACACCGTTTTTCGAGACAAAACAAATGGTTTCAACACTTTAATGTCAAACCAAGATGACAGAATCTTCCAAAACTCAGGATATCTTTATTTTCGGTGTAGATCAATTGATCTATCGATACAACGGGGCGAGTCAACGCCTATCGCAAGAACTCCGTCTTCCGAGACGGAATGCATAATTTCAACACTTCTATGACTCATTGAGATGACAAAATCGTTCGAAAATCGAGAAATCTTAATCCTCGTTTACCTATTTTTGGTTTGATACAGGCGTGGAAAACTACTATTCATGGAAGAATTTAGCGTTACTGGATGAATTGCACAATTTTAACACTCTTATGGTGAGCTAAAATGACGAAATCGTTCGAAATTCGGGACATCTCGATTTTCGGTGTCGATCGGTGTTTCGTTCGATACAGCCGCGCCAAACATTATTCCATGCAAGAGATTAGTGGTTTTGAATAAATTAAACGATTCTGACACATCAACGTCGAGCTGAGATGCCGGGATTGTCCGAAACTCAGGTCATCTCGTTTCTCGGTCTAGATCGATGTTTCCTTCGTTCCAGCCGCGGACGACGACGTTTATCAAAAGTTTCCGTTTTTCGAGACAAAATGGATGGTCTAACACTTTTATGTCAAACTAAGATGCCAGAAGCTTCCGAAACTCAGGTCATCTCAATTCTCGGTGTAGATCGATTGTTCGCTCGATACAACGGGGCAAGTCAACGCTGATTTGCAAGAACTTCGTCTTTCGAGGCAAAATGCATAATTCGAACACTTCTATGTCGAACTGAAATGACAGAATCGTTCGAAAGTCAAGACATCTCGATTCTCGGTGTAGATCGACTTTTCGGTCGATACAACCGTGCGAGTCGACGCTTACCAAAAGAACTTCGTCTTTCGAGACAAAATGCATAGTTACAACATTCTTATAACGAAGTAAAATGACAGAAACGTTCGAAACTTGGGAAATCACGATTCTCGGTGTTCGATTCTTCGTTCGATACAGCTATGCACAACGACAATTGATGCAATAATCTCGTGTTCCTGGTTAAATCGTACAATTTTGACACGTTCACGTTGAGCTGAAAGCGAGAATAGTTCGAAACTCGGGAAATCTCGATTCTTGGCGCAGATCGATGTTTCGTTCGATACAGTCGTGCAAAACATCATTCAATGCAAGAATTGAGTCGTTTCGGATGAATTCAACGATTTTGACACATCAACGCCGAGCTTAGATCCAGGATTGTTCGAAACTCAGGTCATCTCGTTTCTCGGTGATCGATTTTCCAGCCGATACGTTTGTGCAAAACGACGGTTAACGCGAGAATTTCGTGTTTCTCGACAAATTGTAGGATTTTGACACGTAGGCGTCAAGCGGAGATGCCAGAATCGTCCGAAACTTGGGACATCTCGGATTCTTATGTAGGTCAACGTTTTGTTCGAAATAGCCGTGCAAAACGACGATTAACGCAAGAAATTCGTGTTACGGGACAAATCGTAAGATTTCAACACTATTATGTCGAGCTGAAATGACAGAATCGACGAAACTCGAGATATTTCGTTCTCGGTGTAGATCGATGTTCCGTTCGATGCAGCCGTGCAGAACATCGTTCAATGCAAGAAGTTCGTGTTTTCGGACGATTCTAATAATTCTGACACATATATGTCGACCTCAGATGCCAGATTCGTTTGAAACTCAATACATCTCGTTTTTCGGTGTAGATCAATTTTTCGTTTGTATTAACCGTGCGCGTCGATGCTTATAGCATAAACTTTGTCTTACGAGACAAAATGCATAGTTCTAACACATTTATGTCGAACTGAGAAAACAGAATCGTTCGAAACTTGGGACATCCCGATTCTCGGTGTAGATTGATGTTTTGTTTGTTACAGCCTTGAGAGACGACGTTTTACGCAAGGACACCGTTTTTCGAGACAAAACAAATGGTTTCAACACTTTAATGTCAAACCAAGATGACAGAATCTTCCAAAACTCAGGATATCTTTATTTTCGGTGTAGATCAATTGATCGTTCGATACAACGGGGCGAGTCAACGCATATCGCAAGAACTCCGTCTTCCGAGACGGAATGCATAATTTCAACACTTCTATGACTCATTGAGATGACAAAATCGTTCGAAAATCGAGAAATCTTAATCCTCGTTTACCTATTTTTGGTTTGATACAGGCGTGGAAAACTACTATTCATGGAAGAATTTAGCGTTACTGGATGAATTGCACAATTTTAACACTCTTATGGTGAGCTAAAATGACGAAATCGTTCGAAATTCGGGACATCTCGATTTTCGGTGTCGATCGGTGTTTCGTTCGATACAGCCGCGCCAAACATTATTCCATGCAAGAGATTAGTGGTTTTGAATAAATTAAACGATTCTGACACATCAACGCCGAGCTTAGATCCAGGATTGTTCGAAACTCAGGTCATCTCGTTTCTCGGTGATCGATTTTCCAGCCAATACGTTTGTGCAAAACGACGGTTATTGCGAGAATTTCGTGTTTCTCGACAAATTGTAGGATTTTGACACGTAGGCGTCAAGCGGAGATGCCAGAATCGTCCGAAACTTGGGACATCTCGGATTCTTATGTAGGTCGACGTTTCGTTCGAAATAGCCGTGCAAAACGACGATTAATGCAAGAAATTCGTGTTACTGGACAAATCGTAAGCCTTTAACACTATTATGTCGAGCTGAAATGACAGAATCGACGAAACTCGAGATATTTCGTTCTCGGTGTAGATCGATTTTTCGTTCGATACAGCCGTGCAGAACATCGTTCAATGCAAGAAGTTCTCGTTTTCGGACGATTCGAACAATTCTGACACATATACGCCGACCTCAGATGCCAGATTCGTTTGAAACTCGAGACATCTCGATTCCCGGTGTAGATCAATGTTTTGTTCAATACAGCTGTGCAGAACATCGATCAATGCAAGAAGTCCGAGTTTTCGGACGATTCGAACAATTCTGACACATATACGCCGACCTCAGATGCCAGATTCGTTTGAAACTCGAGACATTTCGTTTCTCGGTGTAGATCAACTTTTCGTTTGAATCAACTGTGCGAGTCGACGCTTATAGCATAAACTTCGTCTTTCGAGACAAAATGCATGGTTTCAACATACTTATGTCAAACTAAAATGACAGAAACGTTCGAAACTTGGGAAATCACGATTCTCGGTGTTCGATTTTTCGTTCGATACAGATGTGCAAAACGACAATTCATGCAAGAATTTCGTGTTTCTGGTCCAATCGTACAATTTTGACACGCTTACGTTGAGCTGAAAGCGAGAATCGTTCGAAACTCGGGAAATCTCGATTCTCGGCGCAGCTCGATGTTTCGTTCGTTACAGCCGTGCAAAACATTGTTCAATGCAAGAAGTACGTGTTTTCGGACCATTCGAACGATTCTGACACATATACGTCGACCTTAGATGCCAGATTCGTTTGAAACTTAGTATATCTCGATTCTCGGTGTAGATCAATTTTTAGGTCGATACAACCGTGCGAGTCGACGCTTTCCGCAAGAACTTCGTTTTTCGGGACTAAATGCATAGGTTCAACATTTTCATGTTGAACCAAAATGACAGAAACGTCCGAAACTAGGGAAATCACGATTCTCGTCGTCCGATTTTTCGTTCGATACAGCCGTGCAAAACGACAATCTATGCAAGAATTACGTGTTCCTGGTCAAATCGAACAATTTTGACACGCTCACGTTGAGCTGAGAGCGAGAATCGTTCGAAACTCGGGACATCTCGATTCTCGGCGCAGATCGATGTTTCGTTCGTTACAGCTGTGCAAAACATCATTCAATGAAAGAATTAAGTCGACTTGGATGAATAAAACGATTCTAACACATCAACGTCGAGCTAAGATCCAGGGATGTTCGAAACTCAGGTCATCTCGTTTCTCGGTGATCGATTTTCCAGCCGATACGTTTGTGCAAAACGACGGTTAACGCGAGAATTTCGTGTTTCTCGACAAATTGTAGGATTTTGACACGTAGGCGTCAAGCGGAGATGCCAGAATCGTCCGAAACTTGGGACATCTCGGATTCTTATGTAGGTCGACGTTTCGTTCGAAATAGCCGCGCATAACGACGATTAATGCAAGAAATTCGTGTTACTGGACAAATCGTAAGCCTTTAACACTATTATGTCGAGCTGAAATGACAGAATCGACGAAACTCGAGATATTTCGTTCTCGGTGTAGATCGATTTTTCGTTCGATACAGCCGTGCAGAACATTGTTCAATGCAAGAAGTTCGTGTTTTCGGACGATTTGAACAATTCTGACACATATACGCCGACCTCAGATGCCAGATTTGTTTGAAACTCGAGACATCTCGTTTCTCGGTGTAGATCAACTTTTCGTTTGAATCAACTGTGCGAGTCGACGCTTATGGCATAGACTTAGTCTTTCGAGACAAAATGCATAGTTTCAACATACTTATGTTAAACTAAAATGACAGAAACGTTCGAAACTCTGGGAATCACGATGCTCGGTGTTCGATTTTTCGTTCGATACAGCCGTGCAAAACATTGTCTTATGAAAGAAGTTCGTGTTTTCGGACGATTTGAACAATTCTGACACATATATGTCGACTCCAGATGCCAGATTCGTTTGAAACTAGAGACATTTCGATTCTCGGTGTAGATCGATTTTTCGGTCGATACGACTGTGCGAGTCGACGCTTATCGCAAGAACTTCGTCATTTGAGACAGAATGCATAGTTTTAAGACATTTATGTTGAACTGAGCAGACAGAATCGTTCGAAACTTAGGACATCACGATTCTCGGTGTAGATCGATCGTTCGCTCGATACAACGGAGCGAGTCAACCCTGATCGAAAGAACTTTGTCTTTCGAGGCGAAATGCATATTTTCAACACTGCTATGTCGAACTGGGATGACAGAATCGTTCGAACGCCGATAAATCTCTCTTTCCGCAGTAGATCGATGTTTCGTTCGATACAGCCGTGCAAAACATTGTTCAATCCAAGACGTTCGTGTTTTCGGACGATTTGAACAGCTCTGACACATATACGTCGACCTTAGATGCCAGATTCGTTTGACACTCCAAATATCTCGATTCTCGGCGCAGATCGATGTTTCGTTCGTTATAGCTGTGCAAAACATCATTCAATGAAAGAATTAAATCGACTTGGATGAATAAAACGATTCTAACACATCAACGTCGAGCTAAGATCCAGGGATGTTCGAAACTCAGGTCATCTCGTTTCTCGGTGATCGATTTTCCAGCCAATACGTTTGTGCAAAACGACGGTTAACGCGAGAATTTCGTGTTTCTCAAAAAATTGTAGGATTTTGACACGTAGGCGTCAAGCGGAGATGCCAGAATCGTCCGAAACTTGGGACATCTCGGATTCTTATGTAGGTCGACGTTTCGTTCGAAATAGCCGTGCAAAACGACGATTAATGCAAGAAATTCATGTTACTGGACAAATTGTAATACTTTAACACTATTATGTCGAGCTGAAATGACAGAATCGACGAAACTCGAGATATTTCGTTCTCGGTGTAGATCGATGTTCCGTTCGATGCAGCCGTGCAGAACATCGTTCAATGCAAGAAGTTCGTGTTTTCGGACGATTCTAATAATTCTGACACATTTATGTCGACCTCAGATGCCAGATTCGTTTGAAACTCAATACATCTCGTTTTTCGGTGTAGATCAATTTTTCGTTTGTATCAACCGTGCGCGTCGACGCTTATAGCATAAACTTTGTCTTACGAGACAAAATGCATAGTTCTAACACATTTATGTCGAACTGAGAAAACAGAATCGTTCGAAACTTGGGACATCCCGATTCTCGGTGTAGATTAATGTTTTGTTTGTTACAGCCTTGAGAGACGACGTTTTACGCAAGGACACCGTTTTTCGAGACAAAACAAATGGTTTCAACACTTTAATGTCAAACCAAGATGACAGAATCTTCCAAAACTCAGGATATCTTTATTTTCGGTGTAGATCAATTGTTCGTTCGATACAACGGGGCGAGTCAACGCATATCGCAAGAACTCCGTCTTCCGAGACGGAAAGCATAATTTCAACACTTCTATGACTCATTGAGATGACAAAATCATTCGAAAATCGCGAAATCTTAATCCTCGTTTACCTATTTTTGGTTTGATACAGGCGTGGAAAACTACTATTCATGGAAGAATTTAGCGTTACTGGATGAATTGCACAATTTTAACACTCTTATGGTGAGCTAAAATGACAAAATCGTTCGAAATTCGGGACATCTCGATTTTCGGTGTCGATCGGTGTTTCGTTCGATACAGCCGCGCGAAACATTATTCCATGCAAGAGATTAGTGGTTTTGAATAAATTAAACGATTCTGACACATCAACGTCGAGCCGGGATTGTCCGAAACTCAGGTCATCTCGTTTCTCGGTCTAGATCGATGTTTCGTTCGTTCCAGCCGCGGACGACGACGTTTATCAAAAGTTTCCGTTTTTCGAGACAAAATGGATGGTCTAACACTTTTATGTCAAACTAAGATGACAGAAGCTTCCGAAACTCAGGTCATCTCAATTCTCGGTGTAGATCGATTGTTCGCTCGATACAACGGGGCAAGTCAACGCTGATTTGCAAGAACTTCGTCTTTCGAGGCAAAATGCATAATTCGAACACTTCTATGTCGAACTGAAATGACAGAATCGTTCGAAAGTCAAGACATCTCGATTCTCGGTGTAGATCGACTTTTCGGTCGATACAACCGTGCGAGTCGACGCTTACCAAAAGAACTTCGTCTTTCGAGACAAAATGCATAGTTACAACATTCTTATAACGAAGTAAAATGACGAAAACGTTCGAAACTTGGGAAATCACGAGTCTCGGTGTTCGATTGTTCGTTCGATACAGCCATGCACAACGACGATTGATGCAATAATCTCGTGTTCCTGGTTAAATCGTACAATTTTGACACGTTCACGTTAAGCTGAAAGCGAGAATAGTTCGAAACTCGGGAAATCTCGATTCTTGGCGCAGATCGATGTTTCGTTCGATACAGTCGTGCAAAACATCATTCAATGCAAGAATTAAGTCGTTTCGGATGAATTAAACGATTTTGACACATCAACGCCGAGCTGAGATCCAGGATTGTTCGAAACTCAGGTCATCTCGTTTCTCGGTGATCGATTTTCCAGCCGATACGTTTGTGCAAAACGACGGTTAACGCGAGAATTTCGTGTTTCTCGACAAATTGTAGGATTTTGACACGTAGGCGTCAAGCGGAGATGCCAGAATCGTCCGAAACTTGGGACATCCCGGATTCTTATGTAGGTCGACGTTTCGTTCGAAATAGCCGTGCAAAACGACGATTAACGCAAGAAATTCGTGTTACGGGACAAATCGTAAGCCTTTAACACTATTATGTCGATCTGAAATGAGAGAATCGACGAAACTCGAGATATTTCGTTCTCGGTGTAGATCGATGTTTCGTTCGATACAGCCGTGCAGAACATCGTTCAATGCAAGAAGTTCGTGTTTTCGGACGATTCGAACAATTCTGACACATAACGCCGACCTCAGATGCCAGATTCGTTTGAAACTCGAGACATCTCGTTTCTCGGTGTGGATCAACTTTTCGTTTGAATCAACTGTGCGAGTCGACGCTTATAGCATAAACTTAGTCTTTCGAGACAAAATGCATAGTTTCAACATACTTATGTCAAACTAAAATGACAGAAACGTTCGAAACTCTGGAAATCACGATTTTCGGTGTTCGATTTTTCGTTCGATACAGATTTGCAAAACGACAATTCATGCAAGAATTTCGTATTTCTGGTCAAATCGTACAATTTTGACACGCTTACGTTGAGCTGAAAGTGAGAATGGTTCGAAACTCGGGAAATCTCGATTCTCGGCGCAGCTCGATGTTTCGTTCGTTACAGCCGTGCAAAACATTGTTCAATGCAAGAAGTACGTGTTTTCGGACCATTTGAACGATTCTGACACATATACGTCGACCTTAGATGCCAGATTCGTTTGAAACTTAGTATATCTCGATTCTCGGTGTAGATCAATTTTTAGGTCGATACAACCGTGCGAGTCGACGCTTTCCGCAAGAACTTCGTTTTTCGGGACTAAATGCATAGGTTCAACATTTTCATGTTGAACCAAAATGACAGAAACGTCCGAAACTAGGGAAATCACGATTCTCGTCGTCCGATTTTTCGTTCGATACAGCCGTGCAAAACGACAATCCATGCAAGAATTACGTGTTCCTGGTCAAATCGAACAATTTTGACACGCTCACGTTGAGCTGAGAGCGAGAATCGTTCGAAACTCGGGACATCTCGATTCTCGGCGCAGATCGATGTTTCGTTCGTTACAGCTGTGCAAAACATCATTCAATGAAAGAATTAATTCGACTTGGATGAATAAAACGATTCTAACACATCAACGTCGAGCTAAGATCCAGGATTGTTCGAAACTCAGGTCATCTCGTTTCTCGGTGATCGATTTTCCAGCCGAAACGTTTGTGCAAAACGACGGTTAACGCGAGAATTCCGTGTTTCTCGACAAATTGTAGGATTTTGACACGTAGGCGTCAAGCGGAGATGCCAGAATCGTCCGAAACTTGGGACATCTCGGATTCTTATGTAGGTCGACGTTTCGTTCGAAATAGCCGTGCAAAACGACGATTAATGCAAGAAATTCGTGTTACTGGACAAATTGTAATACTTTAACACTATTATGTCGAGCTGAAATGACAGAATCGACGAAACTCGAGATATTTCGTTCTCGGTGTAGATCGATGTTCCGTTCGATGCAGCTGTGCAGAACATCGTTCAATGCAAGAAGTTCGTGTTTTCGGACGATTCTAATAATTCTGACACATATATGTCGACCTCAGATGCCACATTCGTTTGAAACTCAATACATCTCGTTTTTCGGTGTAGATCAATTTTTCGTTTGTATCAACCGTGCGCGTCGACGCTTATAGCATAAACTTTGTCTTACGAGACAAAATGCATAGTTCTAACACATTTATGTCGAACTGAGAAAACAGAATCGTTCGAAACTTGGGACATCCCGATTCTCGGTGTAGATTGATGTTTTGTTTGTTACAGCCTTGAGAGACGACGTTTTACGCAAGGACACCGTTTTTCGAGACAAAACAAATGGTTTCAACACTTTAATGTCAAACCAAGATGACAGAATCTTCCAAAACTCAGGATATCTTTATTTTCGGTGTAGATCAGTTGTTCGTTCGATACAACGGGGCGAGTCAACGCATATCGCAAGAACTCCGTCTTCCGAGACGGAAAGCATAATTTCAACACTTCTATGACTCATTGAGATGACAAAATCGTTCGAAAATCGAGAAATCTTAATCCTCGTTTACCTATTTTTGGTTTGATACAGGCGTGGAAAACTACTATTCATGGAAAAATTTAGCGTTACTGGATGAATTGCACAATTTTAACACTCTTATGGTGAGCTAAAATGACAAAATCGTTCGAAATTCGGGACATCTCGATTTTCGGTGTCGATCGGTGTTTCGTTCGATACAGTCGCGCGAAACATTATTCCATGCAAGAGATTAGTGGTTTTGAATAAATTAAACGATTCTGACACATCAACGTCGAGCTGAGATGCCGGGATTGTCCGAAACTCAGGTCATCTCGTTTCTCGGTCTAGATCGATGTTTCGTTCGTTCCAGCCGCGGACGACGACGTTTATCAAAAGTTTCCGTTTTTCGAGACAAAATGGATGGTCTAACACTTTTATGTCAAACTAAGATGACAGAAGCTTCCGAAACTCAGGTCATCTCAATTCTCGGTGTAGATCGATTGTTCGCTCGATACAACGGGGCAAGTCAACGCTGATTTGCAAGAACTTTGTCTTTCGAGGCAAAATGCATAATTCGAACACTTCTATGTCGAACTGAAATGACAGAATCGTTCGAAAGTCAAGACATCTCGATTCTCGGTGTAGATCGACTTTTCGGTCGATACAACCGTGCGAGTCAACGCTTACCAAAAGAACTTCGTCTTTCGAGACAAAATGCATAGTTACAACATTCTTATAACGAAGTAAAATGACGAAAACGTTCGAAACTTGGGAAATCACGAGTCTCGGTGTTCGATTGTTCGTTCGATACAGCCATGCACAACGACGATTGATGCAATAATCTCGTGTTCCTGGTTAAATCGTACAATTTTGACACGTTCACGTTGAGCTGAAAGCGAGAATAGTTCGAAACTCGGGAAATCTCGATTCTTGGCGCAGATCGATGTTTCGTTCGATACAGTCGTGCAAAACATCATTCAATGCAAGAATTAAGTCGTTTCGGATGAATTAAACGATTTTGACACATCAACGCCGAGCTGAGATCCAGGATTGTTCGAAACTCAGGTCATCTCGTTTCTCGGTGATCGATTTTCCAGCCGATACGTTTGTGCAAAACGACGGTTAACGCGAGAATTCCGTGTTTCTCGACAAATTGTAGGATTTTGACACGTAGGCGTCAAGCGGAGATGCCAGAATCGTCCGAAACTTGGGACATCCCGGATTCTTATGTAGGTCGACGTTTCGTTCGAAATAGCCGTGCAAAACGACGATTAACGCAAGAAATTCGTGTTACGGGACAAATCGTAAGCCTTTAACACTATTATGTCGAGCTGAAATGACAGAATCGACGAAACTCGAGATATTTCGTTCTCGGTGTAGATCGATGTTTCGTTCGATACAGCCGTGCAGAACATCGTTCAATGCAAGAAGTTCGTGTTTTCGGACGATTCGAACAATTCTGACACATATACGCCGACCTCAGATGCCAGATTCGTTTGAAACTCGAGACATCTCGTTTCTCGGTGTGGATCAACTTTTCGTTTGAATCAACTGTGCGAGTCGACGCTTATAGCATAAACTTAGTCTTTCGAGACAAAATGCATAGTTTCAACATACTTATGTCAAACTAAAATGACAGAAACGTTCGAAACTCTGGAAATCACGATTTTCGGTGTTCGATTTTTCGTTCGATACAGATTTGCAAAACGACAATTCATGCAAGAATTTCGTATTTCTGGTCAAATCGTACAATTTTGACACGCTTACGTTGAGCTGAAAGCGAGAATCGTTCGAAACTCGGGAAATCTCGATTCTCGGCGCAGCTCGATGTTTCGTTCGTTACAGCCGTGCAAAACATTGTTCAATGCAAGAAGTACGTGTTTTCGGACCATTTGAACGATTCTGACACATATACGTCGACCTTAGATGCCAGATTCGTTTGAAACTTAGTATATCTCGATTCTCGGTGTAGATCAATTTTTAGGTCGATACAACCGTGCGAGTCGACGCTTTCCGCAAGAACTTCGTTTTTCGGGACTAAATGCATAGGTTCAACGTTTTCATGTTGAACCAAAATGACAGAAACGTCCGAAACTAGGGAAATCACGATTCTCGTCGTCCGATTTTTCGTTCGATACAGCCGTGCAAAACGACAATCCATGCAAGAATTACGTGTTCCTGGTCAAATCGAACAATTTTGACACGCTCACGTTGAGCTGAGAGCGAGAATCGTTCGAAACTCGGGACATCTCGATTCTCGGCGCAGATCGATGTTTCGTTCGTTACAGCTGTGCAAAACATCATTCAATGAAAGAATTAAGTCGACTTGGATGAATAAAACGATTCTAACACATCAACGTCGAGCTAAGATCCAGGATTGTTCGAAACTCAGGTCATCTCGTTTCTCGGTGATCGATTTTCCAGCCGAAACGTTTGTGCAAAACGACGGTTAACGCGAGAATTCCGTGTTTCTCGACAAATTGTAGGATTTTGACACGTAGGCGTCAAGCGGAGATGCCAGAATCGTCCGAAACTCGGGACATCTCGGATTCTTATGTAGGTCGACGTTTCGTTCGAAATAGCCGTGCATAACGACGATTAATGCGAGAAATTCGTGTTACTGGACAAATTGTAACACTTTAACACTATTATGTCGAGCTGAAATGACAGAATCGACGAAACTCGAGATATTTCGTTCTCGGTGTAGATCGATGTTCCGTTCGATACAGCCGTGCAGAACATCGTTCAATGCAAGAAGTTCGTGTTTTCGGACGACTCTAATAATTCTGACACATATATGTCGACCTCAGATGCCAGATTCGTTTGAAACTCAATACATCTCGTTTTTCGGTGTAGATCAATTTTTCGTTTGTATCAACCGTACGCGTCGACGCTTATAGCATAAACTTTGTCTTACGAGACAAAATCCATAGTTTTAACACATTTATGTCGAACTGAGAAAACAGAATCGTTCGAAACTTGGGACATCCCGATTCTCGGTGTAGATTGATGTTTTGTTTGTTACAGCCTGGAGAGACGACGTTTTACGCAAGGACACCGTTTTTCGAGACAAAACAAATGGTTTCAACACTTTAATGTCAAACCAAGATGACAGAATCTTCCAAAACTCAGGATATCTTTATTTTCGGTGTAGATCAATTGTTCGTTCGATACAACGGGGCGAGTCAACGCATATCGCAAGAACTCCGTATTCCGAGACGGAATGCATAATTTCAACACTTCTATGACTCATTGAGATGACAAAATCGTTCGAAAATCGAGAAATCTTAATCCTCGTTTACCTATTTTTGGTTTGATACAGGCGTGGAAAACTACTATTCATGGAAGAATTTAGCGTTACTGGATGAATTGCACAATTTTAACACTCTTATGGTGAGCTAAAATGACAAAATCGTTCGAAATTCGGGACATCTCGATTTTCGGTGTCGATCGGTGTTTCGTTCGATACAGTCGCGCGAAACATTATTCCATGCAAGAGATTAGTGGTTTTGAATAAATTAAACGATTCTGACACATCAACGTCGAGCTGAGATGCCGGGATTGTCCGAAACTCAGGTCATCTCGTTTCTCGGTCTAGATCGATGTTTCGTTCGTTCCAGCCGCGGACGACGACGTTTATCAAAAGTTTCCGTTTTTCGAGACAAAATGGATGGTCGAACACTTTTATGTCAAACTAAGATGACAGAAGCTTCCGAAACTCAGGTCATCTCAATTCTCGGTGTAGATCGATTGTTCGCTCGATACAACGGGGCAAGTCAACGCTGATTTGCAAGAACTTCGTCTTTCGAGGGAAAATGCATAATGCGAACACTTCTATGTCGAACTGAAATGACAGAATCGTTCGAAAGTCAAGACATCTCGATTCTCGGTGTAGATCGACTTTTCGGTCGATACAACCGTGCGAGTCGACGTTTACCAAAAGAACTTCGTCTTTCGAGACAAAATGCATAGTTACAACATTCTTATAACGAAGAAAAATGACAGAAACTTTCGAAACTTGGGAAATCACGATTCTCGGTGTTCGATTCTTCGTTCGATACAGCCATGCACAACGACAATTGATGCAATAATCTCGTGTTCCTGGTTAAATCGTACAATTTTGACACGCTCACGTTGAGCTGAAAGCGAGAATAGTTCGAAACTGGGGAAATCTCGATTCTTGGCGCAGATCGATGTTTCGTTCAATACAGTCGTGCAAAACATCATTCAATGCAAGAATTAAGTCGTTTCGGATGAATTAAACGATTTTGACACATCAACGCCGAGCTGAGATCCAGGATTGTTCGAAACTCAGGTCATCTCGTTTCTCGGTGATCGATTTTCCAGCCGATACGTTTGTGCAAAACGACGGTTAACGCGAGAATTTCGTGTTTCTCGACAAATTGTAGGATTCTGACACGTAGGCGTCAAGCGGAGATGCCAAAATCGTCCGAAACTTGGGACATCTCGGATTCTTATGTAGGTCGACGTTTCGTTCGAAATAGCCGTGCAAAACGACGATTAATGCAAGAAATTCGTGTTACTGGACAAATCGTAAGCCTTTAACACTATTATGTCGAGCTGAAATGACAGAATCGACGAAACTCGAGATATTTTGTTCTCGGTGTAGATCGATTTTTCGTTCGATACAGCCGTGCAGAACATCGTTCAATGCAAGAAGTTCGTGTTTTCGGACAATTCGAACAATTCTGACACATATACGCCGACCTCAGATGCCAGATTCGTTTGAAACTCGAGACATCTCGTTTCTCGGTGTAGATCAACTTTTCGTTTGAATCAACTGTGCGAGTCGACGCTTATGGCATAAACTTAGTCTTTCGAGACAAAATGCATAGTTTCAACATACTTATGTTAAACTAAAATGACAGAAACCTTCGAAACTCTGGGAATCACGATTCTCGGTGTTCGATTTTTCGTTCGATACAGCCGTGCAAAACATTGTCTAATGAAAGAAAATCGTGTTTTCGGACGATTTGAACAATTCTGACACATATATGTCGACTCCAGATGCCAGATTCGTTTGAAACTAGAGACATTTCGATTCTCGGTGTAGATCGATTTTTCGGTCGATACGACTGTGCGAGTCGACGCTTATCGCAAGAACTTCGTCATTTGAGACGGAATGCATAGTTTTAAGACATTTATGTTGAACTGAGCAGACAGAATCGTTCGAAACTTAGGACATCACGATTCTCGGTGTAGATCGATCGTTCGCTCGATACAACGGAGCGAGTCAACCCTGATCAAAAGAACTTTGTCTTTCGAGGCGAAATGCATATTTTCAACACTGCTATGTCGAACTGGGATGACAGAATCGTTCGAACGCCGATAAATCTCTCTCTTTCCGCAGTAGATCGATGTTTCGTTCGATACAGCCGTGCAAAACATTGTTCAATCCAAGACGTTCGTGTTTTCGGACGATTTGAACATCTCTGACACATATACGTCGACCTTAGATGCCAGATTCGTTTGAAACTCCAAATATCTCGATTCTCGGCGCAGATCGATGTTTCGTTCGTTACAGCTGTGCAAAACATCATTCAATAAAAGAATTAAGTCGACTTGGATGAATAAAACGATTCTAACACATCAACGTCGAGCTAAGATCCAGGGATGTTCGAAACTCAGGTCATCTCGTTTCTCGGTGATCGATTTTCCAGCCGATACGTTTGTGCAAAACGACGGTTAACGCGAGAATTTCGTGTTTCTCGACAAATTGTAGGATTTTGACACGTAGGCGTCAAGCGGAGATGCCAGAATCGTCCGAAACTTGGGACATCTCGGATTCTTATGTAGGTCGACGTTTCGTTCGAAATAGCCGTGCAAAACGACGATTAATGCAAGAAATTCGTGTTACTGGACAAATTGTAATACTTTAACACTATTATGTCGAGCTGAAATGACAGAATCGACGAAACTCGAGATATTTCGTTCTCGGTGTAGATCGATGTTCCGTTCGATGCAGCTGTGCAGAACATCGTTCAATGCAAGAAGTTCGTGTTTTCGGACGATTCTAATAATTCTGACACATATATGTCGACCTCAGATGCCAGATTCGTTTGAAACTCAATACATCTCGTTTTTCGGTGTAGATCAATTTTTCGTTTGTATCAACCGTGCGCGTCGACGCTTATAGCATAAACTTTGTCTTACGAGACAAAATGCATAGTTCTAACACATTTATGTCGAACTGAGAAAACAGAATCGTTCGAAACTTGGGACATCCCGATTCTCGGTGTAGATTGATGTTTTGTTTGTTACAGCCTTGAGAGACGACGTTTTACGCAAGGACACCGTTTTTCGAGACAAAACAAATGGTTTCAACACTTTAATGTCAAACCAAGATGACAGAATCTTCCAAAACTCAGGATATCTTTATTTTCGGTGTAGATCAGTTGTTCGTTCGATACAACGGGGCGAGTCAACGCATATCGCAAGAACTCCGTCTTCCGAGACGGAAAGCATAATTTCAACACTTCTATGACTCATTGAGATGACAATATCGTTCGAAAATCGAGAAATCTTAATCCTCGTTTACCTATTTTTGGTTTGATACAGGCGTGGAAAACTACTATTCATGGAAGAATTTAGCGTTACTGGATGAATTGCACAATTTTAACACTCTTATGGTGAGCTAAAATGACAAAATCGTTCGAAATTCGGGACATCTCGATTTTCGGTGTCGATCGGTGTTTCGTTCGATACAGTCGCGCGAAACATTATTCCATGCAAGAGATTAGTGGTTTTGAATAAATTAAACGATTCTGACACATCAACGTCGAGCTGAGATGCCGGGATTGTCCGAAACTCAGGTCATCTCGTTTCTCGGTCTAGATCGATGTTTCGTTCGTTCCAGCCGCGGACGACGACGTTTATCAAAAGTTTCCGTTTTTCGAGACAAAATGGATGGTCTAACACTTTTATGTCAAACTAAGATGACAGAAGCTTCCGAAACTCAGGTCATCTCAATTCTCGGTGTAGATCGATTGTTCGCTCGATACAACGGGGCAAGTCAACGCTGATTTGCAAGAACTTCGTCTTTCGAGGCAAAATGCATAAGTCGAACACTTCTATGTCGAACTGAAATGACAGAATCGTTCGAAAGTCAAGACATCTCGATTCTCGGTGTAGATCGACTTTTCGGTCGATACAACCGTGCGAGTCGACGCTTACCAAAAGAACTTCGTCTTTCGAGACAAAATGCATAGTTACAACATTCTTATAACGAAGTAAAATGACGAAAACGTTCGAAACTTGGGAAATCACGATTCTCGGTGTTCGATTGTTCGTTCGATACAGCCATGCACAACGACGATTGATGCAATAATCTCGTGTTCCTGGTTAAATCGTACAGGTTTGACACGTTCACGTTGAGCTGAAAGCGAGAATAGTTCGAAACTCGGGAAATCTCGATTCTTGGCGCAGATCGATGTTTCGTTCGATACAGTCGTGCAAAACATCATTCAATGCAAGAATTAAGTCGTTTCGGATGAATTAAACGATTTTGACACATCAACGCCGAGCTGAGATCCAGGATTGTTCGAAACTCAGGTCATCTCGTTTCTCGGTGATCGATTTTCCAGCCGATACGTTTGTGCAAAACGACGGTTAACGCGAGAATTTCGTGTTTCTCGACAAATTGTAGGATTTTGACACGTAGGCGTCAAGCGGAGATGCCAGAATCGTCCGAAACTTGGGACATCCCGGATTCTTATGTAGGTCAACGTTTCGTTCGAAATAGCCGTGCAAAACGACGATTAACGCAAGAAATTCGTGTTACGGGACAAATCGTAAGCCTTCAACACTATTATGTCGAGCTGAAATGACAGAATCGACGAAACTCGAGATATTTCGTTCTCGGTGTAGATCGATGTTTCGTTCGATACAGCCGTGCAGAACATCGTTCAATGCAAGAAGTTCGTGTTTTCGGACGATTCAAACAATTCTGACACATATACGCCGACCTCAGATGCCAGATTCCTTTGAAACTCGAGACATCTCGTTTCTCGGTGTGGATCAACTTTTCGTTTGAATCAACTGTGCGAGTCGACGCTTATAGCATAAACTTAGTCTTTCGAGACAAAATGCATAGTTTCAACATACTTATGTTAGACTAAAATGACAGAAACGTTCGAAACTCTGGAAATCACGATTCTCGGTGTTCGATTTTCCGTTCGATACAGATGTGCAAAACGACAATTCATGCAAGAATTTCGTATTTCTGGTCAAATCGTACAATTTTGACACGCTTACGTTGAGCTGAAAGCGAGAATCGTTCGAAACTCGGGAAATCTCGATTCTCGGCGCAGCTCGATGTTTCGTTCGTTACAGCCGTGCAAAACATTGTTCAATGCAAGAAGTACGTGTTTTCGGACCATTTGAACGATTCTGACACATATACGTCGACCTTAGATGCCAGATTCGTTTGAAACTTAGTATATCTCGATTCTCGGTGTAGATCAATTTTTAGGTCGATACAACCGTGCGAGTCGACGCTTTCCGCAAGAACTTCGTTTTTCGGGACTAAATGCATAGGTTCAACATTTTCATGTTGAACCAAAATGACAGAAACGTCCGAAACTAGGGAAATCACGATTCTCGTCGTTCGATTTTTCGTTCGATACAGCCGTGCAAAACGACAATCCATGCAAGAATTACGTGTTCCTGGTCAAATCGAACAATTTTGACACGCTCACGTTGAGCTGAGAGCGAGAATCGTTCGAAACTCGGGACATCTCGATTCTCGGCGCAGATCGATGTTTCGTTCGTTACAGCTGTGCAAAACATCATTTAATGAAAGAATTAAGTCGACTTGGATGAATAAAACGATTCTAACACATCAACGTCGAGCTGAGATCCAGGATTGTTCGAAACTCAGGTCATCTCGTTTCTCGGTGATCGATTTTCCAGCCGAAACGTTTGTGCGAAACGACGGTTAACGCGAGAATTTCGTGTTTCTCGACAAATTGTAGGATTTTGACACGTAGGCGTCAAGCGAAGATGCCAGAATCGTCCGAAACTTAGGACATCTCGGATTCTTATGTAGGTCGACGTTTTGTTTGAAATAGCCGTGCATAACGACGATTAATGCAAGAAATTCGTGTTACTGGACAAATTGTAACACTTTAACACTATTATGTCGAGCTGAAATGACAGAATCGACGAAACTCGAGATATTTCGTTCTCGGTGTAGATCGATGTTCCGTTCGATACAGCCGTGCAGAACATCGTTCAATGCAAGAAGTTCGTGTTTTCGGACGACTCTAATAATTCTGACACATATATGTCGACCTCAGATGCCAGATTCGTTTGAAACTCAATACATCTCGTTTTTCGGTGTAGATCAATTTTTCGTTTGTATCAACCGTACGCGTCGACGCTTATAGCATAAACTTTGTCTCACGAGACAAAATCCATAGTTCTAACACATTTATGTCGAACTGAGAAAACAGAATCGTTCGAAACTTGGGACATCCCGATTCTCGGTGTAGATTGATGTTTTGTTTGTTACAGCCTTGAGAGACGACGTTTTACGCAAGGACACCGTTTTTCGAGACAAAACAAATGGTTTCAACACTTTAATGTCAAACCAAGATGACAGAATCTTCCAAAACTCAGGATATCTTTATTTTCGGTGTAGATCAATTGTTCGTTCGATACAACGGTGCGAGTCAACGCATATCGCAAGAACTCCGTCTTCCGAGACGGAATGCATAATTTCAACACTTCTATGACTCATTGCGATGACAAAATCGTTCGAAAATCGAGAAATCTTAATCCTCGTTTACCTATTTTTGGTTTGATACAGGCGTGGAAAACTACTATTCATGGAAGAATGTAGCGTTACTGGATGAATTGCACAATTTTAACACTCTTATGGTGAGCTAAAATGACGAAATCGTTCGAAATTCGGGACATCTCGATTTTCGGTGTCGATCGGTGTTTCGTTCGATACAGTCGCGCGAAACATTATTCCATGCAAGAGATTAGTGGTTTTGAATAAATTAAACGATTCTGACACATCAACGTCGAGCTGAGATGCCGGGATTGTCCGGAACTCAGGTCATCTCGTTTCTCGGTCTAGATCGATGTTTCGTTCGTTCCAGCCGCGGACGACGACGTTTATCAAAAGTTTCCGTTTTTCGAGACAAAATGGATGGTCTAACACTTTTATGTCAAACTAAGATGACAGAAGCTTCCGAAACTCAGGTCATCTCAATTCTCGGTGTAGATCGATTGTTCGCTCGATACAACGGGGCAAGTCAACGCTGATTTTCAAGAACTTCGTCTTTCGAGGCAAAATGCATAATTCGAACACTTCTATGTCGAACTGAAATGACAGAATCGTTCGAAAGTCAAGACATCTCGATTCTCGGTGTAGATCGACTTTTCGGTCGATACAACCGTGCGAGTCGACGCTTACCAAAAGAACTTCGTCTTTCGAGACAAAATGCATAGTTACAACATTCTTATAACGAAGTAAAATGACAGAAACGTTCGAAACTTGGGAAATCACGATTCTCGGTGTTCGATTCTTCGTTCGATACAGCCATGCACAACGACAATTGATGCAATAATCTCGTGTTCCTGGTTAAATCGTACAATTTTGACACGCTCATGTTGAGCTGAAAGCGAGAATAGTTCGAAACTGGGGAAATCTCGATTCTTGGCGCAGATCGATGTTTCGTTCAATACAGTCGTGCAAAACATCATTTAATGCAAGAATTAAGTCGTTTCGGATGAATTAAACGATTTTGACACATCAACGCCGAGCTGAGATCCAGGATTGTTCGAAACTCAGGTCATCTTGTTTCTCGGTGATCGATTTTCCAGCCGATACGTTTGTGCAAAACGACGGTTAACGCGAGAATTTCGTGTTTCTCGACAAATTGTAGGATTCTGACACGTAGGCGTCAAGCGGAGATGCCAGAATCGTCCGAAACTTGGGACATCTCGGATTCTTATGTAGGTCGACGTTTCGTTCGAAATAGCCGTGCAAAACGACGATTAATGCAAGAAATTCGTGTTACTGGACAAATCGTAAGCCTTTAACACTATTATGTCGAGCTGAAATGACAGAATCGACGAAACTCGAGATATTTCGTTCTCGGTGTAGATCGATTTTTCGTTCGATACAGCCGTGCAGAACATCGTTCAATGCAAGAAGTTCGTGTTTTCGGACGATTCGAACAATTCTGACACATATACGCCGACCTCAGATGCCAGATTCGTTTGAAACTCGAGACATCTCGTTTCTCGGTGTAGATCAACTTTTCGTTTGAATCAACTGTGCGAGTCGACGCTTATGGCATAAACTTAGTCTTTCGAGACAAAATGCATAGTTTCAACATACTTATGTTAAACTAAAATGACAGAAACGTTCGAAACTCTGGGAATCACGATTCTCGGTGTTCGATTTTTCGTTCGATACAGCCGTGCAAAACATTGTCTAATGAAAGAAGTTCGTGTTTTCGGACGATTTGAACGATTCTGACACATATATGTCGACTCCAGATGCCAGATTCGTTTGAAACTAGAGACATTTCGATTCTCGGTGTAGATCGATTTTTCGGTCGATACGACTGTGCGAGTCGACGCTTATCGCAAGAACTTCGTCATTTGAGACAAAATGCATAGTTTTAAGACATTTATGTTGAACTGAGCAGACAGAATCGTTCGAAACTTAGGACATCACGATTCTCGGTGTAGATCGATCGTTCGCTCGATACAACGGAGCGAGTCAACCCTGATCGGAAGAACTTTGTCTTTCGAGGCGAAATGCATATTTTCAACACTGCTATGTCGAACTGGGATGCCAGAATCGTTCGAACGCCGATAAATCTCTCTTTCCGCAGTAGATCGATGTTTCGTTTGATACAGCCGTGCAAAACATTGTTCAATCCAAGACGTTCGTGTTTTCGGACGATTTGAACAGCTCTGACACATATACGTCGACCTTAGATGCCAGATTCGTTTGAAACTCCAAATATCTCGATTCTCGGCGCAGATCGATGTTTCGTTCGTTACAGCTGTGCAAAACATCATTTAATGAAAGAATTAAGTCGACTTGGATGAATAAAACGATTCTAACACATCAACGTCGAGCTAAGATCCAGGATTGTTCGAAACTCAGGTCATCTCGTTTCTCGGTGATCGATTTTCCAGCCGAAACGTTTGTGCAAAACGACGGTTAACGCGAGAATTTCGTGTTTCTCGACAAATTGTAGGATTTTGACACGTAGGCGTCAAGCGGAGATGCCAGAATCGTCCGAAACTTGGGACATCTCGGATTCTTATGTAGGTCGACGTTTCGTTCGAAATAGCCGTGCATAACGACGATTAATGCAAGAAATTCGTGTTACTGGACAAATTGTAACACTTTGACACTATTATGTCGAGCTGAAATGACAGAATCGACGAAACTCGAGATATTTCGTTCTCGGTGTAGATCGATGTTCCGTTCGATACAGCCGTGCAGAACATCGTTCAATGCAAGAAGTTCGTGTTTTCGGACGACTCTAATAATTCTGACACATATATGTCGACCTCAGATGCCAGATTCGTTTGAAACTCAATACATCTCGTTTTTCGGTGTAGATCAATTTTTCGTTTGTATCAACCGTACGCGTCGACGCTTATAGCATAAACTTTGTCTTACGAGACAAAATCCATAGTTCTAACACATTTATGTCGAACTGAGAAAACAGAATCGTTCGAAACTTGGGACATCCCGATTCTCGGTGTAGATTGATGTTTTGTTTGTTACAGCCTTGAGAGACGACGTTTTACGCAAGGACACCGTTTTTCGAGACAAAACAAATAGTTTCGACACTTTAATGTCAAACCAAGATGACAGAATCTTCCAAAACTCAGGATATCTTTATTTTCGGTGTAGATCAATTGTTCGTTCGATACAACGGGGCGAGTCAACGCATATCGCAAGAACTCCGTCTTCCGAGACGGAATGCATAATTTCAACACTTCTATGACTCATTGAGATGACAAAATCGTTCGAAATTCGAGAAATCTTAATCCTCGTTTACCTATTTTTGGTTTGATACAGGCGTGGAAAACTACTATTCATGGAAGAATTTAGCGTTACTGGATGAATTGCACAATTTTAACACTCTTATGGTGAGCTAAAATGACGAAATCGTTCGAAATTCGGGACATCTCGATTTTCGGTGTCGATCGGTGTTTCGTTCGATACAGCCGCGCAAAACATTATTCCATGCAAGAGATTAGTGGTTTTGAATAAATTAAACGATTCTGACACATCAACGTCGAGCTGAGATGCCGGGATTGTCCGAAACTCAGGTCATCTCGTTTCTCGGTCTAGATCGATGTTTCGTTCGTTCCAGCCGCGGACGACGACGTTTATCAAAAGTTTCCGTTTTTCGAGACAAAATGGATGGTCTAACACTTTTATGTCAAACTAAGATGACAGAAGCTTCCGAAACTCAGGTCATCTCAATTCTCGGTGTAGATCGATTGTTCGCTCGATACAACAGGGCAAGTCAACGCTGATTTGCAAGAACTTTGTCTTTCGAGGCAAAATGCATAATTCGAACACTTCTATGTCGAATTGAAATGACAGAATCGTTCGAAAGTCAAGACATCTCGATTCTCGGTGTAGATCGACTTTTCGGTCGATACAACCGTGCGAGTCGACGCTTACCAAAAGAACTTCGTCTTTCGAGACAAAATGCATAGTTACAACATTCTTATAATGAAGTAAAATGACAGAAACTTTCGAAACTTGGGAAATCACGATTCTCGGTGTTCGATTCTTCGTTCGATACAGCCATGCACAACGACAATTGATGCAATAATCTCGTGTTCCTGGTTAAATCGTACAATTTTGACACGCTCACGTTGAGCTGAAAGCGAGAATAGTTCGAAACTGGGGAAATCTCGATTCTTGGCGCAGATCGATGTTTCGTTCAATACAGTCGTGCAAAACATCATTCAATGCAAAAATTAAGTCGTTTCGGATGAATTAAACGATTTTGACACATCAACGCCGAGCTGAGATCCAGGATTGTTCGAAACTCAGGTCATCTCGTTTCTCGGTGATCGATTTTCCAGCCGGTACGTTTGTGCAAATCGACGGTTAACGCGAGAATTTCGTGTTCCTCGACAAATTGTAGGATTCTGACACGTAGGCGTCAAGCGGAGATGCCAGAATCGTCCGAAACTTGGGACATCTCGGATTTTTATGTAGGTCGACGTTTCGTTCGAAATAGCCGTGCAAAACGACGATTAATGCAAGAAATTCGTGTTACTGGACAAATCGTAAGCCTTTAACACTATTATGTCGAGCTGAAATGACAGAATCGACGAAACTCGAGATATTTCGTTCTCGGTGTAGATCGATTTTTCGTTCGATACAGCCGTGCAGAACATCGTTCAATGCAAGAAGTTCGTGTTTTCGGACGATTCGAACAATTCTGACACATATACGCCGACCTCAGATGCCAGATTCGTTTGAAACTCGAGACATCTCGTTTCTCGGTGTAGATCAACTTTTCGTTTGAATCAACTGTGCGAGTCGACGCTTATGGCATAAACTTAGTCTTTCGAGACAAAATGCATAGTTTCAACATACTTATGTTAAACTAAAATGACAGAAACGTTCGAAACTCTGGGAATCACGATTCTCGGTGTTCGATTTTTCGTTCGATACAGCCGTGCAAAACATTGTCTAATGAAAGAAGTTCGTGTTTTCGGACGATTTGAACAATTCTGACACATATATGTCGACTCCAGATGCCAGATTCGTTTGAAACTAGAGACATTTCGATTCTCGGTGTAGATCGATTTTTCGGTCGATACGACTGTGCGAGTCGACGCTTATCGCAAGAACTTCGTCATTTGAGACGGAATGCATAGTTTTAAGACATTTATGTTGAACTGAGCAGACAGAATCGTTCGAAACTTAGGACATCACGATTCTCGGTGTAGATCGATCGTTCGCTCGATACAACGGAGCGAGTCAACCCTGATCAAAAGAACTTTGTCTTTCGAGGCGAAATGCATATTTTCAACACTGCTATGTCGAACTGGGATGACAGAATCGTTCGAACGCCGATGAATCTCTCTCTTTCCGCAGTAGATCGATGTTTCGTCCGATACAGCCGTGCAAAACATTGTTCAATCCAAGACGTTCGTGTTTTCGGACGATTTGAACAGCTCTGACACATATACGTCGACCTTAGATGCCAGATTCGTTTGAAACTCCAAATATCTCGATTCTCGGCGCAGATCGATGTTTCGTTCGTTACAGCTGTGCAAAACATCATTCAATGAAAGAATTAAGTCGACTTGGATGAATAAAACGATTCTAACACATCAACGTCGAGCTAAGATCCAGGGATGTTCGAAACTCAGGTTATCTCGTTTCTCGGTGATCGATTTTCCAGCCGATACGTTTGTGCAAAACGACGGTTAACGCGAGAATTTCGTGTTTCTCGACAAATTGTAGGATTTTGACACGTAGGCGTCAAGCGGAGATGCCAGAATCGTCCGAAACTTGGGACATCTCGGATTCTTATGTAGGTCGACGTTTCGTTCGAAATAGCCGTGCAAAACGACGATTAATGCAAGAAATTCGTGTTACTGGACAAATTGTAATACTTTAACACTATTATGTCGAGCTGAAATGACAGAATCGACGAAACTCGAGATATTTCGTTCTCGGTGTAGATCGATGTTCCGTTCGATGCAGCTGTGCAGAACATCGTTCAATGCAAGAAGTTCGTGTTTTCGGACGATTCTAATAATTCTGACACATATATGTCGACCTCAGATGCCAGATTCGTTTGAAACTCAATACATCTCGTTTTTCGGTGTAGATCAATTTTTCGTTTGTATCAACCGTGCGCGTCGACGCTTATAGCATAAACTTTGTCTTACGAGACAAAATCCATAGTTCTAACACATTTATGTCGAACTGAGAAAACAGAATCGTTCGAAACTTGGGACATCCCGATTCTCGGTGTAGATTGATGTTTTGTTTGTTACAGCCTTGAGAGACGACGTTTTACGCAAGGACACCGTTTTTCGAGACAAAACAAATGGTTTCAACACTTTAATGTCAAACCAAGATGACAGAATCTTCCAAAACTCAGGATATCTTTATTTTCGGTGTAGATCAATTGTTCGTTCGATACAACGGGGCGAGTCAACGCATATCGCAAGAACTCCGTCTTCCGAGACGGAAAGCATAATTTCAACACTTCTATGACTCATTGAGATGACAAAATCGTTCGAAAATCGAGAAATCTTAATCCTCGTTTACCTATTTTTGGTTTGATACAGGCGTGGAAAACTACTATTCATGGAAGAATTTAGCGTTACTGGATGAATTGCACAATTTTAACACTCTTATGGTGAGCTAAAATGACAAAATCGTTCGAAATTCGGGACATCTCGATTTTCGGTGTCGATCGGTGTTTCGTTCGATACAGTCGCGCGAAACATTATTCCATGCAAGAGATTAGTGGTTTTGAATAAATTAAACGATTCTGACACATCAACGTCGAGCTGAGATGCCGGGATTGTCCGAAACTCAGGTCATCTCGTTTCTCGGTCTAGATCGATGTTTCGTTCGTTCCAGCCGCGGACGACGACGTTTATCAAAAGTTTCCGTTTTTCGAGACAAAATGGATGGTCTAACACTTTTATGTCAAACTAAGATGACAGAAGCTTCCGAAACTCAGGTCATCTCAATTCTCGGTGTAGATCGATTGTTCGCTCGATACAACGGGGCAAGTCAACGCTGATTTGCAAGAACTTCGTCTTTCGAGGCAAAATGCATAATTCGAACACTTCTATGTCGAACTGAAATGACAGAATCGTTCGAAAGTCAAGACATCTCGATTCTCGGTGTAGATCGACTTTTCGGTCGATACAACCGTGCGAGTCGACGCTTACCAAAAGAACTTCGTCTTTCGAGACAAAATGCATAGTTACAACATTCTTATAACGAAGTAAAATGACAAAAACGTTCGAAACTTGGGAAATCACGATTCTCGGTGTTCGATTCTTCGTTCGATACAGCCATGCACAACGACAATTGATGCAATAATCTCGTGTTCCTGGTTAAATCGTACAATTTTGACACGTTCACGTTGAGCTGAAAGCGAGAATAGTTCGAAACTCGGGAAATCTCGATTCTTGGCGCAGATCGATGTTTCGTTCGATACAGTCGTGCAAAACATCATTCAATGCAAGAATTAAGTCGTTTCGGATGAATTAAACGATTTTGACACATCAACGCCGAGCTGAGATCCAGGATTGTTCAAAACTCAGGTCATCTCGTTTCTCGGTGATCGATTTTCCAGCCGATACGTTTGTGCAAAACGACAGTTAACGCGAGAATTTCGTGTTTCTCGACAAATTGTAGGATTTTGACACGTAGGCGTCAAGCGGAGATGCCAGAATCGTCCGAAACTTAGGACATCTCGGATTCTTATGTAGGTCGACGTTTCGTTCGAAATAGCCGTGCATAACGACGATTAATGCAAGAAATTCGTGTTACTGGACAAATTGTAACACTTTAACACTATTATGTCGAGCTGAAATGACAGAATCGACGAAACTCGAGATATTTCGTTCTCGGTGTAGATCGATGTTCCGTTCGATACAGCCGTGCAGAACATCGTTCAATGCAAGAAGTTCGTGTTTTCGGACGACTCTAATAATTCTGACACATATATGTCGACCTCAGATGCCAGATTCGTTTGAAACTCAATACATCTCGTTTTTCGGTGTAGATCAATTTTTCGTTTGTATCAACCGTACGCGTCGACGCTTATAGCATAAACTTTGTCTTACGAGACAAAATCTATAGTTCTAACACATTTATGTCGAACTGAGAAAACAGAATCGTTCGAAACTTGGGACATCCCGATTCTCGGTGTAGATTGATGTTTTGTTTGTTACAGCCTTGAGAGACGACGTTTTACGCAAGGACACCGTTTTTCGAGACAAAACAAATGGTTTCAACACTTTAATGTCAAACCAAGATGACAGAATCTTCCAAAACTCAGGATATCTTTATTTTCGGTGTAGATCAACTGTTCGTTCGATACAACGGGGCGAGTCAACGCATATCGCAAGAACTCCGTCTTCCGAGACGGAATGCATAATTTCAACACTTCTATGACTCATTGAGATGACAAAATCGTTCGAAAATCGAGAAATCTTAATCCTCGTTTACCTATTTTTGGTTTGATACAGGCGTGGAAAACTACTATTCATGGAAGAATTTAGCGTTACTGGATGAATTGCACAATTTTAACACTCTTATGGTGAGCTAAAATGACGAAATCGTTCGAAATTCGGGACATCTCGATTTTGGGTGTCGATCGGTGTTTCGTTCGATACAGCCGCGCAAAACATTATTCCATGCAAGAGATTAGTGGTTTGGAATAAATTAAACGATTCTGACACATCAACGTCGAGCTGAGATGCCGGGATTGTCCGAAACTCAGGTCATCTCGTTTCTCGGTCTAGATCGATGTTTCGTTCGTTCCAGCCGCGGACGACGACGTTTATCAAAAGTTTCCGTTTTTCGAGACAAAATGGATGGTCTAACACTTTTATGTCAAACTAAGATGACAGAAGCTTCCGAAACTCAGGTCATCTCAATTCTCGGTGTAGATCGATTGTTCGCTCGATACAACGGGGCAAGTCAACGCTGATTTGCAAGAACTTCGTCTTTCGAGGCAAAATGCATAATTCGAACACTTCTATGTCGAACTGAAATGACAGAATCGTTCGAAAGTCAAGACATCTCGATTCTCGGTGTAGATCGACTTTTCGGTCGATACAACCGTGCGAGTCGACGCTTACCAAAAGAACTTCGTCTTTCGAGACAAAATGCATAGTTACAACATTCTTATAATGAAGTAAAATGACAGAAACTTTCGAAACTTGGGAAATCACGATTCTCGGTGTTCGATTCTTCGTTCGATACAGCCATGCACAACGACAATTGATGCAATAATCTCGTGTTCCTGGTTAAATCGTACAATTTTGACACGCTCACGTTGAGCTGAAAGCGAGAATAGTTCGAAACTGGGGAAATCTCGATTCTTGGCGCAGATCGATGTTTCGTTCAATACAGTCGTGCAAAACATCATTCAATGCAAGAATTAAGTCGTTTCGGATGAATTCAACGATTTTGACATTGAGATGACAAAATCGTTCGAAATTCGAGAAATCTTAATCCTCGTTTACCTATTTTTGGTTTGATACAGGCGTGGAAAACTACTATTCATGGAAGAATTTAGCGTTACTGGATGAATTGCACAATTTTAACACTCTTATGGTGAGCTAAAATGACGAAATCGTTCGAAATTCGGGACATCTCGATTTTCGGTGTCGATCGGTGTTTCGTTCGATACAGCCGCGCAAAACATTATTCCATGCAAGAGATTAGTGGTTTTGAATAAATTAAACGATTCTGACACATCAACGTCGAGCTGAGATGCCGGGATTGTCCGAAACTCAGGTCATCTCGTTTCTCGGTCTAGATCGATGTTTCGTTCGTTCCAGCCGCGGACGACGACGTTTATCAAAAGTTTCCGTTTTTCGAGACAAAATGGATGGTCTAACACTTTTATGTCAAACTAAGATGACAGAAGCTTCCGAAACTCAGGTCATCTCAATTCTCGGTGTAGATCGATTGTTCGCTCGATACAACAGGGCAAGTCAACGCTGATTTGCAAGAACTTTGTCTTTCGAGGCAAAATGCATAATTCGAACACTTCTATGTCGAATTGAAATGACAGAATCGTTCGAAAGTCAAGACATCTCGATTCTCGGTGTAGATCGACTTTTCGGTCGATACAACCGTGCGAGTCGACGCTTACCAAAAGAACTTCGTCTTTCGAGACAAAATGCATAGTTACAACATTCTTATAATGAAGTAAAATGACAGAAACTTTCGAAACTTGGGAAATCACGATTCTCGGTGTTCGATTCTTCGTTCGATACAGCCATGCACAACGACAATTGATGCAATAATCTCGTGTTCCTGGTTAAATCGTACAATTTTGACACGCTCACGTTGAGCTGAAAGCGAGAATAGTTCGAAACTGGGGAAATCTCGATTCTTGGCGCAGATCGATGTTTCGTTCAATACAGTCGTGCAAAACATCATTCAATGCAAAAATTAAGTCGTTTCGGATGAATTAAACGATTTTGACACATCAACGCCGAGCTGAGATCCAGGATTGTTCGAAACTCAGGTCATCTCGTTTCTCGGTGATCGATTTTCCAGCCGGTACGTTTGTGCAAATCGACGGTTAACGCGAGAATTTCGTGTTCCTCGACAAATTGTAGGATTCTGACACGTAGGCGTCAAGCGGAGATGCCAGAATCGTCCGAAACTTGGGACATCTCGGATTTTTATGTAGGTCGACGTTTCGTTCGAAATAGCCGTGCAAAACGACGATTAATGCAAGAAATTCGTGTTACTGGACAAATCGTAAGCCTTTAACACTATTATGTCGAGCTGAAATGACAGAATCGACGAAACTCGAGATATTTCGTTCTCGGTGTAGATCGATTTTTCGTTCGATACAGCCGTGCAGAACATCGTTCAATGCAAGAAGTTCGTGTTTTCGGACGATTCGAACAATTCTGACACATATACGCCGACCTCAGATGCCAGATTCGTTTGAAACTCGAGACATCTCGTTTCTCGGTGTAGATCAACTTTTCGTTTGAATCAACTGTGCGAGTCGACGCTTATGGCATAAACTTAGTCTTTCGAGACAAAATGCATAGTTTCAACATACTTATGTTAAACTAAAATGACAGAAACGTTCGAAACTCTGGGAATCACGATTCTCGGTGTTCGATTTTTCGTTCGATACAGCCGTGCAAAACATTGTCTAATGAAAGAAGTTCGTGTTTTCGGACGATTTGAACAATTCTGACACATATATGTCGACTCCAGATGCCAGATTCGTTTGAAACTAGAGACATTTCGATTCTCGGTGTAGATCGATTTTTCGGTCGATACGACTGTGCGAGTCGACGCTTATCGCAAGAACTTCGTCATTTGAGACGGAATGCATAGTTTTAAGACATTTATGTTGAACTGAGCAGACAGAATCGTTCGAAACTTAGGACATCACGATTCTCGGTGTAGATCGATCGTTCGCTCGATACAACGGAGCGAGTCAACCCTGATCAAAAGAACTTTGTCTTTCGAGGCGAAATGCATATTTTCAACACTGCTATGTCGAACTGGGATGACAGAATCGTTCGAACGCCGATGAATCTCTCTCTTTCCGCAGTAGATCGATGTTTCGTCCGATACAGCCGTGCAAAACATTGTTCAATCCAAGACGTTCGTGTTTTCGGACGATTTGAACAGCTCTGACACATATACGTCGACCTTAGATGCCAGATTCGTTTGAAACTCCAAATATCTCGATTCTCGGCGCAGATCGATGTTTCGTTCGTTACAGCTGTGCAAAACATCATTCAATGAAAGAATTAAGTCGACTTGGATGAATAAAACGATTCTAACACATCAACGTCGAGCTAAGATCCAGGGATGTTCGAAACTCAGGTTATCTCGTTTCTCGGTGATCGATTTTCCAGCCGATACGTTTGTGCAAAACGACGGTTAACGCGAGAATTTCGTGTTTCTCGACAAATTGTAGGATTTTGACACGTAGGCGTCAAGCGGAGATGCCAGAATCGTCCGAAACTTGGGACATCTCGGATTCTTATGTAGGTCGACGTTTCGTTCGAAATAGCCGTGCAAAACGACGATTAATGCAAGAAATTCGTGTTACTGGACAAATTGTAATACTTTAACACTATTATGTCGAGCTGAAATGACAGAATCGACGAAACTCGAGATATTTCGTTCTCGGTGTAGATCGATGTTCCGTTCCATGCAGCTGTGCAGAACATCGTTCAATGCAAGAAGTTCGTGTTTTCGGACGATTCTAATAATTCTGACACATATATGTCGACCTCAGATGCCAGATTCGTTTGAAACTCAATACATCTCGTTTTTCGGTGTAGATCAATTTTTCGTTTGTATCAACCGTGCGCGTCGACGCTTATAGCATAAACTTTGTCTTACGAGACAAAATCCATAGTTCTAACACATTTATGTCGAACTGAGAAAACAGAATCGTTCGAAACTTGGGACATCCCGATTCTCGGTGTAGATTGATGTTTTGTTTGTTACAGCCTTGAGAGACGACGTTTTACGCAAGGACACCGTTTTTCGAGACAAAACAAATGGTTTCAACACTTTAATGTCAAACCAAGATGACAGAATCTTCCAAAACTCAGGATATCTTTATTTTCGGTGTAGATCAATTGTTCGTTCGATACAACGGGGCGAGTCAACGCATATCGCAAGAACTCCGTCTTCCGAGACGGAAAGCATAATTTCAACACTTCTATGACTCATTGAGATGACAAAATCGTTCGAAAATCGAGAAATCTTAATCCTCGTTTACCTATTTTTGGTTTGATACAGGCGTGGAAAACTACTATTCATGGAAGAATTTAGCGTTACTGGATGAATTGCACAATTTTAACACTCTTATGGTGAGCTAAAATGACAAAATCGTTCGAAATTCGGGACATCTCGATTTTGGGTGTCGATCGGTGTTTCGTTCGATACAGTCGCGCGAAACATTATTCCATGCAAGAGATTAGTGGTTTTGAATAAATTAAACGATTCTGACACATCAACGTCGAGCTGAGATGCCGGGATTGTCCGAAACTCAGGTCATCTCGTTTCTCGGTCTAGATCGATGTTTCGTTCGTTCCAGCCGCGGACGACGACGTTTATCAAAAGTTTCCGTTTTTCGAGACAAAATGGATGGTCTAACACTTTTATGTCAAACTAAGATGACAGAAGCTTCCGAAACTCAGGTCATCTCAATTCTCGGTGTAGATCGATTGTTCGCTCGATACAACGGGGCAAGTCAACGCTGATTTGCAAGAACTTCGTCTTTCGAGGCAAAATGCATAATTCGAACACTTCTATGTCGAACTGAAATGACAGAATCGTTCGAAAGTCAAGACATCTCGATTCTCGGTGTAGATCGACTTTTCGGTCGATACAACCGTGCGAGTCGACGCTTACCAAAAGAACTTCGTCTTTCGAGACAAAATGCATAGTTACAACATTCTTATAATGAAGTAAAATGACAGAAACTTTCGAAACTTGGGAAATCACGATTCTCGGTGTTCGATTCTTCGTTCGATACAGCCATGCACAACGACAATTGATGCAATAATCTCGTGTTCCTGGTTAAATCGTACAATTTTGACACGCTCACGTTGAGCTGAAAGCGAGAATAGTTCGAAACTGGGGAAATCTCGATTCTTGGCGCAGATCGATGTTTCGTTCAATACAGTCGTGCAAAACATCATTCAATGCAAGAATTAAGTCGTTTCGGATGAATTAAACGATTTTGACACATCAACGCCGAGCTGAGATCCAGGATTGTTCGAAACTCAGGTCATCTCGTTTCTCGGTGATCGATTTTCCAGCCGATACGTTTGTGCAAATCGACGGTTAACGCGAGAATTTCGTGTTCCTCGACAAATTGTAGGATTCTGACACGTAGGCGTCAAGCGGAGATGCCAGAATCGTCCGAAACTTGGGACATCTCGGATTTTTATGTAGGTCGACGTTTCGTTCGAAATAGCCGTGCAAAACGACGATTAATGCAAGAAATTCGTGTTACTGGACAAATCGTAAGCCTTTAACACTATTATGTCGAGCTGAAATGACAGAATCGACGAAACTCGAGATATTTCGTTCTCGGTGTAGATCGTTTTTTCGTTCGATACAGCCGTGCAGAACATCGTTCAATGCAAGAAGTTCGTGTTTTCGGACGATTCGAACAATTCTGACACATATACGCCGACCTCAGATGCCAGATTCGTTTGAAACTCGAGACATCTCGTTTCTCGGTGTAGATCAACTTTTCGTTTGAATCAACTGTGCGAGTCGACGCTTATAGCATAAACTTTGTCTTACGAGACAAAATCCATAGTTCTAACACATTTATGTCGAACTGAGAAAACAGAATCGTTCGAAACTTGGGACATCCCGATTCTCGGTGTAGATTGATGTTTTGTTTGTTACAGCCTTGAGAGACGACGTTTTACGCAAGGACACCGTTTTTCGAGACAAAACAAATGGTTTCAACACTTTAATGTCAAACCAAGATGACAGAATCTTCCAAAACTCAGGATATCTTTATTTTCGGTGTAGATCAATTGTTCGTTCGATACAACGGGGCGAGTCAACGCATATCGCAAGAACTCCGTCTTCCGAGACAGAAAGCATAATTTCAACACTTCTATGACTCATTGAGATGACAAAATCGTTCGAAAATCGAGAAATCTTAATCCTCGTTTACCTATTTTTGGTTTAATACAGGCGTGGAAAACTACTATTCATGGAAGAATTTAGCGTTACTGGATGAATTGCACAATTTTAACACTCTTATGGTGAGCTAAAATGACAAAATCGTTCGAAATTCGGGACATCTCGATTTTCGGTGTCGATCGGTGTTTCGTTCGATACAGTCGCGCGAAACATTATTCCATGCAAGAGATTAGTGGTTTTGAATAAATTAAACGATTCTGACACATCAACGTCGAGCTGAGATGCCGGGATTGTCCGAAACTCAGGTCATCTCGTTTCTCGGTCTAGATCGATGTTTCGTTCGTTCCAGCCGCGGACGACGACGTTTATCAAAAGTTTCCGTTTTTCGAGACAAAATGGATGGTCTAACACTTTTATGTCAAACTAAGATGACAGAAGCTTCCGAAACTCAGGTCATCTCAATTCTCGGTGTAGATCGATTGTTCGCTCGATACAACGGGGCAAGTCAACGCTGATTTGCAAGAACTTCGTCTTTCGAGGCAAAATGCATAATTCGAACACTTCTATGTCGAACTGAAATGACAGAATCGTTCGAAAGTCAAGACATCTCGATTCTCGGTGTAGATCGACTTTTCGGTCGATACAACCGTGCGAGTCGACGCTTACCAAAAGAACTTCGTCTTTCGAGACAAAATGCATAGTTACAACATTCTTATAACGAAGTAAAATGACAAAAACGTTCGAAACTTGGGAAATCACGATTCTCGGTGTTCGATTCTTCGTTCGATACAGCCATGCACAACGACAATTGATGCAATAATCTCGTGTTCCTGGTTAAATCGTACAATTTTGACACGCTCACGTTGAGCTGAAAGCGAGAATAGTTCGAAACTGGGGAAATCTCGATTCTTGGCGCAGATCGATGTTTCGTTCAATACAGTCGTGCAAAACATCATTCAATGCAAGAATTAAGTCGTTTCGGATGAATTAAACGATTTTGACACATCAACGCCGAGCTGAGATCCAGGATTGTTCGAAACTCAGGTCATCTCGTTTCTCGGTGATCGATTTTCCAGCCGATACGTTTGTGCAAATCGACGGTTAACGCGAGAATTTCGTGTTCCTCGACAAATTGTAGGATTCTGACACGTAGGCGTCAAGCGGAGATGCCAGAATCGTCCGAAACTTGGGACATCTCGGATTTTTATGTAGGTCGACGTTTCGTTCGAAATAGCCGTGCAAAACGACGATTAATGCAAGAAATTCGTGTTACTGGACAAATCGTAAGCCTTTAACACTATTATGTCGAGCTGAAATGACAGAATCGACGAAACTCGAGATATTTCGTTCTCGGTGTAGATCGTTTTTTCGTTCGATACAGCCGTGCAGAACATCGTTCAATGCAAGAAGTTCGTGTTTTCGGACGATTCGAACAATTCTGACACATATACGCCGACCTCAGATGCCAGATTCGTTTGAAACTCGAGACATCTCGTTTCTCGGTGTAGATCAACTTTTCGTTTGAATCAACTGTGCGAGTCGACGCTTATAGCATAAACTTTGTCTTACGAGACAAAATCCATAGTTCTAACACATTTATGTCGAACTGAGAAAACAGAATCGTTCGAAACTTGGGACATCCCGATTCTCGGTGTAGATTGATGTTTTGTTTGTTACAGCCTTGAGAGACGACGTTTTACGCAAGGACACCGTTTTTCGAGACAAAACAAATGGTTTCAACACTTTAATGTCAAACCAAGATGACAGAATCTTCCAAAACTCAGGATATCTTTATTTTCGGTGTAGATCAATTGTTCGTTCGATACAACGGGGCGAGTCAACGCATATCGCAAGAACTCCGTCTTCCGAGACAGAAAGCATAATTTCAACACTTCTATGACTCATTGAGATGACAAAATCGTTCGAAAATCGAGAAATCTTAATCCTCGTTTACCTATTTTTGGTTTAATACAGGCGTGGAAAACTACTATTCATGGAAGAATTTAGCGTTACTGGATGAATTGCACAATTTTAACACTCTTATGGTGAGCTAAAATGACAAAATCGTTCGAAATTCGGGACATCTCGATTTTCGGTGTCGATCGGTGTTTCGTTCGATACAGTCGCGCGAAACATTATTCCATGCAAGAGATTAGTGGTTTTGAATAAATTAAACGATTCTGACACATCAACGTCGAGCTGAGATGCCGGGATTGTCCGAAACTCAGGTCATCTCGTTTCTCGGTCTAGATCGATGTTTCGTTCGTTCCAGCCGCGGACGACGACGTTTATCAAAAGTTTCCGTTTTTCGAGACAAAATGGATGGTCTAACACTTTTATGTCAAACTAAGATGACAGAAGCTTCCGAAACTCAGGTCATCTCAATTCTCGGTGTAGATCGATTGTTCGCTCGATACAACGGGGCAAGTCAACGCTGATTTGCAAGAACTTCGTCTTTCGAGGCAAAATGCATAATTCGAACACTTCTATGTCGAACTGAAATGACAGAATCGTTCGAAAGTCAAGACATCTCGATTCTCGGTGTAGATCGACTTTTCGGTCGATACAACCGTGCGAGTCGACGCTTACCAAAAGAACTTCGTCTTTCGAGACAAAATGCATAGTTACAACATTCTTATAACGAAGTAAAATGACAAAAACGTTCGAAACTTGGGAAATCACGATTCTCGGTGTTCGATTCTTCGTTCGATACAGCCATGCACAACGACAATTGATGCAATAATCTCGTGTTCCTGGTTAAATCGTACAATTTTGACACGTTCACGTTGAGCTGAAAGCGAGAATAGTTCGAAACTCGGGAAATCTCGATTCTTGGCGCAGATCGATGTTTCGTTCGATACAGTCGTGCAAAACATCATTCAATGCAAGAATTAAGTCGTTTCGGATGAATTAAACGATTTTGACACATCAACGCCGAGCTGAGATCCAGGATTGTTCGAAACTCAGGTCATCTCGTTTCTCGGTGATCGATTTTCCAGCCGATACGTTTGTGCAAAACGACAGTTAACGCGAGAATTTCGTGTTTCTCGACAAATTGTAGGATTTTGACACGTAGGCGTCAAGCGGAGATGCCAGAATCGTCCGAAACTTAGGACATCTCGGATTCTTATGTAGGTCGACGTTTCGTTCGAAATAGCCGTGCATAACGACGATTAATGCAAGAAATTCGTGTTACTGGACAAATTGTAACACTTTAACACTATTATGTCGAGCTGAAATGACAGAATCGACGAAACTCGAGATATTTCGTTCTCGGTGTAGATCGATGTTCCGTTCGATACAGCCGTGCAGAACATCGTTCAATGCAAGAAGTTCGTGTTTTCGGACGACTCTAATAATTCTGACACATATATGTCGACCTCAGATGCCAGATTCGTTTGAAACTCAATACATCTCGTTTTTCGGTGTAGATCAATTTTTCGTTTGTATCAACCGTACGCGTCGACGCTTATAGCATAAACTTTGTCTTACGAGACAAAATCCATAGTTCTAACACATTTATGTCGAACTGAGAAAACAGAATCGTTCGAAACTTGGGACATCCCGATTCTCGGTGTAGATTGATGTTTTGTTTGTTACAGCCTTGAGAGACGACGTTTTACGCAAGGACACCGTTTTTCGAGACAAAACAAATGGTTTCAACACTTTAATGTCAAACCAAGATGACAGAATCTTCCAAAACTCAGGATATCTTTATTTTCGGTGTAGATCAACTGTTCGTTCGATACAACGGGGCGAGTCAACGCATATCGCAAGAACTCCGTCTTCCGAGACGGAATGCATAATTTCAACACTTCTATGACTCATTGAGATGACAAAATCGTTCGAAAATCGAGAAATCTTAATCCTCGTTTACCTATTTTTGGTTTGATACAGGCGTGGAAAACTACTATTGATGGAAGAATTTAGCGTTACTGGATGAATTGCACAATTTTAACACTCTTATGGTGAGCTAAAATGACGAAATCGTTCGAAATTCGGGACATCTCGATTTTGGGTGTCGATCGGTGTTTCGTTCGATACAGCCGCGCAAAACATTATTCCATGCAAGAGATTAGTGGTTTGGAATAAATTAAACGATTCTGACACATCAACGTCGAGCTGAGATGCCGGGATTGTCCGAAACTCAGGTCATCTCGTTTCTCGGTCTAGATCGATGTTTCGTTCGTTCCAGCCGCGGACGACGACGTTTATCAAAAGTTTCCGTTTTTCGAGACAAAATGGATGGTCTAACACTTTTATGTCAAACTAAGATGACAGAAGCTTCCGAAACTCAGGTCATCTCAATTCTCGGTGTAGATCGATTGTTCGCTCGATACAACGGGGCAAGTCAACGCTGATTTGCAAGAACTTCGTCTTTCGAGGCAAAATGCATAATTCGAACACTTCTATGTCGAACTGAAATGACAGAATCGTTCGAAAGTCAAGACATCTCGATTCTCGGTGTAGATCGACTTTTCGGTCGATACAACCGTGCGAGTCGACGCTTACCAAAAGAACTTCGTCTTTCGAGACAAAATGCATAGTTACAACATTCTTATAACGAAGTAAAATGACAGAAACTTTCGAAACTTGGGAAATCACGATTCTCGGTGTTCGATTCTTCGTTCGATACAGCCATGCACAACGACAATTGATGCAATAATCTCGTGTTCCTGGTTAAATCGTACAATTTTGACACGCTCACGTTGAGCTGAAAGCGAGAATAGTTCGAAACTGGGGAAATCTCGATTCTTGGCGCAGATCGATGTTTCGTTCAATACAGTCGTGCAAAACATCATTCAATGCAAGAATTAAGTCGTTTCGGATGAATTAAACGATTTTGACACATCAACGCCGAGCTGAGATCCAGGATTGTTCGAAACTCAGGTCATCTCGTTTCTCGGTGATCGATTTTCCAGCCGATACGTTTGTGCAAAACGACGGTTAACGCGAGAATTTCGTGTTTCTCGACAAATTGTAGGATTCTGACACGTAGGCGTCAAGCGGAGATGCCAGAATCGTCCGAAACTTGGGACATCTCGGATTCTTATGTAGGTCGACGTTTCGTTCGAAATAGCTTTGCAAAACGACGATTAATGCAAGAAATTCGTGTTACTGGACAAATCGTAAGCCTTTAACACTATTATGTCGAGCTGAAATGACAGAATCGACGAAACTCGAGATATTTCGTTCTCGGTGTAGATCGATTTTTCGTTCGATACAGCCGTGCAGAACATCGTTCGATGCAAGAAGTTCGTGTTTTCGGACGATTCGAACAATTCTGACACATATACGCCGACCTCAGATGCCAGATTCGTTTGAAACTCGAGACATCTCGTTTCTCGGTGTAGATCAACTTTTCGTTTGAATCAACTGTGCGAGTCGACGCTTATGGCATAAACTTAGTCTTTCGAGACAAAATGCATAGTTTCAACATACTTATGTTAAACTAAAATGACAGAAACGTTCGAAACTCTGGGAATCACGATTCTCGGTGTTCGATTTTTCGTTCGATACAGCCGTGCAAAACATTGTCTAATGAACGAAGTTCGTGTTTTCGGACGATTTGAACAATTCTGACACATATATGTCGACTCCAGATGCCAGATTCGTTTGAAACTAGAGACATTTCGATTCTCGGTGTAGATCGATTTTTCGGTCGATACGACTGTGCGAGTCGACGCTTATCGCAAGAACTTCGTCATTTGAGACGGAATGCATAGTTTTAAGACATTTATGTTGAACTGAGCAGACAGAATCGTTCGAAACTTAGGACATCACGATTCTCGGTGTAGATCGATCGTTCGCTCGATACAACGGAGCGAGTCAACCCTGATCAAAAGAACTTTGTCTTTCGAGGCGAAATGCATATTTTCAACACTGCTATGTCGAACTGGGATGACAGAATCGTTCGAACGCCGATAAATCTCTCTCTTTCCGCAGTAGATCGATGTTTCGTTCGATACAGCCGTGCAAAACATTGTTCAATCCAAGACGTTCGTGTTTTCGGACGATTTGAACAGCTCTGACACATATACGTCGACCTTAGATGCCAGATTCGTTTGAAACTCCAAATATCTCGATTCTCGGTGCAGATCGATGTTTCGTTCGTTACAGCTGTGCAAAACATCATTCAATGAAAGAATTAAGTCGACTTGGATGAATAAAACGATTCTAACACATCAACGTCGAGCTAAGATCCAGGGATGTTCGAAACTCAGGTCATCTCGTTTCTCGGTGATCGATTTTCCAGCCGATACGTTTGTGCAAAACGACGGTTAACGCGAGAATTTCGTGTTTCTCGACAAATTGTAGGATTTTGACACGTAGGCGTCAAGCGGAGATGCCAGAATCGTCCGAAACTTGGGACATCTCGGATTCTTATGTAGGTCGACGTTTCGTTCGAAATAGCCGTGCAAAACGACGATTAATGCAAGAAATTCGTGTTACTGGACAAATTGTAATACTTTAACACTATTATGTCGAGCTGAAATGACAGAATCGACGAAACTCGAGATATTTCGTTCTCGGTGTAGATCGATGTTCCGTTCGATGCAGCTGTGCAGAACATCGTTCAATGCAAGAAGTTCGTGTTTTCGGACGATTCTAATAATTCTGACACATATATGTCGACCTCAGATGCCAGATTCGTTTGAAACTCAATACATCTCGTTTTTCGGTGTAGATCAATTTTTCGTTTGTATCAACCGTGCGCGTCGACGCTTATAGCATAAACTTTGTCTTACGAGACAAAATCCATAGTTCTAACACATTTATGTCGAACTGGGAAAACAGAATCGTTCGAAACTTGGGACATCCCGATTCTCGGTGTAGATTGATGTTTTGTTTGTTACAGCCTTGAGAGACGACGTTTTACGCAAGGACACCGTTTTTCGAGACAAAACAAATGGTTTCAACACTTTAATGTCAAACCAAGATGACAGAATCTTCCAAAACTCAGGATATCTTTATTTTCGGTGTAGATCAATTGTTCGTTCGATACAACGGGGCGAGTCAACGCATATCGCAAGAACTCCGTCTTCCGAGACAGAAAGCATAATTTCAACACTTCTATGACTCATTGAGATGACAAAATCGTTCGAAAATCGAGAAATCTTAATCCTCGTTTACCTATTTTTGGTTTGATACAGGCGTGGAAAACTACTATTCATGGAAGAATTTAGCGTTACTGGATGAATTGCACAATTTTAACACTCTTATGGTGAGCTAAAATGACAAAATCGTTCGAAATTCGGGACATCTCGATTTTCGGTGTCGATCGGTGTTTCGTTCGATACAGTCGCGCAAAACATTATTCCATGCAAGAGATTAGTGGTTTTGAATAAATTAAACGATTCTGACACATCAACGTCGAGCTGAGATGCCGGGATTGTCCGAAACTCAGGTCATCTCGTTTCTCGGTCTAGATCGATGTTTCGTTCGTTCCAGCCGCGGACGACGACGTTTATCAAAAGTTTCCGTTTTTCGAGACAAAATGGATGGTCTAACACTTTTATGTCAAACTAAGATGACAGAAGCTTCCGAAACTCAGGTCATCTCAATTCTCGGTGTAGATCGATTGTTCGCTCGATACAACGGGGCAAGTCAACGCTGATTTGCAAGAACTTCGTCTTTCGAGGCAAAATGCATAATTCGAACACTTCTATGTCGAACTGAAATGACAGAATCGTTCGAAAGTCAAGACATCTCGATTCTCGGTGTAGATCGACTTTTCGGTCGATACAACCGTGCGAGTCGACGCTTACCAAAAGAACTTCGTCTTTCGAGACAAAATGCATAGTTACAACATTCTTATAACGAAGTAAAATGACAAAAACGTTCGAAACTTGGGAAATCACGATTCTCGGTGTTCGATTCTTCGTTCGATACAGCCATGCACAACGACAATTGATGCAATAATCTCGTGTTCCTGGTTAAATCGTACAATTTTGACACGTTCACGTTGAGCTGAAAGCGAGAATAGTTCGAAACTCGGGAAATCTCGATTCTTGGCGCAGATCGATGTTTCGTTCGATACAGTCGTGCAAAACATCATTCAATGCAAGAATTAAGTCGTTTCGGATGAATTAAACGATTTTGACACATCAACGCCGAGCTGAGATCCAGGATTGTTCGAAACTCAGGTCATCTCGTTTCTCGGTGATCGATTTTCCAGCCGATACGTTTGTGCAAAACGACAGTTAACGCGAGAATTTCGTGTTTCTCGACAAATTGTAGGATTTTGACACGTAGGCGTCAAGCGGAGATGCCAGAATCGTCCGAAACTTAGGACATCTCGGATTCTTATGTAGGTCGACGTTTCGTTCGAAATAGCCGTGCATAACGACGATTAATGCAAGAAATTCGTGTTACTGGACAAATTGTAACACTTTAACACTATTATGTCGAGCTGAAATGACAGAATCGACGAAACTCGAGATATTTCGTTCTCGGTGTAGATCGATGTTCCGTTCGATACAGCCGTGCAGAACATCGTTCAATGCAAGAAGTTCGTGTTTTCGGACGACTCTAATAATTCTGACACATATATGTCGACCTCAGATGCCAGATTCGTTTGAAACTCAATACATCTCGTTTTTCGGTGTAGATCAATTTTTCGTTTGTATCAACCGTACGCGTCGACGCTTATAGCATAAACTTTGTCTTACGAGACAAAATCCATAGTTCTAACACATTTATGTCGAACTGAGAAAACAGAATCGTTCGAAACTTGGGACATCCCGATTCTCGGTGTAGATTGATGTTTTGTTTGTTACAGCCTTGAGAGACGACGTTTTACGCAAGGACACCGTTTTTCGAGACAAAACAAATGGTTTCAACACTTTAATGTCAAACCAAGATGACAGAATCTTCCAAAACTCAGGATATCTTTATTTTCGGTGTAGATCAACTGTTCGTTCGATACAACGGGGCGAGTCAACGCATATCGCAAGAACTCCGTCTTCCGAGACGGAATGCATAATTTCAACACTTCTATGACTCATTGAGATGACAAAATCGTTCGAAAATCGAGAAATCTTAATCCTCGTTTACCTATTTTTGGTTTGATACAGGCGTGGAAAACTACTATTGATGGAAGAATTTAGCGTTACTGGATGAATTGCACAATTTTAACACTCTTATGGTGAGCTAAAATGACGAAATCGTTCGAAATTCGGGACATCTCGATTTTGGGTGTCGATCGGTGTTTCGTTCGATACAGCCGCGCAAAACATTATTCCATGCAAGAGATTAGTGGTTTGGAATAAATTAAACGATTCTGACACATCAACGTCGAGCTGAGATGCCGGGATTGTCCGAAACTCAGGTCATCTCGTTTCTCGGTCTAGATCGATGTTTCGTTCGTTCCAGCCGCGGACGACGACGTTTATCAAAAGTTTCCGTTTTTCGAGACAAAATGGATGGTCTAACACTTTTATGTCAAACTAAGATGACAGAAGCTTCCGAAACTCAGGTCATCTCAATTCTCGGTGTAGATCGATTGTTCGCTCGATACAACGGGGCAAGTCAACGCTGATTTGCAAGAACTTCGTCTTTCGAGGCAAAATGCATAATTCGAACACTTCTATGTCGAACTGAAATGACAGAATCGTTCGAAAGTCAAGACATCTCGATTCTCGGTGTAGATCGACTTTTCGGTCGATACAACCGTGCGAGTCGACGCTTACCAAAAGAACTTCGTCTTTCGAGACAAAATGCATAGTTACAACATTCTTATAACGAAGTAAAATGACAGAAACTTTCGAAACTTGGGAAATCACGATTCTCGGTGTTCGATTCTTCGTTCGATACAGCCATGCACAACGACAATTGATGCAATAATCTCGTGTTCCTGGTTAAATCGTACAATTTTGACACGCTCACGTTGAGCTGAAAGCGAGAATAGTTCGAAACTGGGGAAATCTCGATTCTTGGCGCAGATCGATGTTTCGTTCAATACAGTCGTGCAAAACATCATTCAATGCAAGAATTAAGTCGTTTCGGATGAATTAAACGATTTTGACACATCAACGCCGAGCTGAGATCCAGGATTGTTCGAAACTCAGGTCATCTCGTTTCTCGGTGATCGATTTTCCAGCCGATACGTTTGTGCAAAACGACGGTTAACGCGAGAATTTCGTGTTTCTCGACAAATTGTAGGATTCTGACACGTAGGCGTCAAGCGGAGATGCCAGAATCGTCCGAAACTTGGGACATCTCGGATTCTTATGTAGGTCGACGTTTCGTTCGAAATAGCTTTGCAAAACGACGATTAATGCAAGAAATTCGTGTTACTGGACAAATCGTAAGCCTTTAACACTATTATGTCGAGCTGAAATGACAGAATCGACGAAACTCGAGATATTTCGTTCTCGGTGTAGATCGATTTTTCGTTCGATACAGCCGTGCAGAACATCGTTCGATGCAAGAAGTTCGTGTTTTCGGACGATTCGAACAATTCTGACACATATACGCCGACCTCAGATGCCAGATTCGTTTGAAACTCGAGACATCTCGTTTCTCGGTGTAGATCAACTTTTCGTTTGAATCAACTGTGCGAGTCGACGCTTATGGCATAAACTTAGTCTTTCGAGACAAAATGCATAGTTTCAACATACTTATGTTAAACTAAAATGACAGAAACGTTCGAAACTCTGGGAATCACGATTCTCGGTGTTCGATTTTTCGTTCGATACAGCCGTGCAAAACATTGTCTAATGAACGAAGTTCGTGTTTTCGGACGATTTGAACAATTCTGACACATATATGTCGACTCCAGATGCCAGATTCGTTTGAAACTAGAGACATTTCGATTCTCGGTGTAGATCGATTTTTCGGTCGATACGACTGTGCGAGTCGACGCTTATCGCAAGAACTTCGTCATTTGAGACGGAATGCATAGTTTTAAGACATTTATGTTGAACTGAGCAGACAGAATCGTTCGAAACTTAGGACATCACGATTCTCGGTGTAGATCGATCGTTCGCTCGATACAACGGAGCGAGTCAACCCTGATCAAAAGAACTTTGTCTTTCGAGGCGAAATGCATATTTTCAACACTGCTATGTCGAACTGGGATGACAGAATCGTTCGAACGCCGATAAATCTCTCTCTTTCCGCAGTAGATCGATGTTTCGTTCGATACAGCCGTGCAAAACATTGTTCAATCCAAGACGTTCGTGTTTTCGGACGATTTGAACAGCTCTGACACATATACGTCGACCTTAGATGCCAGATTCGTTTGAAACTCCAAATATCTCGATTCTCGGTGCAGATCGATGTTTCGTTCGTTACAGCTGTGCAAAACATCATTCAATGAAAGAATTAAGTCGACTTGGATGAATAAAACGATTCTAACACATCAACGTCGAGCTAAGATCCAGGGATGTTCGAAACTCAGGTCATCTCGTTTCTCGGTGATCGATTTTCCAGCCGATACGTTTGTGCAAAACGACGGTTAACGCGAGAATTTCGTGTTTCTCGACAAATTGTAGGATTTTGACACGTAGGCGTCAAGCGGAGATGCCAGAATCGTCCGAAACTTGGGACATCTCGGATTCTTATGTAGGTCGACGTTTCGTTCGAAATAGCCGTGCAAAACGACGATTAATGCAAGAAATTCGTGTTACTGGACAAATTGTAATACTTTAACACTATTATGTCGAGCTGAAATGACAGAATCGACGAAACTCGAGATATTTCGTTCTCGGTGTAGATCGATGTTCCGTTCGATGCAGCTGTGCAGAACATCGTTCAATGCAAGAAGTTCGTGTTTTCGGACGATTCTAATAATTCTGACACATATATGTCGACCTCAGATGCCAGATTCGTTTGAAACTCAATACATCTCGTTTTTCGGTGTAGATCAATTTTTCGTTTGTATCAACCGTGCGCGTCGACGCTTATAGCATAAACTTTGTCTTACGAGACAAAATCCATAGTTCTAACACATTTATGTCGAACTGGGAAAACAGAATCGTTCGAAACTTGGGACATCCCGATTCTCGGTGTAGATTGATGTTTTGTTTGTTACAGCCTTGAGAGACGACGTTTTACGCAAGGACACCGTTTTTCGAGACAAAACAAATGGTTTCAACACTTTAATGTCAAACCAAGATGACAGAATCTTCCAAAACTCAGGATATCTTTATTTTCGGTGTAGATCAATTGTTCGTTCGATACAACGGGGCGAGTCAACGCATATCGCAAGAACTCCGTCTTCCGAGACAGAAAGCATAATTTCAACACTTCTATGACTCATTGAGATGACAAAATCGTTCGAAAATCGAGAAATCTTAATCCTCGTTTACCTATTTTTGGTTTGATACAGGCGTGGAAAACTACTATTCATGGAAGAATTTAGCGTTACTGGATGAATTGCACAATTTTAACACTCTTATGGTGAGCTAAAATGACAAAATCGTTCGAAATTCGGGACATCTCGATTTTCGGTGTCGATCGGTGTTTCGTTCGATACAGTCGCGCGAAACATTATTCCATGCAAGAGATTAGTGGTTTTGAATAAATTAAACGATTCTGACACATCAACGTCGAGCTGAGATGCCGGGATTGTCCGAAACTCAGGTCATCTCGTTTCTCGGTCTAGATCGATGTTTCGTTCGTTCCAGCCGCGGACGACGACGTTTATCAAAAGTTTCCGTTTTTCGAGACAAAATGGATGGTCTAACACTTTTATGTCAAACTAAGATGACAGAAGCTTCCGAAACTCAGGTCATCTCAATTCTCGGTGTAGATCGATTGTTCGCTCGATACAACGGGGCAAGTCAACGCTGATTTGCAAGAACTTCGTCTTTCGAGGCAAAATGCATAATTCGAACACTTCTATGTCGAACTGAAATGACAGAATCGTTCGAAAGTCAAGACATCTCGATTCTCGGTGTAGATCGACTTTTCGGTCGATACAACCGTGCGAGTCGACGCTTACCAAAAGAACTTCGTCTTTCGAGACAAAATGCATAGTTACAACATTCTTATAACGAAGTAAAATGACAAAAACGTTCGAAACTTGGGAAATCACGATTCTCGGTGTTCGATTCTTCGTTCGATACAGCCATGCACAACGACAATTGATGCAATAATCTCGTGTTCCTGGTTAAATCGTACAATTTTGACACGTTCACGTTGAGCTGAAAGCGAGAATAGTTCGAAACTGGGGAAATCTCGATTCTTGGCGCAGATCGATGTTTCGTTCGATACAGTCGTGCAAAACATCATTCAATGCAAGAATTAAGTCGTTTCGGATGAATTAAACGATTTTGACACATCAACGCCGAGCTGAGATCCAGGATTGTTCGAAACTCAGGTCATCTCGTTTCTCGGTGATCGATTTTCCAGCCGATACGTTTGTGCAAAACGACAGTTAACGCGAGAATTTCGTGTTTCTCGACAAATTGTAGGATTTTGACACGTAGGCGTCAAGCGGAGATGCCAGAATCGTCCGAAACTTAGGACATCTCGGATTCTTATGTAGGTCGACGTTTCGTTCGAAATAGCCGTGCATAACGACGATTAATGCAAGAAATTCGTGTTACTGGACAAATTGTAACACTTGAACACTATTATGTCGAGCTGAAATGACAGAATCGACGAAACTCGAGATATTTCGTTCTCGGTGTAGATCGATGTTCCGTTCGATACAGCCGTGCAGAACATCGTTCAATGCAAGAAGTTCGTGTTTTCGGACGACTCTAATAATTCTGACACATATATGTCGACCTCAGATGCCAGATTCGTTTGAAACTCAATACATCTCGTTTTTCGGTGTAGATCAATTTTTCGTTTGTATCAACCGTACGCGTCGACGCTTATAGCATAAACTTTGTCTTACGAGACAAAATCCATAGTTCTAACACATTTATGTCGAACTGAGAAAACAGAATCGTTCGAAACTTGGGACATCCCGATTCTCGGTGTAGATTGATGTTTTGTTTGTTACAGCCTTGAGAGACGACGTTTTACGCAAGGACACCGTTTTTCGAGACAAAACAAATGGTTTCAACACTTTAATGTCAAACCAAGATGACAGAATCTTCCAAAACTCAGGATATCTTTATTTTCGGTGTAGATCAACTGTTCGTTCGATACAACGGGGCGAGTCAACGCATATCGCAAGAACTCCGTCTTCCGAGACGGAATGCATAATTTCAACACTTCTATGACTCATTGAGATGACAAAATCGTTCGAAAATCGAGAAATCTTAATCCTCGTTTACCTATTTTTGGTTTGATACAGGCGTGGAAAACTACTATTGATGGAAGAATTTAGCGTTACTGGATGAATTGCACAATTTTAACACTCTTATGGTGAGCTAAAATGACGAAATCGTTCGAAATTCGGGACATCTCGATTTTGGGTGTCGATCGGTGTTTCGTTCGATACAGCCGCGCAAAACATTATTCCATGCAAGAGATTAGTGGTTTGGAATAAATTAAACGATTCTGACACATCAACGTCGAGCTGAGATGCCGGGATTGTCCGAAACTCAGGTCATCTCGTTTCTCGGTCTAGATCGATGTTTCGTTCGTTCCAGCCGCGGACGACGACGTTTATCAAAAGTTTCCGTTTTTCGAGACAAAATGGATGGTCTAACACTTTTATGTCAAACTAAGATGACAGAAGCTTCCGAAACTCAGGTCATCTCAATTCTCGGTGTAGATCGATTGTTCGCTCGATACAACGGGGCAAGTCAACGCTGATTTGCAAGAACTTCGTCTTTCGAGGCAAAATGCATAATTCGAACACTTCTATGTCGAACTGAAATGACAGAATCGTTCGAAAGTCAAGACATCTCGATTCTCGGTGTAGATCGACTTTTCGGTCGATACAACCGTGCGAGTCGACGCTTACCAAAAGAACTTCGTCTTTCGAGACAAAATGCATAGTTACAACATTCTTATAACGAAGTAAAATGACAGAAACTTTCGAAACTTGGGAAATCACGATTCTCGGTGTTCGATTCTTCGTTCGATACAGCCATGCACAACGACAATTGATGCAATAATCTCGTGTTCCTGGTTAAATCGTACAATTTTGACACGCTCACGTTGAGCTGAAAGCGAGAATAGTTCGAAACTGGGGAAATCTCGATTCTTGGCGCAGATCGATGTTTCGTTCAATACAGTCGTGCAAAACATCATTCAATGCAAGAATTAAGTCGTTTCGGATGAATTAAACGATTTTGACACATCAACGCCGAGCTGAGATCCAGGATTGTTCGAAACTCAGGTCATCTCGTTTCTCGGTGATCGATTTTCCAGCCGATACGTTTGTGCAAAACGACGGTTAACGCGAGAATTTCGTGTTTCTCGACAAATTGTAGGATTCTGACACGTAGGCGTCAAGCGGAGATGCCAGAATCGTCCGAAACTTGGGACATCTCGGATTCTTATGTAGGTCGACGTTTCGTTCGAAATAGCTTTGCAAAACGACGATTAATGCAAGAAATTCGTGTTACTGGACAAATCGTAAGCCTTTAACACTATTATGTCGAGCTGAAATGACAGAATCGACGAAACTCGAGATATTTCGTTCTCGGTGTAGATCGATTTTTCGTTCGATACAGCCGTGCAGAACATCGTTCGATGCAAGAAGTTCGTGTTTTCGGACGATTCGAACAATTCTGACACATATACGCCGACCTCAGATGCCAGATTCGTTTGAAACTCGAGACATCTCGTTTCTCGGTGTAGATCAACTTTTCGTTTGAATCAACTGTGCGAGTCGACGCTTATGGCATAAACTTAGTCTTTCGAGACAAAATGCATAGTTTCAACATACTTATGTTAAACTAAAATGACAGAAACGTTCGAAACTCTGGGAATCACGATTCTCGGTGTTCGATTTTTCGTTCGATACAGCCGTGCAAAACATTGTCTAATGAACGAAGTTCGTGTTTTCGGACGATTTGAACAATTCTGACACATATATGTCGACTCCAGATGCCAGATTCGTTTGAAACTAGAGACATTTCGATTCTCGGTGTAGATCGATTTTTCGGTCGATACGACTGTGCGAGTCGACGCTTATCGCAAGAACTTCGTCATTTGAGACGGAATGCATAGTTTTAAGACATTTATGTTGAACTGAGCAGACAGAATCGTTCGAAACTTAGGACATCACGATTCTCGGTGTAGATCGATCGTTCGCTCGATACAACGGAGCGAGTCAACCCTGATCAAAAGAACTTTGTCTTTCGAGGCGAAATGCATATTTTCAACACTGCTATGTCGAACTGGGATGACAGAATCGTTCGAACGCCGATAAATCTCTCTCTTTCCGCAGTAGATCGATGTTTCGTTCGATACAGCCGTGCAAAACATTGTTCAATCCAAGACGTTCGTGTTTTCGGACGATTTGAACAGCTCTGACACATATACGTCGACCTTAGATGCCAGATTCGTTTGAAACTCCAAATATCTCGATTCTCGGTGCAGATCGATGTTTCGTTCGTTACAGCTGTGCAAAACATCATTCAATGAAAGAATTAAGTCGACTTGGATGAATAAAACGATTCTAACACATCAACGTCGAGCTAAGATCCAGGGATGTTCGAAACTCAGGTCATCTCGTTTCTCGGTGATCGATTTTCCAGCCGATACGTTTGTGCAAAACGACGGTTAACGCGAGAATTTCGTGTTTCTCGACAAATTGTAGGATTTTGACACGTAGGCGTCAAGCGGAGATGCCAGAATCGTCCGAAACTTGGGACATCTCGGATTCTTATGTAGGTCGACGTTTCGTTCGAAATAGCCGTGCAAAACGACGATTAATGCAAGAAATTCGTGTTACTGGACAAATTGTAATACTTTAACACTATTATGTCGAGCTGAAATGACAGAATCGACGAAACTCGAGATATTTCGTTCTCGGTGTAGATCGATGTTCCGTTCGATGCAGCTGTGCAGAACATCGTTCAATGCAAGAAGTTCGTGTTTTCGGACGATTCTAATAATTCTGACACATATATGTCGACCTCAGATGCCAGATTCGTTTGAAACTCAATACATCTCGTTTTTCGGTGTAGATCAATTTTTCGTTTGTATCAACCGTGCGCGTCGACGCTTATAGCATAAACTTTGTCTTACGAGACAAAATCCATAGTTCTAACACATTTATGTCGAACTGGGAAAACAGAATCGTTCGAAACTTGGGACATCCCGATTCTCGGTGTAGATTGATGTTTTGTTTGTTACAGCCTTGAGAGACGACGTTTTACGCAAGGACACCGTTTTTCGAGACAAAACAAATGGTTTCAACACTTTAATGTCAAACCAAGATGACAGAATCTTCCAAAACTCAGGATATCTTTATTTTCGGTGTAGATCAATTGTTCGTTCGATACAACGGGGCGAGTCAACGCATATCGCAAGAACTCCGTCTTCCGAGACAGAAAGCATAATTTCAACACTTCTATGACTCATTGAGATGACAAAATCGTTCGAAAATCGAGAAATCTTAATCCTCGTTTACCTATTTTTGGTTTGATACAGGCGTGGAAAACTACTATTCATGGAAGAATTTAGCGTTACTGGATGAATTGCACAATTTTAACACTCTTATGGTGAGCTAAAATGACAAAATCGTTCGAAATTCGGGACATCTCGATTTTCGGTGTCGATCGGTGTTTCGTTCGATACAGTCGCGCGAAACATTATTCCATGCAAGAGATTAGTGGTTTTGAATAAATTAAACGATTCTGACACATCAACGTCGAGCTGAGATGCCGGGATTGTCCGAAACTCAGGTCATCTCGTTTCTCGGTCTAGATCGATGTTTCGTTCGTTCCAGCCGCGGACGACGACGTTTATCAAAAGTTTCCGTTTTTCGAGACAAAATGGATGGTCTAACACTTTTATGTCAAACTAAGATGACAGAAGCTTCCGAAACTCAGGTCATCTCAATTCTCGGTGTAGATCGATTGTTCGCTCGATACAACGGGGCAAGTCAACGCTGATTTGCAAGAACTTCGTCTTTCGAGGCAAAATGCATAATTCGAACACTTCTATGTCGAACTGAAATGACAGAATCGTTCGAAAGTCAAGACATCTCGATTCTCGGTGTAGATCGACTTTTCGGTCGATACAACCGTGCGAGTCGACGCTTACCAAAAGAACTTCGTCTTTCGAGACAAAATGCATAGTTACAACATTCTTATAACGAAGTAAAATGACAAAAACGTTCGAAACTTGGGAAATCACGATTCTCGGTGTTCGATTCTTCGTTCGATACAGCCATGCACAACGACAATTGATGCAATAATCTCGTGTTCCTGGTTAAATCGTACAATTTTGACACGTTCACGTTGAGCTGAAAGCGAGAATAGTTCGAAACTGGGGAAATCTCGATTCTTGGCGCAGATCGATGTTTCGTTCGATACAGTCGTGCAAAACATCATTCAATGCAAGAATTAAGTCGTTTCGGATGAATTAAACGATTTTGACACATCAACGCCGAGCTGAGATCCAGGATTGTTCGAAACTCAGGTCATCTCGTTTCTCGGTGATCGATTTTCCAGCCGATACGTTTGTGCAAAACGACAGTTAACGCGAGAATTTCGTGTTTCTCGACAAATTGTAGGATTTTGACACGTAGGCGTCAAGCGGAGATGCCAGAATCGTCCGAAACTTAGGACATCTCGGATTCTTATGTAGGTCGACGTTTCGTTCGAAATAGCCGTGCATAACGACGATTAATGCAAGAAATTCGTGTTACTGGACAAATTGTAACACTTGAACACTATTATGTCGAGCTGAAATGACAGAATCGACGAAACTCGAGATATTTCGTTCTCGGTGTAGATCGATGTTCCGTTCGATACAGCCGTGCAGAACATCGTTCAATGCAAGAAGTTCGTGTTTTCGGACGACTCTAATAATTCTGACACATATATGTCGACCTCAGATGCCAGATTCGTTTGAAACTCAATACATCTCGTTTTTCGGTGTAGATCAATTTTTCGTTTGTATCAACCGTACGCGTCGACGCTTATAGCATAAACTTTGTCTTACGAGACAAAATCCATAGTTCTAACACATTTATGTCGAACTGAGAAAACAGAATCGTTCGAAACTTGGGACATCCCGATTCTCGGTGTAGATTGATGTTTTGTTTGTTACAGCCTTGAGAGACGACGTTTTACGCAAGGACACCGTTTTTCGAGACAAAACAAATGGTTTCAACACTTTAATGTCAAACCAAGATGACAGAATCTTCCAAAACTCAGGATATCTTTATTTTCGGTGTAGATCAACTGTTCGTTCGATACAACGGGGCGAGTCAACGCATATCGCAAGAACTCCGTCTTCCGAGACGGAATGCATAATTTCAACACTTCTATGACTCATTGAGATGACAAAATCGTTCGAAAATCGAGAAATCTTAATCCTCGTTTACCTATTTTTGGTTTGATACAGGCGTGGAAAACTACTATTGATGGAAGAATTTAGCGTTACTGGATGAATTGCACAATTTTAACACTCTTATGGTGAGCTAAAATGACGAAATCGTTCGAAATTCGGGACATCTCGATTTTGGGTGTCGATCGGTGTTTCGTTCGATACAGCCGCGCAAAACATTATTCCATGCAAGAGATTAGTGGTTTGGAATAAATTAAACGATTCTGACACATCAACGTCGAGCTGAGATGCCGGGATTGTCCGAAACTCAGGTCATCTCGTTTCTCGGTCTAGATCGATGTTTCGTTCGTTCCAGCCGCGGACGACGACGTTTATCAAAAGTTTCCGTTTTTCGAGACAAAATGGATGGTCTAACACTTTTATGTCAAACTAAGATGACAGAAGCTTCCGAAACTCAGGTCATCTCAATTCTCGGTGTAGATCGATTGTTCGCTCGATACAACGGGGCAAGTCAACGCTGATTTGCAAGAACTTCGTCTTTCGAGGCAAAATGCATAATTCGAACACTTCTATGTCGAACTGAAATGACAGAATCGTTCGAAAGTCAAGACATCTCGATTCTCGGTGTAGATCGACTTTTCGGTCGATACAACCGTGCGAGTCGACGCTTACCAAAAGAACTTCGTCTTTCGAGACAAAATGCATAGTTACAACATTCTTATAACGAAGTAAAATGACAGAAACTTTCGAAACTTGGGAAATCACGATTCTCGGTGTTCGATTCTTCGTTCGATACAGCCATGCACAACGACAATTGATGCAATAATCTCGTGTTCCTGGTTAAATCGTACAATTTTGACACGCTCACGTTGAGCTGAAAGCGAGAATAGTTCGAAACTGGGGAAATCTCGATTCTTGGCGCAGATCGATGTTTCGTTCAATACAGTCGTGCAAAACATCATTCAATGCAAGAATTAAGTCGTTTCGGATGAATTAAACGATTTTGACACATCAACGCCGAGCTGAGATCCAGGATTGTTCGAAACTCAGGTCATCTCGTTTCTCGGTGATCGATTTTCCAGCCGATACGTTTGTGCAAAACGACGGTTAACGCGAGAATTTCGTGTTTCTCGACAAATTGTAGGATTCTGACACGTAGGCGTCAAGCGGAGATGCCAGAATCGTCCGAAACTTGGGACATCTCGGATTCTTATGTAGGTCGACGTTTCGTTCGAAATAGCTTTGCAAAACGACGATTAATGCAAGAAATTCGTGTTACTGGACAAATCGTAAGCCTTTAACACTATTATGTCGAGCTGAAATGACAGAATCGACGAAACTCGAGATATTTCGTTCTCGGTGTAGATCGATTTTTCGTTCGATACAGCCGTGCAGAACATCGTTCGATGCAAGAAGTTCGTGTTTTCGGACGATTCGAACAATTCTGACACATATACGCCGACCTCAGATGCCAGATTCGTTTGAAACTCGAGACATCTCGTTTCTCGGTGTAGATCAACTTTTCGTTTGAATCAACTGTGCGAGTCGACGCTTATGGCATAAACTTAGTCTTTCGAGACAAAATGCATAGTTTCAACATACTTATGTTAAACTAAAATGACAGAAACGTTCGAAACTCTGGGAATCACGATTCTCGGTGTTCGATTTTTCGTTCGATACAGCCGTGCAAAACATTGTCTAATGAACGAAGTTCGTGTTTTCGGACGATTTGAACAATTCTGACACATATATGTCGACTCCAGATGCCAGATTCGTTTGAAACTAGAGACATTTCGATTCTCGGTGTAGATCGATTTTTCGGTCGATACGACTGTGCGAGTCGACGCTTATCGCAAGAACTTCGTCATTTGAGACGGAATGCATAGTTTTAAGACATTTATGTTGAACTGAGCAGACAGAATCGTTCGAAACTTAGGACATCACGATTCTCGGTGTAGATCGATCGTTCGCTCGATACAACGGAGCGAGTCAACCCTGATCAAAAGAACTTTGTCTTTCGAGGCGAAATGCATATTTTCAACACTGCTATGTCGAACTGGGATGACAGAATCGTTCGAACGCCGATAAATCTCTCTCTTTCCGCAGTAGATCGATGTTTCGTTCGATACAGCCGTGCAAAACATTGTTCAATCCAAGACGTTCGTGTTTTCGGACGATTTGAACAGCTCTGACACATATACGTCGACCTTAGATGCCAGATTCGTTTGAAACTCCAAATATCTCGATTCTCGGTGCAGATCGATGTTTCGTTCGTTACAGCTGTGCAAAACATCATTCAATGAAAGAATTAAGTCGACTTGGATGAATAAAACGATTCTAACACATCAACGTCGAGCTAAGATCCAGGGATGTTCGAAACTCAGGTCATCTCGTTTCTCGGTGATCGATTTTCCAGCCGATACGTTTGTGCAAAACGACGGTTAACGCGAGAATTTCGTGTTTCTCGACAAATTGTAGGATTTTGACACGTAGGCGTCAAGCGGAGATGCCAGAATCGTCCGAAACTTGGGACATCTCGGATTCTTATGTAGGTCGACGTTTCGTTCGAAATAGCCGTGCAAAACGACGATTAATGCAAGAAATTCGTGTTACTGGACAAATTGTAATACTTTAACACTATTATGTCGAGCTGAAATGACAGAATCGACGAAACTCGAGATATTTCGTTCTCGGTGTAGATCGATGTTCCGTTCGATGCAGCTGTGCAGAACATCGTTCAATGCAAGAAGTTCGTGTTTTCGGACGATTCTAATAATTCTGACACATATATGTCGACCTCAGATGCCAGATTCGTTTGAAACTCAATACATCTCGTTTTTCGGTGTAGATCAATTTTTCGTTTGTATCAACCGTGCGCGTCGACGCTTATAGCATAAACTTTGTCTTACGAGACAAAATCCATAGTTCTAACACATTTATGTCGAACTGAGAAAACAGAATCGTTCGAAACTTGGGACATCCCGATTCTCGGTGTAGATTGATGTTTTGTTTGTTACAGCCTTGAGAGACGACGTTTTACGCAAGGACACCGTTTTTCGAGACAAAACAAATGGTTTCAACACTTTAATGTCAAACCAAGATGACAGAATCTTCCAAAACTCAGGATATCTTTATTTTCGGTGTAGATCAATTGTTCGTTCGATACAACGGGGCGAGTCAACGCATATCGCAAGAACTCCGTCTTCCGAGACGGAAAGCATAATTTCAACACTTCTATGACTCATTGAGATGACAAAATCGTTCGAAAATCGAGAAATCTTAATCCTCGTTTACCTATTTTTGGTTTGATACAGGCGTGGAAAACTACTATTCATGGAAGAATTTAGCGTTACTGGATGAATTGCACAATTTTAACACTCTTATGGTGAGCTAAAATGACAAAATCGTTCGAAATTCGGGACATCTCGATTTTCGGTGTCGATCGGTGTTTCGTTCGATACAGTCGCGCGAAACATTATTCCATGCAAGAGATTAGTGGTTTTGAATAAATTAAACGATTCTGACACATCAACGTCGAGCTGAGATGCCGGGATTGTCCGAAACTCAGGTCATCTCGTTTCTCGGTCTAGATCGATGTTTCGTTCGTTCCAGCCGCGGACGACGACGTTTATCAAAAGTTTCCGTTTTTCGAGACAAAATGGATGGTCTAACACTTTTATGTCAAACTAAGATGACAGAAGCTTCCGAAACTCAGGTCATCTCAATTCTCGGTGTAGATCGATTGTTCGCTCGATACAACGGGGCAAGTCAACGCTGATTTGCAAGAACTTCGTCTTTCGAGGCAAAATGCATAATTCGAACACTTCTATGTCGAACTGAAATGACAGAATCGTTCGAAAGTCAAGACATCTCGATTCTCGGTGTAGATCGACTTTTCGGTCGATACAACCGTGCGAGTCGACGCTTACCAAAAGAACTTCGTCTTTCGAGACAAAATGCATAGTTACAACATTCTTATAACGAAGTAAAATGACAAAAACGTTCGAAACTTGGGAAATCACGATTCTCGGTGTTCGATTCTTCGTTCGATACAGCCATGCACAACGACAATTGATGCAATAATCTCGTGTTCCTGGTTAAATCGTACAATTTTGACACGTTCACGTTGAGCTGAAAGCGAGAATAGTTCGAAACTCGGGAAATCTCGATTCTTGGCGCAGATCGATGTTTCGTTCAATACAGTCGTGCAAAACATCATTCAATGCAAGAATTAAGTCGTTTCGGATGAATTAAACGATTTTGACACATCAACGCCGAGCTGAGATCCAGGATTGTTCGAAACTCAGGTCATCTCGTTTCTCGGTGATCGATTTTCCAGCCGATACGTTTGTGCAAATCGACGGTTAACGCGAGAATTTCGTGTTCCTCGACAAATTGTAGGATTCTGACACGTAGGCGTCAAGCGGAGATGCCAGAATCGTCCGAAACTTGGGACATCTCGGATTTTTATGTAGGTCGACGTTTCGTTCGAAATAGCCGTGCAAAACGACGATTAATGCAAGAAATTCGTGTTACTGGACAAATCGTAAGCCTTTAACACTATTATGTCGAGCTGAAATGACAGAATCGACGAAACTCGAGATATTTCGTTCTCGGTGTAGATCGATTTTTCGTTCGATACAGCCGTGCAGAACATCGTTCAATGCAAGAAGTTCGTGTTTTCGGACGATTCGAACAATTCTGACACATATACGCCGACCTCAGATGCCAGATTCGTTTGAAACTCGAGACATCTCGTTTCTCGGTGTAGATCAACTTTTCGTTTGAATCAACTGTGCGAGTCGACGCTTATAGCATAAACTTTGTCTTACGAGACAAAATCCATAGTTCTAACACATTTATGTCGAACTGAGAAAACAGAATCGTTCGAAACTTGGGACATCCCGATTCTCGGTGTAGATTGATGTTTTGTTTGTTACAGCCTTGAGAGACGACGTTTTACGCAAGGACACCGTTTTTCGAGACAAAACAAATGGTTTCAACACTTTAATGTCAAACCAAGATGACAGAATCTTCCAAAACTCAGGATATCTTTATTTTCGGTGTAGATCAATTGTTCGTTCGATACAACGGGGCGAGTCAACGCATATCGCAAGAACTCCGTCTTCCGAGACGGAAAGCATAATTTCAACACTTCTATGACTCATTAAGATGACAAAATCGTTCGAAAATCGAGAAATCTTAATCCTCGTTTACCTTCTTTTGGTTTGATCCAGGCGTGGAAAACTACTATTCATGGAAGAATTTAGCGTTACTGGATGAATTGCACAATTTTAACACTCTTATGGTGAGCTAAAATGACGAAATCGTTCGAAATTCGGGACATCTCGATTTTCGGTGTCGATCGGTGTTTCGTTCGATACAGCCGCGCAAAACATTATTCCATGCAAGAGATTAGTGGTTTTGAATAAATTAAACGATTCTGACACATCAACGTCGAGCTGAGATGCCGGGATTGTCCGAAACTCAGGTCATCTCGTTTCTCGGTCTAGATCGATGTTTCGTTCGTTCCAGCCGCGGACGACGACGTTTATCAAAAGTTTCCGTTTTTCGAGACAAAATGGATGGTCTAACACTTTTATGTCAAACTAAGATGACAGAAGCTTCCGAAACTCAGGTCATCTCAATTCTCGGTGTAGATCGATTGTTCGCTCGATACAACGGGGCAAGTCAACGCTGATTTGCAAGAACTTCGTCTTTCGAGGCAAAATGCATAATGCGAACACTTCTATGTCGAACTGAAATGACAGAATCGTTCGAAAGTCAAGACATCTCGATTCTCGGTGTAGATCGACTTTTCGGTCGATACAACCGTGCGAGTCGACGCTTACCAAAAGAACTTCGTCTTTCGAGACAAAATGCATAGTTACAACATTCTTATAACGAAGTAAAATGACAGAAACTTTCGAAACTTGGGAAATAACGATTCTCGGTGTTCGATTCTTCGTTCGATACAGCCATGCACAACGACAATTGATGCAATAATCTCGTGTTCCTGGTTAAATCGTACAATTTTGACACGCTCACGTTGAGCTGAAAGCGAGAATAGTTCGAAACTGGGGAAATCTCGATTCTTGGCGCAGATCGATGTTTCGTTCAATACAGTCGTGCAAAACATCATTCAATGCAAGAATTAAGTCGTTTCGGATGAATTAAACGATTTTGACACATCGACGCCGAGCTGAGATCCAGGATTGTTCGAAACTCAGGTCATCTCGTTTCTCGGTGATCGATTTTCCAGCCGATACGTTTGTGCAAAACGACGGTTAACGCGAGAATTTCGTGTTTCTCGACAAATTGTAGGATTCTGACACGTAGGCGTCAAGCGGAGATGCCAGAATCGTCCGAAACTTGGGACATCTCGGATTCTTATGTAGGTCGACGTTTCGTTCGAAATAGCCGTGCAAAACGACGATTAATGCAAGAAATTCGTGTTACTGGACAAATTGTAACACTTTAACACTATTATGTCGAGCTGAAATGACAGAATCGACGAAACTCGAGATATTTCGTTCTCGGTGTAGATCGATGTTCCGTTCGATACAGCCGTGCAGAACATCGTTCAATGCAAGAAGTTCGTGTTTTCGGACGACTCTAATAATTCTGACACATATATGTCGACCTCAGATGCCAGATTCGTTTGAAACTCAATACATCTCGTTTTTCGGTGTAGATCAATTTTTCGTTTGTATCAACCGTACGCGTCGACGCTTATAGCATAAACTTTGTCTTACGAGACAAAATCCATAGTTCTAACACATTTATGTCGAACTGAGAAAACAGAATCGTTCGAAACTTGGGACATCCCGATTCTCGGTGTAGATTGATGTTTTGTTTGTTACAGCCTGGAGAGACGACGTTTTACGCAAGGACACCGTTTTTCGAGACAAAACAAATGGTTTCAACACTTTAATGTCAAACCAAGATGACAGAATCTTCCAAAACTCAGGATATCTTTATTTTCGGTGTAGATCAATTGTTCGTTCGATACAACGGGGCGAGTCAACGCATATCGCAAGAACTCCGTCTTCCGAGACGGAATGCATAATTTCAACACTTCTATGACTCATTGAGATGACAAAATCGTTCGAAAATCGAGAAATCTTAATCCTCGTTTACCTATTTTTGGTTTAATACAGGCGTGGAAAACTACTATTCATGGAAGAATTTAGTGTTACTGGATGAATTGCACAATTTTAACACTCTTATGGTGAGCTAAAATGACGAAATCGTTCGAAATTCGGGACATCTCGATTTTGGGTGTCGATCGGTGTTTCGTTCGATACAGCCGCGCAAAACATTATTCCATGCAAGAGATTAGTGGTTTTGAATAAATTAAACGATTCTGACACATCAACGTCGAGCTGAGATGCCGGGATTGTCCGAAACTCAGGTCATCTCGTTTCTCGGTCTAGATCGATGTTTCGTTCGTTCCAGCCGCGGACGACGACGTTTATCAAAAGTTTCCGTTTTTCGAGACAAAATGGATGGTCTAACACTTTTATGTCAAACTAAGATGACAGAAGCTTCCGAAACTCAGGTCATCTCAATTCTCGGTGTAGATCGATTGTTCGCTCGATACAACGGGGCAAGTCAACGCTGATTTGCAAGAACTTCGTCTTTCGAGGCAAAATGCATAATGCGAACACTTCTATGTCGAACTGAAATGACAGAATCGTTCGAAAGTCAAGACATCTCGATTCTCGGTGTAGATCGACTTTTCGGTCGATACAACCGTGCGAGTCGACGCTTACCAAAAGAACTTCGTCTTTCGAGACAAAATGCATAGTTACAACATTCTTATAACGAAGTAAAATGACAGAAACTTTCGAAACTTGGGAAATCACGATTCTCGGTGTTCGATTCTTCGTTCGATACAGCCATGCACAACGACAATTGATGCAATAATCTCGTGTTCCTGGTTAAATCGTACAATTTTGACACGCTCACGTTGAGCTGAAAGCGAGAATAGTTCGAAACTGGGGAAATCTCGATTCTTGGCGCAGATCGATGTTTCGTTCAATACAGTCGTGCAAAACATCATTCAATGCAAGAATTAAGTCGTTTCGGATGAATTCAACGATTTTGACATTGAGATGACAAAATCGTTCGAAATTCGAGAAATCTTAATCCTCGTTTACCTATTTTTGGTTTGATACAGGCGTGGAAAACTACTATTCATGGAAGAATTTAGCGTTACTGGATGAATTGCACAATTTTAACACTCTTATGGTGAGCTAAAATGACGAAATCGTTCGAAATTCGGGACATCTCGATTTTCGGTGTCGATCGGTGTTTCGTTCGATACAGCCGCGCAAAACATTATTCCATGCAAGAGATTAGTGGTTTTGAATAAATTAAACGATTCTGACACATCAACGTCGAGCTGAGATGCCGGGATTGTCCGAAACTCAGGTCATCTCGTTTCTCGGTCTAGATCGATGTTTCGTTCGTTCCAGCCGCGGACGACGACGTTTATCAAAAGTTTCCGTTTTTCGAGACAAAATGGATGGTCTAACACTTTTATGTCAAACTAAGATGACAGAAGCTTCCGAAACTCAGGTCATCTCAATTCTCGGTGTAGATCGATTGTTCGCTCGATACAACAGGGCAAGTCAACGCTGATTTGCAAGAACTTTGTCTTTCGAGGCAAAATGCATAATTCGAACACTTCTATGTCGAATTGAAATGACAGAATCGTTCGAAAGTCAAGACATCTCGATTCTCGGTGTAGATCGACTTTTCGGTCGATACAACCGTGCGAGTCGACGCTTACCAAAAGAACTTCGTCTTTCGAGACAAAATGCATAGTTACAACATTCTTATAATGAAGTAAAATGACAGAAACTTTCGAAACTTGGGAAATCACGATTCTCGGTGTTCGATTCTTCGTTCGATACAGCCATGCACAACGACAATTGATGCAATAATCTCGTGTTCCTGGTTAAATCGTACAATTTTGACACGCTCACGTTGAGCTGAAAGCGAGAATAGTTCGAAACTGGGGAAATCTCGATTCTTGGCGCAGATCGATGTTTCGTTCAATACAGTCGTGCAAAACATCATTCAATGCAAAAATTAAGTCGTTTCGGATGAATTAAACGATTTTGACACATCAACGCCGAGCTGAGATCCAGGATTGTTCGAAACTCAGGTCATCTCGTTTCTCGGTGATCGATTTTCCAGCCGGTACGTTTGTGCAAATCGACGGTTAACGGGAGAATTTCGTGTTCCTCGACAAATTGTAGGATTCTGACACGTAGGCGTCAAGCGGAGATGCCAGAATCGTCCGAAACTTGGGACATCTCGGATTTTTATGTAGGTCGACGTTTCGTTCGAAATAGCCGTGCAAAACGACGATTAATGCAAGAAATTCGTGTTACTGGACAAATCGTAAGCCTTTAACACTATTATGTCGAGCTGAAATGACAGAATCGACGAAACTCGAGATATTTCGTTCTCGGTGTAGATCGATTTTTCGTTCGATACAGCCGTGCAGAACATCGTTCAATGCAAGAAGTTCGTGTTTTCGGACGATTCGAACAATTCTGACACATATACGCCGACCTCAGATGCCAGATTCGTTTGAAACTCGAGACATCTCGTTTCTCGGTGTAGATCAACTTTTCGTTTGAATCAACTGTGCGAGTCGACGCTTATGGCATAAACTTAGTCTTTCGAGACAAAATGCATAGTTTCAACATACTTATGTTAAACTAAAATGACAGAAACGTTCGAAACTCTGGGAATCACGATTCTCGGTGTTCGATTTTTCGTTCGATACAGCCGTGCAAAACATTGTCTAATGAAAGAAGTTCGTGTTTTCGGACGATTTGAACAATTCTGACACATATATGTCGACTCCAGATGCCAGATTCGTTTGAAACTAGAGACATTTCGATTCTCGGTGTAGATCGATTTTTCGGTCGATACGACTGTGCGAGTCGACGCTTATCGCAAGAACTTCGTCATTTGAGACGGAATGCATAGTTTTAAGACATTTATGTTGAACTGAGCAGACAGAATCGTTCGAAACTTAGGACATCACGATTCTCGGTGTAGATCGATCGTTCGCTCGATACAACGGAGCGAGTCAACCCTGATCAAAAGAACTTTGTCTTTCGAGGCGAAATGCATATTTTCAACACTGCTATGTCGAACTGGGATGACAGAATCGTTCGAACGCCGATGAATCTCTCTCTTTCCGCAGTAGATCGATGTTTCGTCCGATACAGCCGTGCAAAACATTGTTCAATCCAAGACGTTCGTGTTTTCGGACGATTTGAACAGCTCTGACACATATACGTCGACCTTAGATGCCAGATTCGTTTGAAACTCCAAATATCTCGATTCTCGGCGCAGATCGATGTTTCGTTCGTTACAGCTGTGCAAAACATCATTCAATGAAAGAATTAAGTCGACTTGGATGAATAAAACGATTCTAACACATCAACGTCGAGCTAAGATCCAGGGATGTTCGAAACTCAGGTTATCTCGTTTCTCGGTGATCGATTTTCCAGCCGATACGTTTGTGCAAAACGACGGTTAACGCGAGAATTTCGTGTTTCTCGACAAATTGTAGGATTTTGACACGTAGGCGTCAAGCGGAGATGCCAGAATCGTCCGAAACTTGGGACATCTCGGATTCTTATGTAGGTCGACGTTTCGTTCGAAATAGCCGTGCAAAACGACGATTAATGCAAGAAATTCGTGTTACTGGACAAATTGTAATACTTTAACACTATTATGTCGAGCTGAAATGACAGAATCGACGAAACTCGAGATATTTCGTTCTCGGTGTAGATCGATGTTCCGTTCCATGCAGCTGTGCAGAACATCGTTCAATGCAAGAAGTTCGTGTTTTCGGACGATTCTAATAATTCTGACACATATATGTCGACCTCAGATGCCAGATTCGTTTGAAACTCAATACATCTCGTTTTTCGGTGTAGATCAATTTTTCGTTTGTATCAACCGTGCGCGTCGACGCTTATAGCATAAACTTTGTCTTACGAGACAAAATCCATAGTTCTAACACATTTATGTCGAACTGAGAAAACAGAATCGTTCGAAACTTGGGACATCCCGATTCTCGGTGTAGATTGATGTTTTGTTTGTTACAGCCTTGAGAGACGACGTTTTACGCAAGGACACCGTTTTTCGAGACAAAACAAATGGTTTCAACACTTTAATGTCAAACCAAGATGACAGAATCTTCCAAAACTCAGGATATCTTTATTTTCGGTGTAGATCAATTGTTCGTTCGATACAACGGGGCGAGTCAACGCATATCGCAAGAACTCCGTCTTCCGAGACGGAAAGCATAATTTCAACACTTCTATGACTCATTGAGATGACAAAATCGTTCGAAAATCGAGAAATCTTAATCCTCGTTTACCTATTTTTGGTTTGATACAGGCGTGGAAAACTACTATTCATGGAAGAATTTAGCGTTACTGGATGAATTGCACAATTTTAACACTCTTATGGTGAGCTAAAATGACAAAATCGTTCGAAATTCGGGACATCTCGATTTTGGGTGTCGATCGGTGTTTCGTTCGATACAGTCGCGCGAAACATTATTCCATGCAAGAGATTAGTGGTTTTGAATAAATTAAACGATTCTGACACATCAACGTCGAGCTGAGATGCCGGGATTGTCCGAAACTCAGGTCATCTCGTTTCTCGGTCTAGATCGATGTTTCGTTCGTTCCAGCCGCGGACGACGACGTTTATCAAAAGTTTCCGTTTTTCGAGACAAAATGGATGGTCTAACACTTTTATGTCAAACTAAGATGACAGAAGCTTCCGAAACTCAGGTCATCTCAATTCTCGGTGTAGATCGATTGTTCGCTCGATACAACGGGGCAAGTCAACGCTGATTTGCAAGAACTTCGTCTTTCGAGGCAAAATGCATAATTCGAACACTTCTATGTCGAACTGAAATGACAGAATCGTTCGAAAGTCAAGACATCTCGATTCTCGGTGTAGATCGACTTTTCGGTCGATACAACCGTGCGAGTCGACGCTTACCAAAAGAACTTCGTCTTTCGAGACAAAATGCATAGTTACAACATTCTTATAATGAAGTAAAATGACAGAAACTTTCGAAACTTGGGAAATCACGATTCTCGGTGTTCGATTCTTCGTTCGATACAGCCATGCACAACGACAATTGATGCAATAATCTCGTGTTCCTGGTTAAATCGTACAATTTTGACACGCTCACGTTGAGCTGAAAGCGAGAATAGTTCGAAACTGGGGAAATCTCGATTCTTGGCGCAGATCGATGTTTCGTTCAATACAGTCGTGCAAAACATCATTCAATGCAAGAATTAAGTCGTTTCGGATGAATTAAACGATTTTGACACATCAACGCCGAGCTGAGATCCAGGATTGTTCGAAACTCAGGTCATCTCGTTTCTCGGTGATCGATTTTCCAGCCGATACGTTTGTGCAAATCGACGGTTAACGCGAGAATTTCGTGTTCCTCGACAAATTGTAGGATTCTGACACGTAGGCGTCAAGCGGAGATGCCAGAATCGTCCGAAACTTGGGACATCTCGGATTTTTATGTAGGTCGACGTTTCGTTCGAAATAGCCGTGCAAAACGACGATTAATGCAAGAAATTCGTGTTACTGGACAAATCGTAAGCCTTTAACACTATTATGTCGAGCTGAAATGACAGAATCGACGAAACTCGAGATATTTCGTTCTCGGTGTAGATCGTTTTTTCGTTCGATACAGCCGTGCAGAACATCGTTCAATGCAAGAAGTTCGTGTTTTCGGACGATTCGAACAATTCTGACACATATACGCCGACCTCAGATGCCAGATTCGTTTGAAACTCGAGACATCTCGTTTCTCGGTGTAGATCAACTTTTCGTTTGAATCAACTGTGCGAGTCGACGCTTATAGCATAAACTTTGTCTTACGAGACAAAATCCATAGTTCTAACACATTTATGTCGAACTGAGAAAACAGAATCGTTCGAAACTTGGGACATCCCGATTCTCGGTGTAGATTGATGTTTTGTTTGTTACAGCCTTGAGAGACGACGTTTTACGCAAGGACACCGTTTTTCGAGACAAAACAAATGGTTTCAACACTTTAATGTCAAACCAAGATGACAGAATCTTCCAAAACTCAGGATATCTTTATTTTCGGTGTAGATCAATTGTTCGTTCGATACAACGGGGCGAGTCAACGCATATCGCAAGAACTCCGTCTTCCGAGACAGAAAGCATAATTTCAACACTTCTATGACTCATTGAGATGACAAAATCGTTCGAAAATCGAGAAATCTTAATCCTCGTTTACCTATTTTTGGTTTAATACAGGCGTGGAAAACTACTATTCATGGAAGAATTTAGCGTTACTGGATGAATTGCACAATTTTAACACTCTTATGGTGAGCTAAAATGACAAAATCGTTCGAAATTCGGGACATCTCGATTTTCGGTGTCGATCGGTGTTTCGTTCGATACAGTCGCGCGAAACATTATTCCATGCAAGAGATTAGTGGTTTTGAATAAATTAAACGATTCTGACACATCAACGTCGAGCTGAGATGCCGGGATTGTCCGAAACTCAGGTCATCTCGTTTCTCGGTCTAGATCGATGTTTCGTTCGTTCCAGCCGCGGACGACGACGTTTATCAAAAGTTTCCGTTTTTCGAGACAAAATGGATGGTCTAACACTTTTATGTCAAACTAAGATGACAGAAGCTTCCGAAACTCAGGTCATCTCAATTCTCGGTGTAGATCGATTGTTCGCTCGATACAACGGGGCAAGTCAACGCTGATTTGCAAGAACTTCGTCTTTCGAGGCAAAATGCATAATTCGAACACTTCTATGTCGAACTGAAATGACAGAATCGTTCGAAAGTCAAGACATCTCGATTCTCGGTGTAGATCGACTTTTCGGTCGATACAACCGTGCGAGTCGACGCTTACCAAAAGAACTTCGTCTTTCGAGACAAAATGCATAGTTACAACATTCTTATAACGAAGTAAAATGACAAAAACGTTCGAAACTTGGGAAATCACGATTCTCGGTGTTCGATTCTTCGTTCGATACAGCCATGCACAACGACAATTGATGCAATAATCTCGTGTTCCTGGTTAAATCGTACAATTTTGACACGTTCACGTTGAGCTGAAAGCGAGAATAGTTCGAAACTCGGGAAATCTCGATTCTTGGCGCAGATCGATGTTTCGTTCGATACAGTCGTGCAAAACATCATTCAATGCAAGAATTAAGTCGTTTCGGATGAATTAAACGATTTTGACACATCAACGCCGAGCTGAGATCCAGGATTGTTCGAAACTCAGGTCATCTCGTTTCTCGGTGATCGATTTTCCAGCCGATACGTTTGTGCAAAACGACAGTTAACGCGAGAATTTCGTGTTTCTCGACAAATTGTAGGATTTTGACACGTAGGCGTCAAGCGGAGATGCCAGAATCGTCCGAAACTTAGGACATCTCGGATTCTTATGTAGGTCGACGTTTCGTTCGAAATAGCCGTGCATAACGACGATTAATGCAAGAAATTCGTGTTACTGGACAAATTGTAACACTTTAACACTATTATGTCGAGCTGAAATGACAGAATCGACGAAACTCGAGATATTTCGTTCTCGGTGTAGATCGATGTTCCGTTCGATACAGCCGTGCAGAACATCGTTCAATGCAAGAAGTTCGTGTTTTCGGACGACTCTAATAATTCTGACACATATATGTCGACCTCAGATGCCAGATTCGTTTGAAACTCAATACATCTCGTTTTTCGGTGTAGATCAATTTTTCGTTTGTATCAACCGTACGCGTCGACGCTTATAGCATAAACTTTGTCTTACGAGACAAAATCCATAGTTCTAACACATTTATGTCGAACTGAGAAAACAGAATCGTTCGAAACTTGGGACATCCCGATTCTCGGTGTAGATTGATGTTTTGTTTGTTACAGCCTTGAGAGACGACGTTTTACGCAAGGACACCGTTTTTCGAGACAAAACAAATGGTTTCAACACTTTAATGTCAAACCAAGATGACAGAATCTTCCAAAACTCAGGATATCTTTATTTTCGGTGTAGATCAACTGTTCGTTCGATACAACGGGGCGAGTCAACGCATATCGCAAGAACTCCGTCTTCCGAGACGGAATGCATAATTTCAACACTTCTATGACTCATTGAGATGACAAAATCGTTCGAAAATCGAGAAATCTTAATCCTCGTTTACCTATTTTTGGTTTGATACAGGCGTGGAAAACTACTATTGATGGAAGAATTTAGCGTTACTGGATGAATTGCACAATTTTAACACTCTTATGGTGAGCTAAAATGACGAAATCGTTCGAAATTCGGGACATCTCGATTTTGGGTGTCGATCGGTGTTTCGTTCGATACAGCCGCGCAAAACATTATTCCATGCAAGAGATTAGTGGTTTGGAATAAATTAAACGATTCTGACACATCAACGTCGAGCTGAGATGCCGGGATTGTCCGAAACTCAGGTCATCTCGTTTCTCGGTCTAGATCGATGTTTCGTTCGTTCCAGCCGCGGACGACGACGTTTATCAAAAGTTTCCGTTTTTCGAGACAAAATGGATGGTCTAACACTTTTATGTCAAACTAAGATGACAGAAGCTTCCGAAACTCAGGTCATCTCAATTCTCGGTGTAGATCGATTGTTCGCTCGATACAACGGGGCAAGTCAACGCTGATTTGCAAGAACTTCGTCTTTCGAGGCAAAATGCATAATTCGAACACTTCTATGTCGAACTGAAATGACAGAATCGTTCGAAAGTCAAGACATCTCGATTCTCGGTGTAGATCGACTTTTCGGTCGATACAACCGTGCGAGTCGACGCTTACCAAAAGAACTTCGTCTTTCGAGACAAAATGCATAGTTACAACATTCTTATAACGAAGTAAAATGACAGAAACTTTCGAAACTTGGGAAATCACGATTCTCGGTGTTCGATTCTTCGTTCGATACAGCCATGCACAACGACAATTGATGCAATAATCTCGTGTTCCTGGTTAAATCGTACAATTTTGACACGCTCACGTTGAGCTGAAAGCGAGAATAGTTCGAAACTGGGGAAATCTCGATTCTTGGCGCAGATCGATGTTTCGTTCAATACAGTCGTGCAAAACATCATTCAATGCAAGAATTAAGTCGTTTCGGATGAATTAAACGATTTTGACACATCAACGCCGAGCTGAGATCCAGGATTGTTCGAAACTCAGGTCATCTCGTTTCTCGGTGATCGATTTTCCAGCCGATACGTTTGTGCAAAACGACGGTTAACGCGAGAATTTCGTGTTTCTCGACAAATTGTAGGATTCTGACACGTAGGCGTCAAGCGGAGATGCCAGAATCGTCCGAAACTTGGGACATCTCGGATTCTTATGTAGGTCGACGTTTCGTTCGAAATAGCTTTGCAAAACGACGATTAATGCAAGAAATTCGTGTTACTGGACAAATCGTAAGCCTTTAACACTATTATGTCGAGCTGAAATGACAGAATCGACGAAACTCGAGATATTTCGTTCTCGGTGTAGATCGATTTTTCGTTCGATACAGCCGTGCAGAACATCGTTCGATGCAAGAAGTTCGTGTTTTCGGACGATTCGAACAATTCTGACACATATACGCCGACCTCAGATGCCAGATTCGTTTGAAACTCGAGACATCTCGTTTCTCGGTGTAGATCAACTTTTCGTTTGAATCAACTGTGCGAGTCGACGCTTATGGCATAAACTTAGTCTTTCGAGACAAAATGCATAGTTTCAACATACTTATGTTAAACTAAAATGACAGAAACGTTCGAAACTCTGGGAATCACGATTCTCGGTGTTCGATTTTTCGTTCGATACAGCCGTGCAAAACATTGTCTAATGAACGAAGTTCGTGTTTTCGGACGATTTGAACAATTCTGACACATATATGTCGACTCCAGATGCCAGATTCGTTTGAAACTAGAGACATTTCGATTCTCGGTGTAGATCGATTTTTCGGTCGATACGACTGTGCGAGTCGACGCTTATCGCAAGAACTTCGTCATTTGAGACGGAATGCATAGTTTTAAGACATTTATGTTGAACTGAGCAGACAGAATCGTTCGAAACTTAGGACATCACGATTCTCGGTGTAGATCGATCGTTCGCTCGATACAACGGAGCGAGTCAACCCTGATCAAAAGAACTTTGTCTTTCGAGGCGAAATGCATATTTTCAACACTGCTATGTCGAACTGGGATGACAGAATCGTTCGAACGCCGATAAATCTCTCTCTTTCCGCAGTAGATCGATGTTTCGTTCGATACAGCCGTGCAAAACATTGTTCAATCCAAGACGTTCGTGTTTTCGGACGATTTGAACAGCTCTGACACATATACGTCGACCTTAGATGCCAGATTCGTTTGAAACTCCAAATATCTCGATTCTCGGTGCAGATCGATGTTTCGTTCGTTACAGCTGTGCAAAACATCATTCAATGAAAGAATTAAGTCGACTTGGATGAATAAAACGATTCTAACACATCAACGTCGAGCTAAGATCCAGGGATGTTCGAAACTCAGGTCATCTCGTTTCTCGGTGATCGATTTTCCAGCCGATACGTTTGTGCAAAACGACGGTTAACGCGAGAATTTCGTGTTTCTCGACAAATTGTAGGATTTTGACACGTAGGCGTCAAGCGGAGATGCCAGAATCGTCCGAAACTTGGGACATCTCGGATTCTTATGTAGGTCGACGTTTCGTTCGAAATAGCCGTGCAAAACGACGATTAATGCAAGAAATTCGTGTTACTGGACAAATTGTAATACTTTAACACTATTATGTCGAGCTGAAATGACAGAATCGACGAAACTCGAGATATTTCGTTCTCGGTGTAGATCGATGTTCCGTTCGATGCAGCTGTGCAGAACATCGTTCAATGCAAGAAGTTCGTGTTTTCGGACGATTCTAATAATTCTGACACATATATGTCGACCTCAGATGCCAGATTCGTTTGAAACTCAATACATCTCGTTTTTCGGTGTAGATCAATTTTTCGTTTGTATCAACCGTGCGCGTCGACGCTTATAGCATAAACTTTGTCTTACGAGACAAAATCCATAGTTCTAACACATTTATGTCGAACTGGGAAAACAGAATCGTTCGAAACTTGGGACATCCCGATTCTCGGTGTAGATTGATGTTTTGTTTGTTACAGCCTTGAGAGACGACGTTTTACGCAAGGACACCGTTTTTCGAGACAAAACAAATGGTTTCAACACTTTAATGTCAAACCAAGATGACAGAATCTTCCAAAACTCAGGATATCTTTATTTTCGGTGTAGATCAATTGTTCGTTCGATACAACGGGGCGAGTCAACGCATATCGCAAGAACTCCGTCTTCCGAGACAGAAAGCATAATTTCAACACTTCTATGACTCATTGAGATGACAAAATCGTTCGAAAATCGAGAAATCTTAATCCTCGTTTACCTATTTTTGGTTTGATACAGGCGTGGAAAACTACTATTCATGGAAGAATTTAGCGTTACTGGATGAATTGCACAATTTTAACACTCTTATGGTGAGCTAAAATGACAAAATCGTTCGAAATTCGGGACATCTCGATTTTCGGTGTCGATCGGTGTTTCGTTCGATACAGTCGCGCGAAACATTATTCCATGCAAGAGATTAGTGGTTTTGAATAAATTAAACGATTCTGACACATCAACGTCGAGCTGAGATGCCGGGATTGTCCGAAACTCAGGTCATCTCGTTTCTCGGTCTAGATCGATGTTTCGTTCGTTCCAGCCGCGGACGACGACGTTTATCAAAAGTTTCCGTTTTTCGAGACAAAATGGATGGTCTAACACTTTTATGTCAAACTAAGATGACAGAAGCTTCCGAAACTCAGGTCATCTCAATTCTCGGTGTAGATCGATTGTTCGCTCGATACAACGGGGCAAGTCAACGCTGATTTGCAAGAACTTCGTCTTTCGAGGCAAAATGCATAATTCGAACACTTCTATGTCGAACTGAAATGACAGAATCGTTCGAAAGTCAAGACATCTCGATTCTCGGTGTAGATCGACTTTTCGGTCGATACAACCGTGCGAGTCGACGCTTACCAAAAGAACTTCGTCTTTCGAGACAAAATGCATAGTTACAACATTCTTATAACGAAGTAAAATGACAAAAACGTTCGAAACTTGGGAAATCACGATTCTCGGTGTTCGATTCTTCGTTCGATACAGCCATGCACAACGACAATTGATGCAATAATCTCGTGTTCCTGGTTAAATCGTACAATTTTGACACGTTCACGTTGAGCTGAAAGCGAGAATAGTTCGAAACTCGGGAAATCTCGATTCTTGGCGCAGATCGATGTTTCGTTCGATACAGTCGTGCAAAACATCATTCAATGCAAGAATTAAGTCGTTTCGGATGAATTAAACGATTTTGACACATCAACGCCGAGCTGAGATCCAGGATTGTTCGAAACTCAGGTCATCTCGTTTCTCGGTGATCGATTTTCCAGCCGATACGTTTGTGCAAAACGACAGTTAACGCGAGAATTTCGTGTTTCTCGACAAATTGTAGGATTTTGACACGTAGGCGTCAAGCGGAGATGCCAGAATCGTCCGAAACTTAGGACATCTCGGATTCTTATGTAGGTCGACGTTTCGTTCGAAATAGCCGTGCATAACGACGATTAATGCAAGAAATTCGTGTTACTGGACAAATTGTAACACTTTAACACTATTATGTCGAGCTGAAATGACAGAATCGACGAAACTCGAGATATTTCGTTCTCGGTGTAGATCGATGTTCCGTTCGATACAGCCGTGCAGAACATCGTTCAATGCAAGAAGTTCGTGTTTTCGGACGACTCTAATAATTCTGACACATATATGTCGACCTCAGATGCCAGATTCGTTTGAAACTCAATACATCTCGTTTTTCGGTGTAGATCAATTTTTCGTTTGTATCAACCGTACGCGTCGACGCTTATAGCATAAACTTTGTCTTACGAGACAAAATCCATAGTTCTAACACATTTATGTCGAACTGAGAAAACAGAATCGTTCGAAACTTGGGACATCCCGATTCTCGGTGTAGATTGATGTTTTGTTTGTTACAGCCTTGAGAGACGACGTTTTACGCAAGGACACCGTTTTTCGAGACAAAACAAATGGTTTCAACACTTTAATGTCAAACCAAGATGACAGAATCTTCCAAAACTCAGGATATCTTTATTTTCGGTGTAGATCAACTGTTCGTTCGATACAACGGGGCGAGTCAACGCATATCGCAAGAACTCCGTCTTCCGAGACGGAATGCATAATTTCAACACTTCTATGACTCATTGAGATGACAAAATCGTTCGAAAATCGAGAAATCTTAATCCTCGTTTACCTATTTTTGGTTTGATACAGGCGTGGAAAACTACTATTGATGGAAGAATTTAGCGTTACTGGATGAATTGCACAATTTTAACACTCTTATGGTGAGCTAAAATGACGAAATCGTTCGAAATTCGGGACATCTCGATTTTGGGTGTCGATCGGTGTTTCGTTCGATACAGCCGCGCAAAACATTATTCCATGCAAGAGATTAGTGGTTTGGAATAAATTAAACGATTCTGACACATCAACGTCGAGCTGAGATGCCGGGATTGTCCGAAACTCAGGTCATCTCGTTTCTCGGTCTAGATCGATGTTTCGTTCGTTCCAGCCGCGGACGACGACGTTTATCAAAAGTTTCCGTTTTTCGAGACAAAATGGATGGTCTAACACTTTTATGTCAAACTAAGATGACAGAAGCTTCCGAAACTCAGGTCATCTCAATTCTCGGTGTAGATCGATTGTTCGCTCGATACAACGGGGCAAGTCAACGCTGATTTGCAAGAACTTCGTCTTTCGAGGCAAAATGCATAATTCGAACACTTCTATGTCGAACTGAAATGACAGAATCGTTCGAAAGTCAAGACATCTCGATTCTCGGTGTAGATCGACTTTTCGGTCGATACAACCGTGCGAGTCGACGCTTACCAAAAGAACTTCGTCTTTCGAGACAAAATGCATAGTTACAACATTCTTATAACGAAGTAAAATGACAGAAACTTTCGAAACTTGGGAAATCACGATTCTCGGTGTTCGATTCTTCGTTCGATACAGCCATGCACAACGACAATTGATGCAATAATCTCGTGTTCCTGGTTAAATCGTACAATTTTGACACGCTCACGTTGAGCTGAAAGCGAGAATAGTTCGAAACTGGGGAAATCTCGATTCTTGGCGCAGATCGATGTTTCGTTCAATACAGTCGTGCAAAACATCATTCAATGCAAGAATTAAGTCGTTTCGGATGAATTAAACGATTTTGACACATCAACGCCGAGCTGAGATCCAGGATTGTTCGAAACTCAGGTCATCTCGTTTCTCGGTGATCGATTTTCCAGCCGATACGTTTGTGCAAAACGACGGTTAACGCGAGAATTTCGTGTTTCTCGACAAATTGTAGGATTCTGACACGTAGGCGTCAAGCGGAGATGCCAGAATCGTCCGAAACTTGGGACATCTCGGATTCTTATGTAGGTCGACGTTTCGTTCGAAATAGCTTTGCAAAACGACGATTAATGCAAGAAATTCGTGTTACTGGACAAATCGTAAGCCTTTAACACTATTATGTCGAGCTGAAATGACAGAATCGACGAAACTCGAGATATTTCGTTCTCGGTGTAGATCGATTTTTCGTTCGATACAGCCGTGCAGAACATCGTTCGATGCAAGAAGTTCGTGTTTTCGGACGATTCGAACAATTCTGACACATATACGCCGACCTCAGATGCCAGATTCGTTTGAAACTCGAGACATCTCGTTTCTCGGTGTAGATCAACTTTTCGTTTGAATCAACTGTGCGAGTCGACGCTTATGGCATAAACTTAGTCTTTCGAGACAAAATGCATAGTTTCAACATACTTATGTTAAACTAAAATGACAGAAACGTTCGAAACTCTGGGAATCACGATTCTCGGTGTTCGATTTTTCGTTCGATACAGCCGTGCAAAACATTGTCTAATGAACGAAGTTCGTGTTTTCGGACGATTTGAACAATTCTGACACATATATGTCGACTCCAGATGCCAGATTCGTTTGAAACTAGAGACATTTCGATTCTCGGTGTAGATCGATTTTTCGGTCGATACGACTGTGCGAGTCGACGCTTATCGCAAGAACTTCGTCATTTGAGACGGAATGCATAGTTTTAAGACATTTATGTTGAACTGAGCAGACAGAATCGTTCGAAACTTAGGACATCACGATTCTCGGTGTAGATCGATCGTTCGCTCGATACAACGGAGCGAGTCAACCCTGATCAAAAGAACTTTGTCTTTCGAGGCGAAATGCATATTTTCAACACTGCTATGTCGAACTGGGATGACAGAATCGTTCGAACGCCGATAAATCTCTCTCTTTCCGCAGTAGATCGATGTTTCGTTCGATACAGCCGTGCAAAACATTGTTCAATCCAAGACGTTCGTGTTTTCGGACGATTTGAACAGCTCTGACACATATACGTCGACCTTAGATGCCAGATTCGTTTGAAACTCCAAATATCTCGATTCTCGGTGCAGATCGATGTTTCGTTCGTTACAGCTGTGCAAAACATCATTCAATGAAAGAATTAAGTCGACTTGGATGAATAAAACGATTCTAACACATCAACGTCGAGCTAAGATCCAGGGATGTTCGAAACTCAGGTCATCTCGTTTCTCGGTGATCGATTTTCCAGCCGATACGTTTGTGCAAAACGACGGTTAACGCGAGAATTTCGTGTTTCTCGACAAATTGTAGGATTTTGACACGTAGGCGTCAAGCGGAGATGCCAGAATCGTCCGAAACTTGGGACATCTCGGATTCTTATGTAGGTCGACGTTTCGTTCGAAATAGCCGTGCAAAACGACGATTAATGCAAGAAATTCGTGTTACTGGACAAATTGTAATACTTTAACACTATTATGTCGAGCTGAAATGACAGAATCGACGAAACTCGAGATATTTCGTTCTCGGTGTAGATCGATGTTCCGTTCGATGCAGCTGTGCAGAACATCGTTCAATGCAAGAAGTTCGTGTTTTCGGACGATTCTAATAATTCTGACACATATATGTCGACCTCAGATGCCAGATTCGTTTGAAACTCAATACATCTCGTTTTTCGGTGTAGATCAATTTTTCGTTTGTATCAACCGTGCGCGTCGACGCTTATAGCATAAACTTTGTCTTACGAGACAAAATCCATAGTTCTAACACATTTATGTCGAACTGAGAAAACAGAATCGTTCGAAACTTGGGACATCCCGATTCTCGGTGTAGATTGATGTTTTGTTTGTTACAGCCTTGAGAGACGACGTTTTACGCAAGGACACCGTTTTTCGAGACAAAACAAATGGTTTCAACACTTTAATGTCAAACCAAGATGACAGAATCTTCCAAAACTCAGGATATCTTTATTTTCGGTGTAGATCAATTGTTCGTTCGATACAACGGGGCGAGTCAACGCATATCGCAAGAACTCCGTCTTCCGAGACGGAAAGCATAATTTCAACACTTCTATGACTCATTGAGATGACAAAATCGTTCGAAAATCGAGAAATCTTAATCCTCGTTTACCTATTTTTGGTTTGATACAGGCGTGGAAAACTACTATTCATGGAAGAATTTAGCGTTACTGGATGAATTGCACAATTTTAACACTCTTATGGTGAGCTAAAATGACAAAATCGTTCGAAATTCGGGACATCTCGATTTTCGGTGTCGATCGGTGTTTCGTTCGATACAGTCGCGCGAAACATTATTCCATGCAAGAGATTAGTGGTTTTGAATAAATTAAACGATTCTGACACATCAACGTCGAGCTGAGATGCCGGGATTGTCCGAAACTCAGGTCATCTCGTTTCTCGGTCTAGATCGATGTTTCGTTCGTTCCAGCCGCGGACGACGACGTTTATCAAAAGTTTCCGTTTTTCGAGACAAAATGGATGGTCTAACACTTTTATGTCAAACTAAGATGACAGAAGCTTCCGAAACTCAGGTCATCTCAATTCTCGGTGTAGATCGATTGTTCGCTCGATACAACGGGGCAAGTCAACGCTGATTTGCAAGAACTTCGTCTTTCGAGGCAAAATGCATAATTCGAACACTTCTATGTCGAACTGAAATGACAGAATCGTTCGAAAGTCAAGACATCTCGATTCTCGGTGTAGATCGACTTTTCGGTCGATACAACCGTGCGAGTCGACGCTTACCAAAAGAACTTCGTCTTTCGAGACAAAATGCATAGTTACAACATTCTTATAACGAAGTAAAATGACAAAAACGTTCGAAACTTGGGAAATCACGATTCTCGGTGTTCGATTCTTCGTTCGATACAGCCATGCACAACGACAATTGATGCAATAATCTCGTGTTCCTGGTTAAATCGTACAATTTTGACACGTTCACGTTGAGCTGAAAGCGAGAATAGTTCGAAACTCGGGAAATCTCGATTCTTGGCGCAGATCGATGTTTCGTTCAATACAGTCGTGCAAAACATCATTCAATGCAAGAATTAAGTCGTTTCGGATGAATTAAACGATTTTGACACATCAACGCCGAGCTGAGATCCAGGATTGTTCGAAACTCAGGTCATCTCGTTTCTCGGTGATCGATTTTCCAGCCGATACGTTTGTGCAAATCGACGGTTAACGCGAGAATTTCGTGTTCCTCGACAAATTGTAGGATTCTGACACGTAGGCGTCAAGCGGAGATGCCAGAATCGTCCGAAACTTGGGACATCTCGGATTTTTATGTAGGTCGACGTTTCGTTCGAAATAGCCGTGCAAAACGACGATTAATGCAAGAAATTCGTGTTACTGGACAAATCGTAAGCCTTTAACACTATTATGTCGAGCTGAAATGACAGAATCGACGAAACTCGAGATATTTCGTTCTCGGTGTAGATCGATTTTTCGTTCGATACAGCCGTGCAGAACATCGTTCAATGCAAGAAGTTCGTGTTTTCGGACGATTCGAACAATTCTGACACATATACGCCGACCTCAGATGCCAGATTCGTTTGAAACTCGAGACATCTCGTTTCTCGGTGTAGATCAACTTTTCGTTTGAATCAACTGTGCGAGTCGACGCTTATAGCATAAACTTTGTCTTACGAGACAAAATCCATAGTTCTAACACATTTATGTCGAACTGAGAAAACAGAATCGTTCGAAACTTGGGACATCCCGATTCTCGGTGTAGATTGATGTTTTGTTTGTTACAGCCTTGAGAGACGACGTTTTACGCAAGGACACCGTTTTTCGAGACAAAACAAATGGTTTCAACACTTTAATGTCAAACCAAGATGACAGAATCTTCCAAAACTCAGGATATCTTTATTTTCGGTGTAGATCAATTGTTCGTTCGATACAACGGGGCGAGTCAACGCATATCGCAAGAACTCCGTCTTCCGAGACGGAAAGCATAATTTCAACACTTCTATGACTCATTAAGATGACAAAATCGTTCGAAAATCGAGAAATCTTAATCCTCGTTTACCTTCTTTTGGTTTGATCCAGGCGTGGAAAACTACTATTCATGGAAGAATTTAGCGTTACTGGATGAATTGCACAATTTTAACACTCTTATGGTGAGCTAAAATGACGAAATCGTTCGAAATTCGGGACATCTCGATTTTCGGTGTCGATCGGTGTTTCGTTCGATACAGCCGCGCAAAACATTATTCCATGCAAGAGATTAGTGGTTTTGAATAAATTAAACGATTCTGACACATCAACGTCGAGCTGAGATGCCGGGATTGTCCGAAACTCAGGTCATCTCGTTTCTCGGTCTAGATCGATGTTTCGTTCGTTCCAGCCGCGGACGACGACGTTTATCAAAAGTTTCCGTTTTTCGAGACAAAATGGATGGTCTAACACTTTTATGTCAAACTAAGATGACAGAAGCTTCCGAAACTCAGGTCATCTCAATTCTCGGTGTAGATCGATTGTTCGCTCGATACAACGGGGCAAGTCAACGCTGATTTGCAAGAACTTCGTCTTTCGAGGCAAAATGCATAATGCGAACACTTCTATGTCGAACTGAAATGACAGAATCGTTCGAAAGTCAAGACATCTCGATTCTCGGTGTAGATCGACTTTTCGGTCGATACAACCGTGCGAGTCGACGCTTACCAAAAGAACTTCGTCTTTCGAGACAAAATGCATAGTTACAACATTCTTATAACGAAGTAAAATGACAGAAACTTTCGAAACTTGGGAAATAACGATTCTCGGTGTTCGATTCTTCGTTCGATACAGCCATGCACAACGACAATTGATGCAATAATCTCGTGTTCCTGGTTAAATCGTACAATTTTGACACGCTCACGTTGAGCTGAAAGCGAGAATAGTTCGAAACTGGGGAAATCTCGATTCTTGGCGCAGATCGATGTTTCGTTCAATACAGTCGTGCAAAACATCATTCAATGCAAGAATTAAGTCGTTTCGGATGAATTAAACGATTTTGACACATCGACGCCGAGCTGAGATCCAGGATTGTTCGAAACTCAGGTCATCTCGTTTCTCGGTGATCGATTTTCCAGCCGATACGTTTGTGCAAAACGACGGTTAACGCGAGAATTTCGTGTTTCTCGACAAATTGTAGGATTCTGACACGTAGGCGTCAAGCGGAGATGCCAGAATCGTCCGAAACTTGGGACATCTCGGATTCTTATGTAGGTCGACGTTTCGTTCGAAATAGCCGTGCAAAACGACGATTAATGCAAGAAATTCGTGTTACTGGACAAATTGTAACACTTTAACACTATTATGTCGAGCTGAAATGACAGAATCGACGAAACTCGAGATATTTCGTTCTCGGTGTAGATCGATGTTCCGTTCGATACAGCCGTGCAGAACATCGTTCAATGCAAGAAGTTCGTGTTTTCGGACGACTCTAATAATTCTGACACATATATGTCGACCTCAGATGCCAGATTCGTTTGAAACTCAATACATCTCGTTTTTCGGTGTAGATCAATTTTTCGTTTGTATCAACCGTACGCGTCGACGCTTATAGCATAAACTTTGTCTTACGAGACAAAATCCATAGTTCTAACACATTTATGTCGAACTGAGAAAACAGAATCGTTCGAAACTTGGGACATCCCGATTCTCGGTGTAGATTGATGTTTTGTTTGTTACAGCCTGGAGAGACGACGTTTTACGCAAGGACACCGTTTTTCGAGACAAAACAAATGGTTTCAACACTTTAATGTCAAACCAAGATGACAGAATCTTCCAAAACTCAGGATATCTTTATTTTCGGTGTAGATCAATTGTTCGTTCGATACAACGGGGCGAGTCAACGCATATCGCAAGAACTCCGTCTTCCGAGACGGAATGCATAATTTCAACACTTCTATGACTCATTGAGATGACAAAATCGTTCGAAAATCGAGAAATCTTAATCCTCGTTTACCTATTTTTGGTTTAATACAGGCGTGGAAAACTACTATTCATGGAAGAATTTAGTGTTACTGGATGAATTGCACAATTTTAACACTCTTATGGTGAGCTAAAATGACGAAATCGTTCGAAATTCGGGACATCTCGATTTTGGGTGTCGATCGGTGTTTCGTTCGATACAGCCGCGCAAAACATTATTCCATGCAAGAGATTAGTGGTTTTGAATAAATTAAACGATTCTGACACATCAACGTCGAGCTGAGATGCCGGGATTGTCCGAAACTCAGGTCATCTCGTTTCTCGGTCTAGATCGATGTTTCGTTCGTTCCAGCCGCGGACGACGACGTTTATCAAAAGTTTCCGTTTTTCGAGACAAAATGGATGGTCTAACACTTTTATGTCAAACTAAGATGACAGAAGCTTCCGAAACTCAGGTCATCTCAATTCTCGGTGTAGATCGATTGTTCGCTCGATACAACGGGGCAAGTCAACGCTGATTTGCAAGAACTTCGTCTTTCGAGGCAAAATGCATAATGCGAACACTTCTATGTCGAACTGAAATGACAGAATCGTTCGAAAGTCAAGACATCTCGATTCTCGGTGTAGATCGACTTTTCGGTCGATACAACCGTGCGAGTCGACGCTTACCAAAAGAACTTCGTCTTTCGAGACAAAATGCATAGTTACAACATTCTTATAACGAAGTAAAATGACAGAAACTTTCGAAACTTGGGAAATCACGATTCTCGGTGTTCGATTCTTCGTTCGATACAGCCATGCACAACGACAATTGATGCAATAATCTCGTGTTCCTGGTTAAATCGTACAATTTTGACACGCTCACGTTGAGCTGAAAGCGAGAATAGTTCGAAACTGGGGAAATCTCGATTCTTGGCGCAGATCGATGTTTCGTTCAATACAGTCGTGCAAAACATCATTCAATGCAAGAATTAAGTCGTTTCGGATGAATTAAACGATTTTGACACATCAACGCCGAGCTGAGATCCAGGATTGTTCGAAACTCAGGTCATCTCGTTTCTCGGTGATCGATTTTCCAGCCGATACGTTTGTGCAAAACGACGGTTAACGCGAGAATTTCGGGTTTCTCGACAAATTGTAGGATTCTGACACGTAGGCGTCAAGCGGAGATGCCAGAATCGTCCGAAACTTGGGACATCTCGGATTCTTATGTAGGTCGACGTTTCGTTCGAAATAGCCGTGCAAAACGACGATTAATTCAAGAAATTCGTGTTACTGGACAAATCGTAAGCCTTTAACACTATTATGTCGAGCTGAAATGACAGAATCGACGAAACTCGAGATATTTCGTTCTCGGTGTAGATCGATTTTTCGTTCGATACAGCTGTGCAGAACATCGTTCAATGCAAGAAGTTCGTGTTTTCGGACGATTCGAACAATTCTGACACATATACGCCGACCTCAGATGCCAGATTCGTTTGAAACTCGAGACATCTCGTTTCTCGGTGTAGATCAACTTTTCGTTTGCATCAACTGTGCGAGTCGACGCTTATGGCATAAACTTAGTCTTTCGAGACAAAATGCATAGTTTCAACATACTTATGTTAAACTAAAATGACAGAAACGTTCGAAACTCTGGGAATCACGATTCTCGGTGTTCGATTTTTCGTTCGATACAGCCGTGCAAAACATTGTCTAATGAAAGAAAATCGTGTTTTCGGACGATTTGAACAATTCTGACACATATATGTCGACTCCAGATGCCAGATTCGTTTGAAACTAGAGACATTTCGATTCTCGGTGTAGATCGATTTTTCGGTCGATACGACTGTGCGAGTCGACGCTTATCGCAAGAACTTCGTCATTTGAGACGGAATGCATAGTTTTAAGACATTTATGTTGAACTGAGCAGACAGAATCGTTCGAAACTTAGGACATCACGATTCTCGGTGTAGATCGATCGTTCGCTCGATACAACGGAGCGAGTCAACCCTGATCAAAAGAACTTTGTCTTTCGAGGCGAAATGCATATTTTCAACACTGCTATGTCGAACTGGGATGACAGAATCGTTCGAACGCCGATAAATCTCTCTCTTTCCGCAGTAGATCGATGTTTCGTTCGATTCAGCCGTGCAAAACATTGTTCAATCCAAGACGTTCGTGTTTTCGGACGATTTGAACAGCTCTGACACATATACGTCGACCTTAGATGCCAGATTCGTTTGAAACTCCAAATATCTCGATTCTCGGCGCAGATCGATGTTTCGTTCGTTACAGCTGTGCAAAACTTCATTCAATAAAAGAATTAAGTCGACTTGGATGAATAAAACGATTTTGACACATCAACGCCGAGCTGAGATCCAGGATTGTTCGAAACTCAGGTCATCTCGTTTCTCGGTGATTGATTTTCCAGCCGATACGTTTGTGCAAAACGACGGTTAACGCGAGAATTTCGTGTTTCTCGACAAATTGTAGGATTCTGACACGTAGGCGTCAAGCGGAGATGCCAGAATCGTCCGAAACTTGGGACATCCCGGATTCTTATGTAGGTCGACGTTTCGTTCGAAATAGCCGTGCAAAACGACGATTAACGCAAGAAATTCGTGTTACGGGACAAATCGTAAGGCTTCAACACTATTATGTTGAGCTGAAATGACAGAATCGACGAAACTCGAGATATTTCGTTCTCGGTGTAGATCGATGTTTCGTTCGATACAGCCGTGCAGAACATCGTTCAATGCAAGAAGTTCGTGTTTTCGGACGATTCGAACAATTCTGACACATATACGCCGACCTCAGATGCCAGATTCCTTTGAAACTCGAGACATCTCGTTTCTCGGTGTGGATCAACTTTTCGTTTGAATCAACTGTGCGAGTCGACGCTTATAGCATAAACTTAGTCTTTCGAGACAAAATGCATAGTTTCAACATACTTATGTTAAACTAAAATGACAGAAACGTTCGAAACTCTGGAAATCACGATTCTCGGTGTTCGATTTTTCGTTCGATACAGATGTGCAAAACGACAATTCATGCAAGAATTTCGTATTTCTGGTTAAATCGTACAATTTTGACACGCTTACGTTGAGCTGAAAGCGAGAATCGTTCGAAACTCGGGAAATCTCGATTCTCGGCGCAGCTCGATGTTTCGTTCGTTACAGCCGTGCAAAACATTGTTCAATGCAAGAAGTACGTGTTTTCGGACCATTTGAACGATTCTGACACATATACGTCGACCTTAGATGCCAGATTCGTTTGAAACTTAGTATATCTCGATTCTCGGTGTAGATCAATTTTTAGGTCGATACAACCGTGCGAGTCGACGCTTTCCGCAAGAACTTCGTTTTTCGGGACTAAATGCATAGGTTCAACATTTTCATGTTGAACCAAAATGACAGAAACGTCCGAAACTAGGGAAATCACGATTCTCGTCGTTCGATTTTTCGTTCGATACAGCCGTGCAAAACGACAATCCATGCAAGAATTACGTGTTCCTGGTCAAATCGAACAATTTTGACACGCTTACGTTTAGCTGAGAGCGAGAATCGTTCGAAACTTGGGACATCTCGGATTCTTATGTAAGTCGACGTTTCGTTCGAAATAGCCGTGCATAACGACGATTAATGCAAGAAATTCGTGTTACTGGACAAATTGTAACACTTTAACACTATTATGTCGAGCTGAAATGACAGAATCGACGAAACTCGAGATATTTCGTTCTCGGTGTAGATCGATTTTTCGTTCGATACAGCCGTGCAGAACATCGTTCAATGCAAGAAGTTCGTGTTTTCGGACGATTCGAACAATTCTGACACATATACGCCGACCTCAGATGCCAGATTCGTTTGAAACTCGAGACATCTCGTTTCTCGGTGTAGATCAACTTTTCGTTTGAATCAACTGTGCGAGTCGACGCTTATGGCATAAACTTAGTCTTTCGAGACAAAATGCATAGTTTCAACATACTTATGTTAAACTAAAATGACAGAAACGTTCGAAACTCTGGGAATCACGATTCTCGGTGTTCGATTTTTCGTTCGATACAGCCGTGCAAAACATTGTCTAATGAAAGAAAATCGTGTTTTCGGACGATTTGAACAATTCTGACACATATATGTCGACTCCAGATGCCAGATTCGTTTGAAACTAGAGACATTTCGATTCTCGGTGTAGATCGATTTTTCGGTCGATACGACTGTGCGAGTCGACGCTTATCGCAAGAACTTCGTCATTTGAGACGGAATGCATAGTTTTAAGACATTTATGTTGAACTGAGCAGACAGAATCGTTCGAAACTTAGGACATCACGATTCTCGGTGTAGATCGATCGTTCGCTCGATACAACGGAGCGAGTCAACCCTGATCAAAAGAACTTTGTCTTTCGAGGCGAAATGCATATTTTCAACACTGCTATGTCGAACTGGGATGACAGAATCGTTCGAACGCCGATAAATCTCTCTCTTTCCGCAGTAGATCGATGTTTCGTTCGATTCAGCCGTGCAAAACATTGTTCAATCCAAGACGTTCGTGTTTTCGGACGATTTGAACAGCTCTGACACATATACGTCGACCTTAGATGCCAGATTCGTTTGAAACTCCAAATATCTCGATTCTCGGCGCAGATCGATGTTTCGTTCGTTACAGCTGTGCAAAACTTCATTCAATAAAAGAATTAAGTCGACTTGGATGAATAAAACGATTTTGACACATCAACGCCGAGCTGAGATCCAGGATTGTTCGAAACTCAGGTCATCTCGTTTCTCGGTGATTGATTTTCCAGCCGATACGTTTGTGCAAAACGACGGTTAACGCGAGAATTTCGTGTTTCTCGACAAATTGTAGGATTCTGACACGTAGGCGTCAAGCGGAGATGCCAGAATCGTCCGAAACTTGGGACATCCCGGATTCTTATGTAGGTCGACGTTTCGTTCGAAATAGCCGTGCAAAACGACGATTAACGCAAGAAATTCGTGTTACGGGACAAATCGTAAGGCTTCAACACTATTATGTTGAGCTGAAATGACAGAATCGACGAAACTCGAGATATTTCGTTCTCGGTGTAGATCGATGTTTCGTTCGATACAGCCGTGCAGAACATCGTTCAATGCAAGAAGTTCGTGTTTTCGGACGATTCGAACAATTCTGACACATATACGCCGACCTCAGATGCCAGATTCCTTTGAAACTCGAGACATCTCGTTTCTCGGTGTGGATCAACTTTTCGTTTGAATCAACTGTGCGAGTCGACGCTTATAGCATAAACTTAGTCTTTCGAGACAAAATGCATAGTTTCAACATACTTATGTTAAACTAAAATGACAGAAACGTTCGAAACTCTGGAAATCACGATTCTCGGTGTTCGATTTTTCGTTCGATACAGATGTGCAAAACGACAATTCATGCAAGAATTTCGTATTTCTGGTTAAATCGTACAATTTTGACACGCTTACGTTGAGCTGAAAGCGAGAATCGTTCGAAACTCGGGAAATCTCGATTCTCGGCGCAGCTCGATGTTTCGTTCGTTACAGCCGTGCAAAACATTGTTCAATGCAAGAAGTACGTGTTTTCGGACCATTTGAACGATTCTGACACATATACGTCGACCTTAGATGCCAGATTCGTTTGAAACTTAGTATATCTCGATTCTCGGTGTAGATCAATTTTTAGGTCGATACAACCGTGCGAGTCGACGCTTTCCGCAAGAACTTCGTTTTTCGGGACTAAATGCATAGGTTCAACATTTTCATGTTGAACCAAAATGACAGAAACGTCCGAAACTAGGGAAATCACGATTCTCGTCGTTCGATTTTTCGTTCGATACAGCCGTGCAAAACGACAATCCATGCAAGAATTACGTGTTCCTGGTCAAATCGAACAATTTTGACACGCTTACGTTTAGCTGAGAGCGAGAATCGTTCGAAACTTGGGACATCTCGGATTCTTATGTAAGTCGACGTTTCGTTCGAAATAGCCGTGCATAACGACGATTAATGCAAGAAATTCGTGTTACTGGACAAATTGTAACACTTTAACACTATTATGTCGAGCTGAAATGACAGAATCGACGAAACTCGAGATATTTCGTTCTCGGTGTAGATCGATTTTTCGTTCGATACAGCCGTGCAGAACATCGTTCAATGCAAGAAGTTCGTGTTTTCGGACGATTCGAACAATTCTGACACATATACGCCGACCTCAGATGCCAGATTCGTTTGAAACTCGAGACATCTCGTTTCTCGGTGTAGATCAACTTTTCGTTTGAATCAACTGTGCGAGTCGACGCTTATGGCATAAACTTAGTCTTTCGAGACAAAATGCATAGTTTCAACATACTTATGTTAAACTAAAATGACAGAAACGTTCGAAACTCTGGGAATCACGATTCTCGGTGTTCGATTTTTCGTTCGATACAGCCGTGCAAAACATTGTCTAATGAAAGAAAATCGTGTTTTCGGACGATTTGAACAATTCTGACACATATATGTCGACTCCAGATGCCAGATTCGTTTGAAACTAGAGACATTTCGATTCTCGGTGTAGATCGATTTTTCGGTCGATACGACTGTGCGAGTCGACGCTTATCGCAAGAACTTCGTCATTTGAGACGGAATGCATAGTTTTAAGACATTTATGTTGAACTGAGCAGACAGAATCGTTCGAAACTTAGGACATCACGATTCTCGGTGTAGATCGATCGTTCGCTCGATACAACGGAGCGAGTCAACCCTGATCAAAAGAACTTTGTCTTTCGAGGCGAAATGCATATTTTCAACACTGCTATGTCGAACTGGGATGACAGAATCGTTCGAACGCCGATAAATCTCTCTCTTTCCGCAGTAGATCGATGTTTCGTTCGATTCAGCCGTGCAAAACATTGTTCAATCCAAGACGTTCGTGTTTTCGGACGATTTGAACAGCTCTGACACATATACGTCGACCTTAGATGCCAGATTCGTTTGAAACTCCAAATATCTCGATTCTCGGCGCAGATCGATGTTTCGTTCGTTACAGCTGTGCAAAACTTCATTCAATAAAAGAATTAAGTCGACTTGGATGAATAAAACGATTTTGACACATCAACGCCGAGCTGAGATCCAGGATTGTTCGAAACTCAGGTCATCTCGTTTCTCGGTGATTGATTTTCCAGCCGATACGTTTGTGCAAAACGACGGTTAACGCGAGAATTTCGTGTTTCTCGACAAATTGTAGGATTCTGACACGTAGGCGTCAAGCGGAGATGCCAGAATCGTCCGAAACTTGGGACATCCCGGATTCTTATGTAGGTCGACGTTTCGTTCGAAATAGCCGTGCAAAACGACGATTAACGCAAGAAATTCGTGTTACGGGACAAATCGTAAGGCTTCAACACTATTATGTTGAGCTGAAATGACAGAATCGACGAAACTCGAGATATTTCGTTCTCGGTGTAGATCGATGTTTCGTTCGATACAGCCGTGCAGAACATCGTTCAATGCAAGAAGTTCGTGTTTTCGGACGATTCGAACAATTCTGACACATATACGCCGACCTCAGATGCCAGATTCCTTTGAAACTCGAGACATCTCGTTTCTCGGTGTGGATCAACTTTTCGTTTGAATCAACTGTGCGAGTCGACGCTTATAGCATAAACTTAGTCTTTCGAGACAAAATGCATAGTTTCAACATACTTATGTTAAACTAAAATGACAGAAACGTTCGAAACTCTGGAAATCACGATTCTCGGTGTTCGATTTTTCGTTCGATACAGATGTGCAAAACGACAATTCATGCAAGAATTTCGTATTTCTGGTTAAATCGTACAATTTTGACACGCTTACGTTGAGCTGAAAGCGAGAATCGTTCGAAACTCGGGAAATCTCGATTCTCGGCGCAGCTCGATGTTTCGTTCGTTACAGCCGTGCAAAACATTGTTCAATGCAAGAAGTACGTGTTTTCGGACCATTTGAACGATTCTGACACATATACGTCGACCTTAGATGCCAGATTCGTTTGAAACTTAGTATATCTCGATTCTCGGTGTAGATCAATTTTTAGGTCGATACAACCGTGCGAGTCGACGCTTTCCGCAAGAACTTCGTTTTTCGGGACTAAATGCATAGGTTCAACATTTTCATGTTGAACCAAAATGACAGAAACGTCCGAAACTAGGGAAATCACGATTCTCGTCGTTCGATTTTTCGTTCGATACAGCCGTGCAAAACGACAATCCATGCAAGAATTACGTGTTCCTGGTCAAATCGAACAATTTTGACACGCTTACGTTTAGCTGAGAGCGAGAATCGTTCGAAACTTGGGACATCTCGGATTCTTATGTAAGTCGACGTTTCGTTCGAAATAGCCGTGCATAACGACGATTAATGCAAGAAATTCGTGTTACTGGACAAATTGTAACACTTTAACACTATTATGTCGAGCTGAAATGACAGAATCGACGAAACTCGAGATATTTCGTTCTCGGTGTAGATCGATTTTTCGTTCGATACAGCCGTGCAGAACATCGTTCAATGCAAGAAGTTCGTGTTTTCGGACGATTCGAACAATTCTGACACATATACGCCGACCTCAGATGCCAGATTCGTTTGAAACTCGAGACATCTCGTTTCTCGGTGTAGATCAACTTTTCGTTTGAATCAACTGTGCGAGTCGACGCTTATGGCATAAACTTAGTCTTTCGAGACAAAATGCATAGTTTCAACATACTTATGTTAAACTAAAATGACAGAAACGTTCGAAACTCTGGGAATCACGATTCTCGGTGTTCGATTTTTCGTTCGATACAGCCGTGCAAAACATTGTCTAATGAAAGAAGTTCGTGTTTTCGGACGATTTGAACGATTCTGACACATATATGTCGACTCCAGATGCCAGATTCGTTTGAAACTAGAGACATTTCGATTCTCGGTGTAGATCGATTTTTCGGTCGATACGACTGTGCGAGTCGACGCTTATCGCAAGAACTTCGTCATTTGAGACAGAATGCATAGTTTTAAGACATTTATGTTGAACTGAGCAGACAGAATCGTTCGAAACTTAGGACATCACGATTCTCGGTGTAGATCGATCGTTCGCTCGATACAACGGAGCGAGTCAACCCTGATCAAAAGAACTTTGTCTTTCGAGGCGAAATGCATATTTTCAACACTGCTATGTCGAACTGGGATGCCAGAATCGTTCGAACGCCGATAAATCTCTCTTTCCGCAGTAGATCGATGTTTCGTTTGATACAGCCGTGCAAAACATTGTTCAATCCAAGACGTTCGTGTTTTCGGACGATTTGAACAGCTCTGACACATATACGTCGACCTTAGATGCCAGATTCGTTTGAAACTCCAAATATCTCGATTCTCGGCGCAGATCGATGTTTCGTTCGTTACAGCTGTGCAAAACATCATTCAATGAAAGAATTAAGTCGACTTGGATGAATAAAACGATTCTAACACATCAACGTCGAGCTAAGATCCAGGATTGTTCGAAACTCAGGTCATCTCGTTTCTCGGTGATCGATTTTCCAGCCGAAACGTTTGTGCAAAACGACGGTTAACGCGAGAATTTCGTGTTTCTCGACAAATTGTAGGATTCTGACACGTAGGCGTCAAGCGGAGATGCCAGAATCGTCCGAAACTTGGGACATCTCGGATTCTTATGTAGGTCGACGTTTCGTTCGAAATAGCCGTGCAAAACGACGATTAATGCAAGAAATTCGTGTTACTGGACAAATCGTAAGCCTTTAACACTATTATGTCGAGCTGAAATGACAGAATCGACGAAACTCGAGATATTTCGTTCTCGGTGTAGATCGATTTTTCGTTCGATACAGCCGTGCAGAACATCGTTCAATGCAAGAAGTTCGTGTTTTCGGACGATTCGAACAATTCTGACACATATACGCCGACCTCAGATGCAAGATTCGTTTGAAACTCGAGACAACTCGTTTCTCGGTGTAGATCAACTTTTCGTTTGAATCAACTGTGCGAGTCGACGCTTATGGCATAAACTTAGTCTTTCGAGACAAAATGCATAGTTTCAACATACTTATGTTAAACTAAAATGACAGAAACGTTCGAAACTATGGGAATCACGATTCTCGGTGTTCGATTTTTCGTTCGATACAGCCGTGCAAAACATTGTCTAATGAAAGAAGTTCGTGTTTTCGGACGATTTGGACAATTCTGACACATATATGTCGACTCCAGATGCCAGATTCGTTTGAAACTAGAGACATTTCGATTCTCGGTGTAGATCGATTTTTCGGTCGATACGACTGTGCGAGTCGACGCTTATCGCAAGAACTTCGTCATTTGAAACAGAATGCATAGTTTTAAGACATTTATGTTGAACTGAGCAAACAGAATCATTTCGAAACTTAGGACATCACGATTCTCGGTGTAGATCGATCGTTCGCTCGATACAACGGAGCGAGTCAACCCTGATCGAAAGAACTTTGTCTTTCGAGGCGAAATGCATATTTTCAACACTGCTATGTCGAACTGGGATGACAGAATCGTTCGAACGCCGATAAATCTCTCTTTCCGCAGTAGATCGATGTTTCGTTCGATACAGCCGTGCAAATATTGTTCAATCCAAGACGTTCGTGTTTTCGGACGATTTGAACAGCTCTGACACATATACGTCGACCTTAGATGCCAGATTCGTTTGAAACTCCAAATATCTCGATTCTCGGCGCAGATCGATGTTTCGTTCGTTATAGCTGTGCAAAACATCATTCAATGAAAGAATTAAATCGACTTGGATGAATAAAACGATTCTAACACATCAACGTCGAGCTAAGATCCAGGGATGTTCGAAACTCAGGTCATCTCGTTTCTCGGTGATCGATTTTCCAGCCAATACGTTTGTGCAAAACGACGGTTAACGCGAGAATTTCGTGTTTCTCGACAAATTGTAGGATTTTGACACGTAGGCGTCAAGCGGAGATGCCAGAATCGTCCGAAACTTGGGACATCTCGGATTCTTATGTAGGTCGACGTTTCGTTCGAAATAGCCGTGCAAAACGACGATTAATGCAAGAAATTCGTGTTACTGGACAAATTGTAATACTTTAACACTATTATGTCGAGCTAAAATGACAGAATCGACGAAACTCGAGATATTTCGTTCTCGGTGTAGATCGATGTTCCGTTCGATGCAGCCGTGCAGAACATCGTTCAATGCAAGAAGTTCGTGTTTTCGGACGATTCTAATAATTCTGACACATATATGTCGACCTCAGATGCCAGATTCGTTTGAAACTCAATACATCTCGTTTTTCGGTGTAGATCAATTTTTCGTTTGTATCAACCGTGCGCGTCGACGCTTATAGCATAAACTTTGTCTTACGAGACAAAATCCATAGTTCTAACACATTTATGTCGAACTGAGAAAACAGAATCGTTCGAAACTTGGGACATCCCGATTCTCGGTGTAGATTGATGTTTTGTTTGTTACAGCCTTGAGAGACGACGTTTTACGCAAGGACACCGTTTTTCGAGACAAAACAAATGGTTTCAACACTTTAATGTCAAACCAAGATGACAGAATCTTCCAAAACTCAGGATATCTTCATTTTCGGTGTAGATCAATTGTTCGTTCGATACAACGGGGCGAGTCAACGCATATCGCAAGAACTCCGTCTTCCGAGACGGAATGCATAATTTCAACACTTCTATGACTCATTGAGATGACAAAATCGTTCGAAAATCGAGAAATCTTAATCCTCGTTTACCTTCTTTTGGTTTGATCCAGGCGTGGAAAACTACTATTCATGGAAGAATTTAGCGTTACTGGATGAATTGCACAATTTTAACACTCTTATGGTGAGCTAAAATGACGAAATCGTTCGAAATTCGGGACATCTCGATTTTCGGTGTCGATCGGTGTTTCGTTCGATACAGCCGCGCAAAACATTATTCCATGCAAGAGATTAGTGGTTTTGAATAAATTAAACGATTCTGACACATCAACGTCGAGCTGAGATGCCGGGATTGTCCGAAACTCAGGTCATCTCGTTTCTCGGTCTAGATCGATGTTTCGTTCGTTCCAGCCGCGGACGACGACGTTTATCAAAAGTTTCCGTTTTTCGAGACAAAATGGATGGTCTAACACTTTTATGTCAAACTAAGATGACAGAAGCTTCCGAAACTCAGGTCATCTCAATTCTCGGTGTAGATCGATTGTTCGCTCGATACAACGGGGCAAGTCAACGCTGATTTGCAAGAACTTCGTCTTTCGAGGCAAAATGCATAATGCGAACACTTCTATGTCGAACTGAAATGACAGAATCGTTCGAAAGTCAAGACATCTCGATTCTCGGTGTAGATCGACTTTTCGGTCGATACAACCGTGCGAGTCGACGCTTACCAAAAGAACTTCGTCTTTCGAGACAAAATGCATAGTTACAACATTCTTATAACGAAGTAAAATGACAGAAACTTTCGAAACTTGGGAAATAACGATTCTCGGTGTTCGATTCTTCGTTCGATACAGCCATGCACAACGACAATTGATGCAATAATCTCGTGTTCCTGGTTAAATCGTACAATTTTGACACGCTCACGTTGAGCTGAAAGCGAGAATAGTTCGAAACTGGGGAAATCTCGATTCTTGGCGCAGATCGATGTTTCGTTCAATACAGTCGTGCAAAACATCATTCAATGCAAGAATTAAGTCGTTTCGGATGAATTAAACGATTTTGACACATCAACGCCGAGCTGAGATCCAGGATTGTTCGAAACTCAGGTCATCTCGTTTCTCGGTGATCGATTATCCAGCCGATACGTTTGTGCAAAACGACGGTTAACGCGAGAATTTCGTGTTTCTCGACAAATTGTAGGATTCTGACACGTAGGCGTCAAGCGGAGATGCCAGAATCGTCCGAAACTTGGGACATCTCGGATTCTTATGTAGGTCGACGTTTCGTTCGAAATAGCCGTGCAAAACGACGATTAATGCAAGAAATTCGTGTTACTGGACAAATTGTAACATTTTAACACTATTATGTAGAGCTGAAATGACAGAATCGACGGAACTCGAGATATTTCGTTCTCGGTGTAGATCGATGTTCCGTTCGATACAGCCGTGCAGAACATCGTTCAATGCAAGAAGTTCGTGTTTTCGGACGACTCTAATAATTCTGACACATATATGTCGACCTCAGATGCCAGATTCGTTTGAAACTCAATACATCTCGTTTTTCGGTGTAGATCAATTTTTCGTTTGTATCAACCGTACGCGTCGACGCTTATAGCATAAACTTTGTCTTACGAGACAAAATCCATAGTTCTAACACATTTATGTCGAACTGAGAAAACAGAATCGTTCGAAACTTGGGACATCCCGATTCTCGGTGTAGATTGATGTTTTGTTTGTTACAGCCTGAAGAGACGACGTTTTACGCAAGGACACCGTTTTTCGAGACAAAACAAATGGTTTCAACACTTTAATGTCAAACCAAGATGACAGAATCTTCCAAAACTCAGGATATCTTTATTTTCGGTGTAGATCAATTGTTCGTTCGATACAACGGGGCGAGTCAACGCATATCGCAAGAACTCCGTCTTCCGAGACGGAATGCATAATTTTAACACTTCTATGACTCATTGAGATGACAAAATCGTTCGAAAATCGAGAAATCTTAATCCTCGTTTACCTATTTTTGGTTTAATACAGGCGTGGAAAACTACTATTCATGGAAGAATTTAGTGTTACTGGATGAATTGCACAATTTTAACACTCTTATGGTGAGCTAAAATGACGAAATCGTTCGAAATTCGGGACATCTCGATTTTCGGTGTCGATCGGTGTTTCGTTCGATACAGCCGCGCAAAACATTATTCCATGCAAAAGATTAGTGGTTTGGAATAAATTAAACGATTCTGACACATCAACGTCGAGCTGAGATGCCGGGATTGTCCGAAACTCAGGTCATCTCGTTTCTCGGTCTAGATCGATGTTTCGTTCGTTCCAGCCGCGGACGACGACGTTTATCAAAAGTTTCCGTTTTTCGAGACAAAATGGATGGTCTAACACTTTTATGTCAAACTAAGATGACAGAAGCTTCCGAAACTCAGGTCATCTCAATTCTCGGTGTAGATCGATTGTTCGCTCGATACAACGGGGCAAGTCAACGCTGATTTGCAAGAACTTCGTCTTTCGAGGCAAAATGCATAATGCGAACACTTCTATGTCGAACTGAAATGACAGAATCGTTCGAAAGTCAAGACATCTCGATTCTCGGTGTAGATCGACTTTTCGGTCGATACAACCGTGCGAGTCGACGCTTACCAAAAGAACTTCGTCTTTCGAGACAAAATGCATAGTTACAACATTCTTATAACGAAGTAAAATGACAGAAACTTTCGAAACTTGGGAAATAACGATTCTCGGTGTTCGATTCTTCGTTCGATACAGCCATGCACAACGACAATTGATGCAATAATCTCGTGTTCCTGGTTAAATCGTACAATTTTGACACGCTCACGTTGAGCTGAAAGCGAGAATAGTTCGAAACTGGGGAAATCTCGATTCTTGGCGCAGATCGATGTTTCGTTCAATACAGTCGTGCAAAACATCATTCAATACAAGAATTAAGTCGTTTCGGATGAATTAAACGATTTTGACACATCAACGCCGAGCTGAGATCCAGGATTGTTCGAAACTCAGGTCATCTCGTTTCTCGGTGATCGATTTTCCAGCCGATACGGTTGTGCAAAACGACGGTTAACGCGAGAATTTCGTGTTTCTCGACAAATTGTAGGATTCTGACACGTAGGCGTCAAGCGGAGATGCCAGAATCGTCCGAAACTTGGGACATCTCGGATTCTTATGTAGGTCGACGTTTCGTTCGAAATAGCCGTGCAAAACGACGATTAATGCAAGAAATTCGTGTTACTGGACAAATCGTAAGCCTTTAACACTATTATGTCGAGCTGAAATGACAGAATCGACGAAACTCGAGATATTTCGTTCTCGGTGTAGATCGATTTTTCGTTCGATACAGCCGTGCAGAACATCGTTCAATGCAAGAAGTTCGTGTTTTCGGACGATTCGAACAATTCTGACACATATACGCCGACCTCAGATGCCAGATTCCTTTGAAACTCGAGACATCTCGTTTCTCGGTGTGGATCAACTTTTCGTTTGAATCAACTGTGCGAGTCGACGCTTATAGCATAAACTTAGTCTTTCGAGACAAAATGCATAGTTTCAACATACTTATGTTAAACTAAAATGACAGAAACGTTCGAAACTCTGGAAATCACGATTCTCGGTGTTCGATTTTTCGTTCGATACAGATGTGCAAAACGACAATTCATGCAAAAATTTCGTATTTCTGGTCAAATCGTACAATTTTGACACGCTTACGTTGAGCTGAAAGCGAGAATCGTTCGAAACTCGGGAAATCTCGATTCTCGGCGCAGCTCGATGTTTCGTTCGTTACAGCCGTGCAAAACATTGTTCAATGCAAGAAGTACGTGTTTTCGGACCATTTGAACGATTCTGACACATATACGTCGACCTTAGATGCCAGATTCGTTTGAAACTTAGTATATCTCGATTCTCGGTGTAGATCAATTTTTAGGTCGATACAACCGTGCGAGTCGACGCTTTCCGCAAGAACTTCGTTTTTCGGGACTAAATGCATAGGTTCAACATTTTCATGTTGAACCAAAATGACAGAAACGTCCGAAACTAGGGAAATCACGATTCTCGTCGTTCGATTTTTCGTTCGATACAGCCGTGCAAAACGACAATCCATGCAAGAATTACGTGTTCCTGGTCAAATCGAACAATTTTGACACGCTTACGTTTAGCTGAGAGCGAGAATCGTTCGAAACTTGGGACATCTCGGATTCTTATGTAAGTCGACGTTTCGTTCGAAATAGCCGTGCATAACGACGATTAATGCAAGAAATTCGTGTTACTGGACAAATTGTAACACTTTAACACTATTATGTCGAGCTGAAATGACAGAATCGACGAAACTCGAGATATTTCGTTCTCGGTGTAGATCGATTTTTCGTTCGATACAGCCGTGCAGAACATCGTTCAATGCAAGAAGTTCGTGTTTTCGGACGATTCGAACAATTCTGACACATATACGCCGACCTCAGATGCCAGATTCGTTTGAAACTCGAGACATCTCGTTTCTCGGTGTAGATCAACTTTTCGTTTGAATCAACTGTGCGAGTCGACGCTTATGGCATAAACTTAGTCTTTCGAGACAAAATGCATAGTTTCAACATACTTATGTTAAACTAAAATGACAGAAACGTTCGAAACTCTGGGAATCACGATTCTCGGTGTTCGATTTTTCGTTCGATACAGCCGTGCAAAACATTGTCTAATGAAAGAAAATCGTGTTTTCGGACGATTTGAACAATTCTGACACATATATGTCGACTCCAGATGCCAGATTCGTTTGAAACTAGAGACATTTCGATTCTCGGTGTAGATCGATTTTTCGGTCGATACGACTGTGCGAGTCGACGCTTATCGCAAGAACTTCGTCATTTGAAACAGAATGCATAGTTTTAAGACATTTATGTTGAACTGAGCAAACAGAATCATTTCGAAACTTAGGACATCACGATTCTCGGTGTAGATCGATCGTTCGCTCGATACAACGGAGCGAGTCAACCCTGATCGAAAGAACTTTGTCTTTCGAGGCGAAATGCATATTTTCAACACTGCTATGTCGAACTGGGATGACAGAATCGTTCGAACGCCGATAAATCTCTCTCTTTCCGCAGTAGATCGATGTTTCGTTCGATTCAGCCGTGCAAAACATTGTTCAATCCAAGACGTTCGTGTTTTCGGACGATTTGAACAGCTCTGACACATATACGTCGACCTTAGATGCCAGATTCGTTTGAAACTCCAAATATCTCGATTCTCGGCGCAGATCGATGTTTCGTTCGTTACAGCTGTGCAAAACATCATTCAATGAAAGAATTAAGTCGACTTGGATGAATAAAACGATTCTAACACATCAACGTCGAGCTAAGATCCAGGATTGTTCGAAACTCAGGTCATCTCGTTTCTCGGTGATCGATTTTCCAGCCGAAACGTTTGTGCAAAACGACGGTTAACGCGAGAATTTCGTGTTTCTCGACAAATTGTAGGATTCTGACACGTAGGCGTCAAGCGGAGATGCCAGAATCGTCCGAAACTTGGGACATCTCGGATTCTTATGTAGGTCGACGTTTCGTTCGAAATAGCCGTGCAAAACGACGATTAATGCAAGAAATTCGTGTTACTGGACAAATCGTAAGCCTTTAACACTATTATGTCGAGCTGAAATGACAGAATCGACGAAACTCGAGATATTTCGTTCTCGGTGTAGATCGATTTTTCGTTCGATACAGCCGTGCAGAACATCGTTCAATGCAAGAAGTTCGTGTTTTCGGACGATTCGAACAATTCTGACACATATACGCCGACCTCAGATGCAAGATTCGTTTGAAACTCGAGACAACTCGTTTCTCGGTGTAGATCAACTTTTCGTTTGAATCAACTGTGCGAGTCGACGCTTATGGCATAAACTTAGTCTTTCGAGACAAAATGCATAGTTTCAACATACTTATGTTAAACTAAAATGACAGAAACGTTCGAAACTATGGGAATCACGATTCTCGGTGTTCGATTTTTCGTTCGATACAGCCGTGCAAAACATTGTCTAATGAAAGAAGTTCGTGTTTTCGGACGATTTGGACAATTCTGACACATATATGTCGACTCCAGATGCCAGATTCGTTTGAAACTAGAGACATTTCGATTCTCGGTGTAGATCGATTTTTCGGTCGATACGACTGTGCGAGTCGACGCTTATCGCAAGAACTTCGTCATTTGAAACAGAATGCATAGTTTTAAGACATTTATGTTGAACTGAGCAAACAGAATCATTTCGAAACTTAGGACATCACGATTCTCGGTGTAGATCGATCGTTCGCTCGATACAACGGAGCGAGTCAACCCTGATCGAAAGAACTTTGTCTTTCGAGGCGAAATGCATATTTTCAACACTGCTATGTCGAACTGGGATGACAGAATCGTTCGAACGCCGATAAATCTCTCTTTCCGCAGTAGATCGATGTTTCGTTCGATACAGCCGTGCAAATATTGTTCAATCCAAGACGTTCGTGTTTTCGGACGATTTGAACAGCTCTGACACATATACGTCGACCTTAGATGCCAGATTCGTTTGAAACTCCAAATATCTCGATTCTCGGCGCAGATCGATGTTTCGTTCGTTATAGCTGTGCAAAACATCATTCAATGAAAGAATTAAATCGACTTGGATGAATAAAACGATTCTAACACATCAACGTCGAGCTAAGATCCAGGGATGTTCGAAACTCAGGTCATCTCGTTTCTCGGTGATCGATTTTCCAGCCAATACGTTTGTGCAAAACGACGGTTAACGCGAGAATTTCGTGTTTCTCGACAAATTGTAGGATTTTGACACGTAGGCGTCAAGCGGAGATGCCAGAATCGTCCGAAACTTGGGACATCTCGGATTCTTATGTAGGTCGACGTTTCGTTCGAAATAGCCGTGCAAAACGACGATTAATGCAAGAAACTCGTGTTACTGGACAAATTGTAATACTTTAACACTATTATGTCGAGCTAAAATGACAGAATCGACGAAACTCGAGATATTTCGTTCTCGGTGTAGATCGATGTTCCGTTCGATGCAGCCGTGCAGAACATCGTTCAATGCAAGAAGTTCGTGTTTTCGGACGATTCTAATAATTCTGACACATATATGTCGACCTCAGATGCCAGATTCGTTTGAAACTCAATACATCTCGTTTTTCGGTGTAGATCAATTTTTCGTTTGTATCAACCGTGCGCGTCGACGCTTATAGCATAAACTTTGTCTTACGAGACAAAATCCATAGTTCTAACACATTTATGTCGAACTGAGAAAACAGAATCGTTCGAAACTTGGGACATCCCGATTCTCGGTGTAGATTGATGTTTTGTTTGTTACAGCCTTGAGAGACGACGTTTTACGCAAGGACACCGTTTTTCGAGACAAAACAAATGGTTTCAACACTTTAATGTCAAACCAAGATGACAGAATCTTCCAAAACTCAGGATATCTTCATTTTCGGTGTAGATCAATTGTTCGTTCGATACAACGGGGCGAGTCAACGCATATCGCAAGAACTCCGTCTTCCGAGACGGAATGCATAATTTCAACACTTCTATGACTCATTGAGATGACAAAATCGTTCGAAAATCGAGAAATCTTAATCCTCGTTTACCTTCTTTTGGTTTGATCCAGGCGTGGAAAACTACTATTCATGGAAGAATTTAGCGTTACTGGATGAATTGCACAATTTTAACACTCTTATGGTGAGCTAAAATGACGAAATCGTTCGAAATTCGGGACATCTCGATTTTCGGTGTCGATCGGTGTTTCGTTCGATACAGCCGCGCAAAACATTATTCCATGCAAGAGATTAGTGGTTTTGAATAAATTAAACGATTCTGACACATCAACGTCGAGCTGAGATGCCGGGATTGTCCGAAACTCAGGTCATCTCGTTTCTCGGTCTAGATCGATGTTTCGTTCGTTCCAGCCGCGGACGACGACGTTTATCAAAAGTTTCCGTTTTTCGAGACAAAATGGATGGTCTAACACTTTTATGTCAAACTAAGATGACAGAAGCTTCCGAAACTCAGGTCATCTCAATTCTCGGTGTAGATCGATTGTTCGCTCGATACAACGGGGCAAGTCAACGCTGATTTGCAAGAACTTCGTCTTTCGAGGCAAAATGCATAATGCGAACACTTCTATGTCGAACTGAAATGACAGAATCGTTCGAAAGTCAAGACATCTCGATTCTCGGTGTAGATCGACTTTTCGGTCGATACAACCGTGCGAGTCGACGCTTACCAAAAGAACTTCGTCTTTCGAGACAAAATGCATAGTTACAACATTCTTATAACGAAGTAAAATGACAGAAACTTTCGAAACTTGGGAAATAACGATTCTCGGTGTTCGATTCTTCGTTCGATACAGCCATGCACAACGACAATTGATGCAATAATCTCGTGTTCCTGGTTAAATCGTACAATTTTGACACGCTCACGTTGAGCTGAAAGCGAGAATAGTTCGAAACTGGGGAAATCTCGATTCTTGGCGCAGATCGATGTTTCGTTCAATACAGTCGTGCAAAACATCATTCAATGCAAGAATTAAGTCGTTTCGGATGAATTAAACGATTTTGACACATCAACGCCGAGCTGAGATCCAGGATTGTTCGAAACTCAGGTCATCTCGTTTCTCGGTGATCGATTATCCAGCCGATACGTTTGTGCAAAACGACGGTTAACGCGAGAATTTCGTGTTTCTCGACAAATTGTAGGATTCTGACACGTAGGCGTCAAGCGGAGATGCCAGAATCGTCCGAAACTTGGGACATCTCGGATTCTTATGTAGGTCGACGTTTCGTTCGAAATAGCCGTGCAAGACGACGATTAATGCAAGAAATTCGTGTTACTGGACAAATTGTAACATTTTAACACTATTATGTAGAGCTGAAATGACAGAATCGACGGAACTCGAGATATTTCGTTCTCGGTGTAGATCGATGTTCCGTTCGATACAGCCGTGCAGAACATCGTTCAATGCAAGAAGTTCGTGTTTTCGGACGACTCTAATAATTCTGACACATATATGTCGACCTCAGATGCCAGATTCGTTTGAAACTCAATACATCTCGTTTTTCGGTGTAGATCAATTTTTCGTTTGTATCAACCGTACGCGTCGACGCTTATAGCATAAACTTTGTCTTACGAGACAAAATCCATAGTTCTAACACATTTATGTCGAACTGAGAAAACAGAATCGTTCGAAACTTGGGACATCCCGATTCTCGGTGTAGATTGATGTTTTGTTTGTTACAGCCTGAAGAGACGACGTTTTACGCAAGGACACCGTTTTTCGAGACAAAACAAATGGTTTCAACACTTTAATGTCAAACCAAGATGACAGAATCTTCCAAAACTCAGGATATCTTTATTTTCGGTGTAGATCAATTGTTCGTTCGATACAACGGGGCGAGTCAACGCATATCGCAAGAACTCCGTCTTCCGAGACGGAATGCATAATTTTAACACTTCTATGACTCATTGAGATGACAAAATCGTTCGAAAATCGAGAAATCTTAATCCTCGTTTACCTATTTTTGGTTTAATACAGGCGTGGAAAACTACTATTCATGGAAGAATTTAGTGTTACTGGATGAATTGCACAATTTTAACACTCTTATGGTGAGCTAAAATGACGAAATCGTTCGAAATTCGGGACATCTCGATTTTCGGTGTCGATCGGTGTTTCGTTCGATACAGCCGCGCAAAACATTATTCCATGCAAAAGATTAGTGGTTTGGAATAAATTAAACGATTCTGACACATCAACGTCGAGCTGAGATGCCGGGATTGTCCGAAACTCAGGTCATCTCGTTTCTCGGTCTAGATCGATGTTTCGTTCGTTCCAGCCGCGGACGACGACGTTTATCAAAAGTTTCCGTTTTTCGAGACAAAATGGATGGTCTAACACTTTTATGTCAAACTAAGATGACAGAAGCTTCCGAAACTCAGGTCATCTCAATTCTCGGTGTAGATCGATTGTTCGCTCGATACAACGGGGCAAGTCAACGCTGATTTGCAAGAACTTCGTCTTTCGAGGCAAAATGCATAATGCGAACACTTCTATGTCGAACTGAAATGACAGAATCGTTCGAAAGTCAAGACATCTCGATTCTCGGTGTAGATCGACTTTTCGGTCGATACAACCGTGCGAGTCGACGCTTACCAAAAGAACTTCGTCTTTCGAGACAAAATGCATAGTTACAACATTCTTATAACGAAGTAAAATGACAGAAACTTTCGAAACTTGGGAAATAACGATTCTCGGTGTTCGATTCTTCGTTCGATACAGCCATGCACAACGACAATTGATGCAATAATCTCGTGTTCCTGGTTAAATCGTACAATTTTGACACGCTCACGTTGAGCTGAAAGCGAGAATAGTTCGAAACTGGGGAAATCTCGATTCTTGGCGCAGATCGATGTTTCGTTCAATACAGTCGTGCAAAACATCATTCAATACAAGAATTAAGTCGTTTCGGATGAATTAAACGATTTTGACACATCAACGCCGAGCTGAGATCCAGGATTGTTCGAAACTCAGGTCATCTCGTTTCTCGGTGATCGATTTTCCAGCCGATACGGTTGTGCAAAACGACGGTTAACGCGAGAATTTCGTGTTTCTCGACAAATTGTAGGATTCTGACACGTAGGCGTCAAGCGGAGATGCCAGAATCGTCCGAAACTTGGGACATCTCGGATTCTTATGTAGGTCGACGTTTCGTTCGAAATAGCCGTGCAAAACGACGATTAATGCAAGAAATTCGTGTTACTGGACAAATCGTAAGCCTTTAACACTATTATGTCGAGCTGAAATGACAGAATCGACGAAACTCGAGATATTTCGTTCTCGGTGTAGATCGATTTTTCGTTCGATACAGCCGTGCAGAACATCGTTCAATGCAAGAAGTTCGTGTTTTCGGACGATTCGAACAATTCTGACACATATACGCCGACCTCAGATGCCAGATTCCTTTGAAACTCGAGACATCTCGTTTCTCGGTGTGGATCAACTTTTCGTTTGAATCAACTGTGCGAGTCGACGCTTATAGCATAAACTTAGTCTTTCGAGACAAAATGCATAGTTTCAACATACTTATGTTAAACTAAAATGACAGAAACGTTCGAAACTCTGGAAATCACGATTCTCGGTGTTCGATTTTTCGTTCGATACAGATGTGCAAAACGACAATTCATGCAAAAATTTCGTATTTCTGGTCAAATCGTACAATTTTGACACGCTTACGTTGAGCTGAAAGCGAGAATCGTTCGAAACTCGGGAAATCTCGATTCTCGGCGCAGCTCGATGTTTCGTTCGTTACAGCCGTGCAAAACATTGTTCAATGCAAGAAGTACGTGTTTTCGGACCATTTGAACGATTCTGACACATATACGTCGACCTTAGATGCCAGATTCGTTTGAAACTTAGTATATCTCGATTCTCGGTGTAGATCAATTTTTAGGTCGATACAACCGTGCGAGTCGACGCTTTCCGCAAGAACTTCGTTTTTCGGGACTAAATGCATAGGTTCAACATTTTCATGTTGAACCAAAATGACAGAAACGTCCGAAACTAGGGAAATCACGATTCTCGTCGTTCGATTTTTCGTTCGATACAGCCGTGCAAAACGACAATCCATGCAAGAATTACGTGTTCCTGGTCAAATCGAACAATTTTGACACGCTTACGTTTAGCTGAGAGCGAGAATCGTTCGAAACTTGGGACATCTCGGATTCTTATGTAAGTCGACGTTTCGTTCGAAATAGCCGTGCATAACGACGATTAATGCAAGAAATTCGTGTTACTGGACAAATTGTAACACTTTAACACTATTATGTCGAGCTGAAATGACAGAATCGACGAAACTCGAGATATTTCGTTCTCGGTGTAGATCGATTTTTCGTTCGATACAGCCGTGCAGAACATCGTTCAATGCAAGAAGTTCGTGTTTTCGGACGATTCGAACAATTCTGACACATATACGCCGACCTCAGATGCCAGATTCGTTTGAAACTCGAGACATCTCGTTTCTCGGTGTAGATCAACTTTTCGTTTGAATCAACTGTGCGAGTCGACGCTTATGGCATAAACTTAGTCTTTCGAGACAAAATGCATAGTTTCAACATACTTATGTTAAACTAAAATGACAGAAACGTTCGAAACTCTGGGAATCACGATTCTCGGTGTTCGATTTTTCGTTCGATACAGCCGTGCAAAACATTGTCTAATGAAAGAAAATCGTGTTTTCGGACGATTTGAACAATTCTGACACATATATGTCGACTCCAGATGCCAGATTCGTTTGAAACTAGAGACATTTCGATTCTCGGTGTAGATCGATTTTTCGGTCGATACGACTGTGCGAGTCGACGCTTATCGCAAGAACTTCGTCATTTGAGACGGAATGCATAGTTTTAAGACATTTATGTTGAACTGAGCAGACAGAATCGTTCGAAACTTAGGACATCACGATTCTCGGTGTAGATCGATCGTTCGCTCGATACAACGGAGCGAGTCAACCCTGATCAAAAGAACTTTGTCTTTCGAGGCGAAATGCATATTTTCAACACTGCTATGTCGAACTGGGATGACAGAATCGTTCGAACGCCGATAAATCTCTCTCTTTCCGCAGTAGATCGATGTTTCGTTCGATTCAGCCGTGCAAAACATTGTTCAATCCAAGACGTTCGTGTTTTCGGACGATTTGAACAGCTCTGACACATATACGTCGACCTTAGATGCCAGATTCGTTTGAAACTCCAAATATCTCGATTCTCGGCGCAGATCGATGTTTCGTTCGTTACAGCTGTGCAAAACTTCATTCAATAAAAGAATTAAGTCGACTTGGATGAATAAAACGATTTTGACACATCAACGCCGAGCTGAGATCCAGGATTGTTCGAAACTCAGGTCATCTCGTTTCTCGGTGATTGATTTTCCAGCCGATACGTTTGTGCAAAACGACGGTTAACGCGAGAATTTCGTGTTTCTCGACAAATTGTAGGATTCTGACACGTAGGCGTCAAGCGGAGATGCCAGAATCGTCCGAAACTTGGGACATCCCGGATTCTTATGTAGGTCGACGTTTCGTTCGAAATAGCCGTGCAAAACGACGATTAACGCAAGAAATTCGTGTTACGGGACAAATCGTAAGGCTTCAACACTATTATGTTGAGCTGAAATGACAGAATCGACGAAACTCGAGATATTTCGTTCTCGGTGTAGATCGATGTTTCGTTCGATACAGCCGTGCAGAACATCGTTCAATGCAAGAAGTTCGTGTTTTCGGACGATTCGAACAATTCTGACACATATACGCCGACCTCAGATGCCAGATTCCTTTGAAACTCGAGACATCTCGTTTCTCGGTGTGGATCAACTTTTCGTTTGAATCAACTGTGCGAGTCGACGCTTATAGCATAAACTTAGTCTTTCGAGACAAAATGCATAGTTTCAACATACTTATGTTAAACTAAAATGACAGAAACGTTCGAAACTCTGGAAATCACGATTCTCGGTGTTCGATTTTTCGTTCGATACAGATGTGCAAAACGACAATTCATGCAAGAATTTCGTATTTCTGGTTAAATCGTACAATTTTGACACGCTTACGTTGAGCTGAAAGCGAGAATCGTTCGAAACTCGGGAAATCTCGATTCTCGGCGCAGCTCGATGTTTCGTTCGTTACAGCCGTGCAAAACATTGTTCAATGCAAGAAGTACGTGTTTTCGGACCATTTGAACGATTCTGACACATATACGTCGACCTTAGATGCCAGATTCGTTTGAAACTTAGTATATCTCGATTCTCGGTGTAGATCAATTTTTAGGTCGATACAACCGTGCGAGTCGACGCTTTCCGCAAGAACTTCGTTTTTCGGGACTAAATGCATAGGTTCAACATTTTCATGTTGAACCAAAATGACAGAAACGTCCGAAACTAGGGAAATCACGATTCTCGTCGTTCGATTTTTCGTTCGATACAGCCGTGCAAAACGACAATCCATGCAAGAATTACGTGTTCCTGGTCAAATCGAACAATTTTGACACGCTTACGTTTAGCTGAGAGCGAGAATCGTTCGAAACTTGGGACATCTCGGATTCTTATGTAAGTCGACGTTTCGTTCGAAATAGCCGTGCATAACGACGATTAATGCAAGAAATTCGTGTTACTGGACAAATTGTAACACTTTAACACTATTATGTCGAGCTGAAATGACAGAATCGACGAAACTCGAGATATTTCGTTCTCGGTGTAGATCGATTTTTCGTTCGATACAGCCGTGCAGAACATCGTTCAATGCAAGAAGTTCGTGTTTTCGGACGATTCGAACAATTCTGACACATATACGCCGACCTCAGATGCCAGATTCGTTTGAAACTCGAGACATCTCGTTTCTCGGTGTAGATCAACTTTTCGTTTGAATCAACTGTGCGAGTCGACGCTTATGGCATAAACTTAGTCTTTCGAGACAAAATGCATAGTTTCAACATACTTATGTTAAACTAAAATGACAGAAACGTTCGAAACTCTGGGAATCACGATTCTCGGTGTTCGATTTTTCGTTCGATACAGCCGTGCAAAACATTGTCTAATGAAAGAAGTTCGTGTTTTCGGACGATTTGAACGATTCTGACACATATATGTCGACTCCAGATGCCAGATTCGTTTGAAACTAGAGACATTTCGATTCTCGGTGTAGATCGATTTTTCGGTCGATACGACTGTGCGAGTCGACGCTTATCGCAAGAACTTCGTCATTTGAGACAGAATGCATAGTTTTAAGACATTTATGTTGAACTGAGCAGACAGAATCGTTCGAAACTTAGGACATCACGATTCTCGGTGTAGATCGATCGTTCGCTCGATACAACGGAGCGAGTCAACCCTGATCAAAAGAACTTTGTCTTTCGAGGCGAAATGCATATTTTCAACACTGCTATGTCGAACTGGGATGCCAGAATCGTTCGAACGCCGATAAATCTCTCTTTCCGCAGTAGATCGATGTTTCGTTTGATACAGCCGTGCAAAACATTGTTCAATCCAAGACGTTCGTGTTTTCGGACGATTTGAACAGCTCTGACACATATACGTCGACCTTAGATGCCAGATTCGTTTGAAACTCCAAATATCTCGATTCTCGGCGCAGATCGATGTTTCGTTCGTTACAGCTGTGCAAAACATCATTCAATGAAAGAATTAAGTCGACTTGGATGAATAAAACGATTCTAACACATCAACGTCGAGCTAAGATCCAGGATTGTTCGAAACTCAGGTCATCTCGTTTCTCGGTGATCGATTTTCCAGCCGAAACGTTTGTGCAAAACGACGGTTAACGCGAGAATTTCGTGTTTCTCGACAAATTGTAGGATTCTGACACGTAGGCGTCAAGCGGAGATGCCAGAATCGTCCGAAACTTGGGACATCTCGGATTCTTATGTAGGTCGACGTTTCGTTCGAAATAGCCGTGCAAAACGACGATTAATGCAAGAAATTCGTGTTACTGGACAAATCGTAAGCCTTTAACACTATTATGTCGAGCTGAAATGACAGAATCGACGAAACTCGAGATATTTCGTTCTCGGTGTAGATCGATTTTTCGTTCGATACAGCCGTGCAGAACATCGTTCAATGCAAGAAGTTCGTGTTTTCGGACGATTCGAACAATTCTGACACATATACGCCGACCTCAGATGCAAGATTCGTTTGAAACTCGAGACAACTCGTTTCTCGGTGTAGATCAACTTTTCGTTTGAATCAACTGTGCGAGTCGACGCTTATGGCATAAACTTAGTCTTTCGAGACAAAATGCATAGTTTCAACATACTTATGTTAAACTAAAATGACAGAAACGTTCGAAACTATGGGAATCACGATTCTCGGTGTTCGATTTTTCGTTCGATACAGCCGTGCAAAACATTGTCTAATGAAAGAAGTTCGTGTTTTCGGACGATTTGGACAATTCTGACACATATATGTCGACTCCAGATGCCAGATTCGTTTGAAACTAGAGACATTTCGATTCTCGGTGTAGATCGATTTTTCGGTCGATACGACTGTGCGAGTCGACGCTTATCGCAAGAACTTCGTCATTTGAAACAGAATGCATAGTTTTAAGACATTTATGTTGAACTGAGCAAACAGAATCATTTCGAAACTTAGGACATCACGATTCTCGGTGTAGATCGATCGTTCGCTCGATACAACGGAGCGAGTCAACCCTGATCGAAAGAACTTTGTCTTTCGAGGCGAAATGCATATTTTCAACACTGCTATGTCGAACTGGGATGACAGAATCGTTCGAACGCCGATAAATCTCTCTTTCCGCAGTAGATCGATGTTTCGTTCGATACAGCCGTGCAAATATTGTTCAATCCAAGACGTTCGTGTTTTCGGACGATTTGAACAGCTCTGACACATATACGTCGGCCTTAGATGCCAGATTCGTTTGAAACTCCAAATATCTCGATTCTCGGCGCAGATCGATGTTTCGTTCGTTATAGCTGTGCAAAACATCATTCAATGAAAGAATTAAATCGACTTGGATGAATAAAACGATTCTAACACATCAACGTCGAGCTAAGATCCAGGGATGTTCGAAACTCAGGTCATCTCGTTTCTCGGTGATCGATTTTCCAGCCAATACGTTTGTGCAAAACGACGGTTAACGCGAGAATTTCGTGTTTCTCGACAAATTGTAGGATTTTGACACGTAGGCGTCAAGCGGAGATGCCAGAATCGTCCGAAACTTGGGACATCTCGGATTCTTATGTAGGTCGACGTTTCGTTCGAAATAGCCGTGCAAAACGACGATTAATGCAAGAAATTCGTGTTACTGGACAAATTGTAATACTTTAACACTATTATGTCGAGCTAAAATGACAGAATCGACGAAACTCGAGATATTTCGTTCTCGGTGTAGATCGATGTTCCGTTCGATGCAGCCGTGCAGAACATCGTTCAATGCAAGAAGTTCGTGTTTTCGGACGACTCTAATAATTCTGACACATATATGTCGACCTCAGATGCCAGATTCGTTTGAAACTCAATACATCTCGTTTTTCGGTGTAGATCAATTTTTCGTTTGTATCAACCGTACGCGTCGACGCTTATAGCATAAACTTTGTCTTACGAGACAAAATCCATAGTTCTAACACATTTATGTCGAACTGAGAAAACAGAATCGTTCGAAACTTGGGACATCCCGATTCTCGGTGTAGATTGATGTTTTGTTTGTTACAGCCTGAAGAGACGACGTTTTACGCAAGGACACCGTTTTTCGAGACAAAACAAATGGTTTCAACACTTTAATGTCAAACCAAGATGACAGAATCTTCCAAAACTCAGGATATCTTCATTTTCGGTGTAGATCAATTGTTCGTTCGATACAACGGGGCGAGTCAACGCATATCGCAAGAACTCCGTCTTCCGAGACGGAATGCATAATTTTAACACTTCTATGACTCATTGAGATGACAAAATCGTTCGAAAATCGAGAAATCTTAATCCTCGTTTACCTATTTTTGGTTTGATACAGGCGTGGAAAACTACTATTGATGGAAGAATTTAGTGTTACTGGATGAATTGCACAATTTTAACACTCTTATGGTGAGCTAAAATGACGAAATCGTTCGAAATTCGGGACATCTCGATTTTCGGTGTCGATCGGTGTTTCGTTCGATACAGCCGCGCAAAACATTATTCCATGCAAAAGATTAGTGGTTTGGAATAAATTAAACGATTCTGACACATCAACGTCGAGCTGAGATGCCGGGATTGTCCGAAACTCAGGTCATCTCGTTTCTCGGTCTAGATCGATGTTTCGTTCGTTCCAGCCGCGGACGACGACGTTTATCAAAAGTTTCCGTTTTTCGAGACAAAATGGATGGTCTAACACTTTTATGTCAAACTAAGATGACAGAAGCTTCCGAAACTCAGGTCATCTCAATTCTCGGTGTAGATCGATTGTTCGCTCGATACAACGGGGCAAGTCAACGCTGATTTGCAAGAACTTCGTCTTTCGAGGCAAAATGCATAATGCGAACACTTCTATGTCGAACTGAAATGACAGAATCGTTCGAAAGTCAAGACATCTCGATTCTCGGTGTAGATCGACTTTTCGGTCGATACAACCGTGCGAGTCGACGCTTACCAAAAGAACTTCGTCTTTCGAGACAAAATGCATAGTTACAACATTCTTATAACGAAGTAAAATGACAGAAACTTTCGAAACTTGGGAAATAACGATTCTCGGTGTTCGATTCTTCGTTCGATACAGCCATGCACAACGACAATTGATGCAATAATCTCGTGTTCCTGGTTAAATCGTACAATTTTGACACGCTCACGTTGAGCTGAAAGCGAGAATAGTTCGAAACTGGGGAAATCTCGATTCTTGGCGCAGATCGATGTTTCGTTCAATACAGTCGTGCAAAACATCATTCAATACAAGAATTAAGTCGTTTCGGATGAATTAAACGATTTTGACACATCAACGCCGAGCTGAGATCCAGGATTGTTCGAAACTCAGGTCATCTCGTTTCTCGGTGATCGATTTTCCAGCCGATACGGTTGTGCAAAACGACGGTTAACGCGAGAATTTCGTGTTTCTCGACAAATTGTAGGATTCTGACACGTAGGCGTCAAGCGGAGATGCCAGAATCGTCCGAAACTTGGGACATCTCGGATTCTTATGTAGGTCGACGTTTCGTTCGAAATAGCCGTGCAAAACGACGATTAATGCAAGAAATTCGTGTTACTGGACAAATCGTAAGCCTTTAACACTATTATGTCGAGCTGAAATGACAGAATCGACGAAACTCGAGATATTTCGTTCTCGGTGTAGATCGATTTTTCGTTCGATACAGCCGTGCAGAACATCGTTCAATGCAAGAAGTTCGTGTTTTCGGACGATTCGAACAATTCTGACACATATACGCCGACCTCAGATGCCAGATTCCTTTGAAACTCGAGACATCTCGTTTCTCGGTGTGGATCAACTTTTCGTTTGAATCAACTGTGCGAGTCGACGCTTATAGCATAAACTTAGTCTTTCGAGACAAAATGCATAGTTTCAACATACTTATGTTAAACTAAAATGACAGAAACGTTCGAAACTCTGGAAATCACGATTCTCGGTGTTCGATTTTTCGTTCGATACAGATGTGCAAAACGACAATTCATGCAAAAATTTCGTATTTCTGGTCAAATCGTACAATTTTGACACGCTTACGTTGAGCTGAAAGCGAGAATCGTTCGAAACTCGGGAAATCTCGATTCTCGGCGCAGCTCGATGTTTCGTTCGTTACAGCCGTGCAAAACATTGTTCAATGCAAGAAGTACGTGTTTTCGGACCATTTGAACGATTCTGACACATAGACGTCGACCTTAGATGCCAGATTCGTTTGAAACTTAGTATATCTCGATTCTCGGTGTAGATCAATTTTTAGGTCGATACAACCGTGCGAGTCGACGCTTTCCGCAAGAACTCCGTTTTTCGGGACTAAATGCATAGGTTCAACATTTTCATGTTGAACCAAAATGACAGAAACGTCCGAAACTAGGGAAATCACGATTCTCGTCGTTCGATTTTTCGTTCGATACAGCCGTGCAAAACGACAATCCATGCAAGAATTACGTGTTCCTGGTCAAATCGAACAATTTTGACACGCTCACGTTGAGCTGAGAGCGAGAATCGTTCGAAACTCGGGACATCTCGATTCTCGGCGCAGATCGATGTTTCGTTCGTTACAGCTGTGCAAAACATCATTCAATGAAAGAATTAAGTCGACTTGGATGAATAAAACGATTCTAACACATCAACGTCGAGCTAAGATCCAGGATTGTTCGAAACTCAGGTCATCTCGTTTCTCGGTGATCGATTTTCCAGCCGAAACGTTTGTGCAAAACGACGGTTAACGCGAGAATTTCGTGTTTCTCGACAAATTGTAGGATTTTGACACGTAGGCGTCAAGCGGAGATGCCAGAATCGTCCGAAACTTGGCACATCTCGGATTCTTATGTAGGTCGACGTTTCGTTCGAAATAGCCGTGCATAACGACGATTAATGCAAGAAATTCGTGTTACTGGACAAATTGTAACACTTTAACACTATTATGTCGAGCTGAAATGACAGAATCGACGAAACTCGAGATATTTCGTTCTCGGTGTAGATCGATGTTCCGTTCGATACAGCCGTGCAGAACATCGTTCAATGCAAGAAGTTCGTGTTTTCGGACGACTCTAATAATTCTGACACATATATGTCGACCTCAGATGCCAGATTCGTTTGAAACTCAATACATCTCGTTTTTCGGTGTAGATCAATTTTTCGTTTGTATCAACCGTACGCGTCGACGCTTATAGCATAAACTTTGTCTTACGAGACAAAATCCATAGTTCTAACACATTTATGTCGAACTGAGAAAACAGAATCGTTCGAAACTTGGGACATCCCGATTCTCGGTGTAGATTGATGTTTTGTTTGTTACAGCCTTGAGAGACGACGTTTTACGCAAGGACACCGTTTTTCGAGACAAAACAAATGGTTTCAACACTTTAATGTCAAACCAAGATGACAGAATCTTCCAAAACTCAGGATATCTTTATTTTCGGTGTAGATCAATTGTTCGTTCGATACAACGGGGCGAGTCAACGCATATCGCAAGAACTCCGTCTTCCGAGACGGAATGCATAATTTCAACACTTCTATGACTCATTGAGATGACAAAATCGTTCGAAAATCGAGAAATCTTAATCCTCGTTTACCTATTTTTGGTTTGATACAGGCGTGGAAAACTACTATTCATGGAAGAATTTAGCGTTACTGGATGAATTGCACAATTTTAACACTCTTATGGTGAGCTAAAATGACGAAATCGTTCGAAATTCGGGACATCTCGATTTTCGGTCTAGATCGATGTTTCGTTCGTTCCAGCCGCGGACGACGACGTTTATCAAAAGTTTCCGTTTTTCGAGACAAAATGGATGGTCTAACACTTTTATGTCAAACTAAGATGACAGAAGCTTCCGAAACTCAGGTCATCTCAATTCTCGGTGTGGATCGATTGTTCGCTCGATACAACGGGGCAAGTCAACGCTGATTTGCAAGAACTTCGTCTTTCGAGGCAAAATGCATAATTCGAACACTTCTATGTCGAACTGAAATGACAGAATCGTTCGAAAGTCAAGACATCTCGACTCTCGGTGTAGATCGACTTTTCGGTCGATACAACCGTGCGAGTCGACGCTTACCAAAAGAACTTCGTCTTTCGAGACAAAATGCATCGTTACAACATTCTTATAACGAAGTAAAATGACAGAAACGTTCGAAACTTGGGAAATCACGATTCTCGGTGTTCGATTTTTCGTTCGATACAGCCATGCACAACGACAATTGATGCAATAATCTCGTGTTCCTGGTTAAATCGTACAATTTCGACACAGTCACGTTGAGCTGAAAGCGAGAATAGTTCGAAACTGGGGAAATCTCGATTCTTGGCGCAGATCGATGTTTCGTTCAATACAGTCGTGCAAAACATCATTCAATGCAAGAATTAAGTCGTTTCGGATGAATTAAACGATTTTGACACATCAACGCCGAGCTGAGATCCAGGATTGTTCGAAACTCAGGTCATCTCGTTTCTCGGTGATCGATTTTCCAGCTGATACGTTTGTGCAAAACGACGGTTAACGCGAGAATTTCGTGTTTCTCGACAAATTGTAGGATTTTGACACGTAGGCGTCAAGCGGAGATGCCAGAATCGTCCGAAACTTGGGACATCTCGGATTCTTATGTAGGTCGACGTTTCGTTCGAAATAGCCGTGCATAACGACGATTAATGCAAGAAATTCGTGTTACTGGACAAATTGTAACACTTTAACACTATTATGTCGAGCTGAAATGACAGAATCGACGAAACTCGAGATATTTCGTTCTCGGTGTAGATCGATGTTCCGTTCGATACAGCCGTGCAGAACATCGTTCAATGCAAGAAGTTCGTGTTTTCGGACGACTCTAATAATTCTGACACATATATGTCGACCTCAGATGCCAGATTCGTTTGAAACTCAATACATCTCGTTTTTCGGTGTAGATCAATTTTTCGTTTGTATCAACCGTACGCGTCGACGCTTATAGCATAAACTTTGTCTTACGAGACAAAATCCATAGTTCTAACACATTTATGTCGAACTGAGAAAACAGAATCGTTCGAAACTTGGGACATCCCGATTCTCGGTGTAGATTGATGTTTTGTTTGTTACAGCCTTGAGAGACGACGTTTTACGCAAGGACACCGTTTTTCGAGACAAAACAAATGGTTTCAACACTTTAATGTCAAACCAAGATGACAGAATCTTCCAAAACTCAGGATATCTTTATTTTCGGTGTAGATCAATTGTTCGTTCGATACAACGGGGCGAGTCAACGCATATCGCAAGAACTCCGTCTTCCGAGACGGAATGCATAATTTCAACACTTCTATGACTCATTGAGATGACAAAATCGTTCGAAAATCGAGAAATCTTAATCCTCGTTTACCTATTTTTGGTTTGATACAGGCGTGGAAAACTACTATTGATGGAAGAATTTAGCGTTACTGGATGAATTGCACAATTTTAACACTCTTATGGTGAGCTAAAATGACGAAATCGTTCGAAATTCGGGACATCTCGATTTTCGGTGTCGATCGGTGTTTCGTTCGATACAGCCGCGCAAAACATTATTCCATGCAAGAGATGAGTGGTTTTGAATAAATTAAACGATTCTGACACATCAACGTCGAGCTGAGATGCCGGGATTGTCCGAAACTCAGGTCATCTCGTTTCTCGGTCTAGATCGATGTTTCGTTCGTTCCAGCCGCGGACGACGACGTTTATCAAAAGTTTCCGTTTTTCGAGACAAAATGGATGGTCTAACACTTTTATGTCAAACTAAGATGACAGAAGCTTCCGAAACTCAGGTCATCTCAATTCTCGGTGTAGATCGATTGTTCGCTCGATACAACGGGGCAAGTCAACGCTGATTTGCAAGAACTTCGTCTTTCGAGGCAAAATGCATAATTCGAACACTTCTATGTCGAACTGAAATGACAGAATCGTTCGAAAGTCAAGACATCTCGATTCTCGGTGTAGATCGACTTTTCGGTCGATACAACCGTGCGAGTCGACGCTTACCAAAAGAACTTCGTCTTTCGAGACAAAATGCATAGTTACAACATTCTTATAACGAAGTAAAATGACAGAAACGTTCGAAACTTGGGAAATCACGATTCTCGGTGTTCGATTTTTCGTTCGATACAGCCATGCACAACGACAATTGATGCAATAATCTCGTGTTCCTGGTTAAATCGTACAATTTTGACACGCTCACGTTGAGCTGAAAGCGAGAATAGTTCGAAACTGGGGAAATCTCGATTCTTGGCGCAGATCGATGTTTCGTTCAATACAGTCGTGCAAAACATCATTCAATGCAAGAATTAAGTCGTTTCGGATGAATTAAACGATTTTGACACATCAACGCCGAGCTGAGATCCAGGATTGTTCGAAACTCAGGTCATCTCGTTTCTCGGTGATCGATTTTCCAGCTGATACGTTTGTGCAAAACGACGGTTAACGCGAGAATTTCGTGTTTCTCGACAAATTGTAGGATTTTGACACGTAGGCGTCAAGCGGAGATGCCAGAATCGTCCGAAACTTGGGACATCTCGGATTCTTATGTAGGTCGACGTTTCGTTCGAAATAGCCGTGCATAACGACGATTAATGCAAGAAATTCGTGTTACTGGACAAATTGTAACACTTTAACACTATTATGTCGAGCTGAAATGACAGAATCGACGAAACTCGAGATATTTCGTTCTCGGTGTAGATCGATGTTCCGTTCGATACAGCCGTGCAGAACATCGTTCAATGCAAGAAGTTCGTGTTTTCGGACGACTCTAATAATTCTGACACATATATGTCGACCTCAGATGCCAGATTCGTTTGAAACTCAATACATCTCGTTTTTCGGTGTAGATCAATTTTTCGTTTGTATCAACCGTACGCGTCGACGCTTATAGCATAAACTTTGTCTTACGAGACAAAATCCATAGTTCTAACACATTTATGTCGAACTGAGAAAACAGAATCGTTCGAAACTTGGGACATCCCGATTCTCGGTGTAGATTGATGTTTTGTTTGTTACAGCCTTGAGAGACGACGTTTTACGCAAGGACACCGTTTTTCGAGACAAAACAAATGGTTTCAACACTTTAATGTCAAACCAAGATGACAGAATCTTCCAAAACTCAGGATATCTTTATTTTCGGTGTAGATCAATTGTTCGTTCGATACAACGGGGCGAGTCAACGCATATCGCAAGAACTCCGTCTTCCGAGACGGAATGCATAATTTCAACACTTCTATGACTCATTGAGATGACAAAATCGTTCGAAAATCGAGAAATCTTAATCCTCGTTTACCTATTTTTGGTTTGATACAGGCGTGGAAAACTACTATTGATGGAAGAATTTAGCGTTACTGGATGAATTGCACAATTTTAACACTCTTATGGTGAGCTAAAATGACGAAATCGTTCGAAATTCGGGACATCTCGATTTTCGGTGTCGATCGGTGTTTCGTTCGATACAGCCGCGCAAAACATTATTCCATGCAAGAGATTAGTGGTTTTGAATAAATTAAACGATTCTGACACATCAACGTCGAGCTGAGATGCCGGGATTGTCCGAAACTCAGGTCATCTCGTTTCTCGGTCTAGATCGATGTTTCGTTCGTTCCAGCCGCGGACGACGACGTTTATCAAAAGTTTCCGTTTTTCGAGACAAAATGGATGGTCTAACACTTTTATGTCAAACTAAGATGACAGAAGCTTCCGAAACTCAGGTCATCTCAATTCTCGGTGTAGATCGATTGTTCGCTCGATACAACGGGGCAAGTCAACGCTGATTTGCAAGAACTTCGTCTTTCGAGGCAAAATGCATAATTCGAACACTTCTATGTCGAACTGAAATGACAGAATCGTTCGAAAGTCAAGACATCTCGATTCTCGGTGTAGATCGACTTTTCGGTCGATACAACCGTGCGAGTCGACGCTTACCAAAAGAACTTCGTCTTTCGAGACAAAATGCATAGTTACAACATTCTTATAACGAAGTAAAATGACAGAAACGTTCGAAACTTGGGAAATCATGATTCTCGGTGTTCGATTTTTCGTTCGATACAGCCATGCACAACGACAATTGATGCAATAATCTCGTGTTCCTGGTTAAATCGTACAATTTTGACACGCTCACGTTGAGCTGAAAGCGAGAATAGTTCGAAACTGGGGAAATCTCGATTCTTGGCGCAGATCGATGTTTCGTTCAATACAGTCGTGCAAAACATCATTCAATGCAAGAATTAAGTCGTTTCGGATGAATTAAACGATTTTGACACATCAACGCCGAGCTGAGATCCAGGATTGTTCGAAACTTAGGTCATCTCGTTTCTCGGTGATCGATTTTCCAGCTGATACGTTTGTGCAAAACGACGGTTAACGCGAGAATTTCGTGTTTCTCGACAAATTGTAGGATTCTGACACGTAGGCGTCAAGCGGAGATGCCAGAATCGTCCGAAACTTGGGACATCTCGGATTCTTATGTAGGTCGACGTTTCGTTCGAAATAGCCGTGCAAAACGACGATTGGTGCAAGAAATTCGTGTTACTGGACAAATCGTAAGCCTTTAACACTATTATGTCGAGCTGAAATGACAGAATCGACGAAACTCGAGATATTTCGTTCTCGGTGTAGATCGATTTTTCGTTCGATACAGCCGTGCAGAACATCGTTCAATGCAAGAAGTTTGTGTTTTCGGACGATTCGAACAATTCTGACACATATACGCCGACCTCAGATGCAAGATTCGTTTGAAACTCGAGACAACTCGTTTCTCGGTGTAGATCAACTTTTCGTTTGAATCAACTGTGCGAGTCGACGCTTATGGCATAAACTTAGTCTTTCGAGACAAAATGCATAGTTTCAACATACTTATGTTAAACTAAAATGACAGAAACGTTCGAAACTATGGGAATCACGGTTCTCGGTGTTCGATTTTTCGTTCGATACAGCCGTGCAAAACATTGTCTAATGAAAGAAGTTCGTGTTTTCGGACGATTTGAACAATTCTGACACATATATGTCGACTCCAGATGCCAGATTCGTTTGAAACTAGAGACATTTCGATTCTCGGTGTAGATCGATTTTTCGGTCGATAAGACTGTGCGAGTCGACGCTTATCGCAAGAACTTCGTCATTTGAACCAGAATGCATAGTTTTGAGACATTTATGTTGAACTGAGCAAACAGAATCATTTCGAAACTTAGGACATCACGATTCTCGGTGTAGATCGATCGTTCGCTCGATACAACGGAGCGAGTCAACCCTGATCGAAAGAACTTTGTCTTTCGAGGCGAAATGCATATTTTCAACACTGCTATGTCGAACTGGGATGACAGAATCGTTCGAACGCCGATAAATCTCTCTTTCCGCAGTAGATCGATGTTTCGTTCGATACAGCCGTGCAAATATTGTTCAATCCAAGACGTTCGTGTTTTCGGACGATTTGAACAGCTCTGACACATATACGTCGACCTTAGATGCCAGATTCGTTTGAAACTCCAAATATCTCGATTCTCGGCGCAGATCGATGTTTCGTTCGTTATAGCTGTGCAAAACATCATTCAATGAAAGAATTAAATCGACTTGGATGAATAAAACGATTCTAACACATCAACGTCGAGCTAAGATCCAGGGATGTTCGAAACTCAGGTCATCTCGTTTCTCGGTGATCGATTTTCCAGCCAATACGTTTGTGCAAAACGACGGTTAACGCGAGAATTTCGTGTTTCTCGACAAATTGTAGGATTTTGACACGTAGGCGTCAAGCGGAGATGCCAGAATCGTCCGAAACTTGGGACATCTCGGATTCTTATGTAGGTCGACGTTTCGTTCGAAATAGCCGTGCAAAACGACGATTAATGCAAGAAATTCGTGTTACTGGACAAATTGTAATACTTTAACACTATTATGTCGAGCTAAAATGACAGAATCGACGAAACTCGAGATATTTCGTTCTCGGTGTAGATCGATGTTCCGTTCGATGCAGCCGTGCAGAACATCGTTCAATGCAAGAAGTTCGTGTTTTCGGACGATTCTAATAATTCTGACACATATATGTCGACCTTAGATGCCAGATTCGTTTGAAACTCAATACATCTCGTTTTTCGGTGTAGATCAATTTTTCGTTTGTATCAACCGTGCGCGTCGACGCTTATAGCATAAACTTTGTCTTACGAGACAAAATCCATAGTTCTAACACATTTATGTCGAACTGAGAAAACAGAATCGTTCGAAACTTGGGACATCCCGATTCTCGGTGTAGATTGATGTTTTGTTTGTTACAGCCTTGAGAGACGACGTTTTACGCAAGGACACCGTTTTTCGAGACAAAACAAATGGTTTCAACACTTTAATGTCAAACCAAGATGACAGAATCTTCCAAAACTCAGGATATCTTTATTTTCGGTGTAGATCAATTGTTCGTTCGATACAACGGGGCGAGTCAACGCATATCGCAAGAACTCCGTCTTCCGAGACGGAATGCATAATTTCAACACTTCTATGACTCATTGAGATGACAAAATCGTTCGAAAATCGAGAAATCTTAATCCTCGTTTACCTTCTTTTGGTTTGATCCAGGCGTGGAAAACTACTATTCATGGAAGAATTTAGCGTTACTGGATGAATTGCACAATTTTAACACTCTTATGGTGAGCTAAAATGACGAAATCGTTCGAAATTCGGGACATCTCGATTTTCGGTGTCGATCGGTGTTTCGTTCGATACAGCCGCGCAAAACATTATTCCATGCAAGAGATTAGTGGTTTTGAATAAATTAAACGATTCTGACACATCAACGTCGAGCTGAGATGCCGGGATTGTCCGAAACTCAGGTCATCTCGTTTCTCGGTCTAGATCGATGTTTCGTTCGTTCCAGCCGCGGACGACGACGTTTATCAAAAGTTTCCGTTTTTCGAGACAAAATGGATGGTCTAACACTTTTATGTCAAACTAAGATGACAGAAGCTTCCGAAACTCAGGTCATCTCAATTCTCGGTGTAGATCGATTGTTCGCTCGATACAACGGGGCAAGTCAACGCTGATTTGCAAGAACTTCGTCTTTCGAGGCAAAATGCATAATTCGAACACTTCTATGTCGAACTGAAATGACAGAATCGTTCGAAAGTCAAGACATCTCGATTCTCGGTGTAGATCGACTTTTCGGTCGATACAACCGTGCGAGTCGACGCTTACCAAAAGAACTTCGTCTTTCGAGACAAAATGCATAGTTACAACATTCTTATAACGAAGTAAAATGACAGAAACGTTCGAAACTTGGGAAATCATGATTCTCGGTGTTCGATTTTTCGTTCGATACAGCCATGCACAACGACAATTGATGCAATAATCTCGTGTTCCTGGTTAAATCGTACAATTTTGACACGCTCACGTTGAGCTGAAAGCGAGAATAGTTCGAAACTGGGGAAATCTCGATTCTTGGCGCAGATCGATGTTTCGTTCAATACAGTCGTGCAAAACATCATTCAATGCAAGAATTAAGTCGTTTCGGATGAATTAAACGATTTTGACACATCAACGCCGAGCTGAGATCCAGGATTGTTCGAAACTTAGGTCATCTCGTTTCTCGGTGATCGATTTTCCAGCTGATACGTTTGTGCAAAACGACGGTTAACGCGAGAATTTCGTGTTTCTCGACAAATTGTAGGATTCTGACACGTAGGCGTCAAGCGGAGATGCCAGAATCGTCCGAAACTTGGGACATCTCGGATTCTTATGTAGGTCGACGTTTCGTTCGAAATAGCCGTGCAAAACGACGATTGGTGCAAGAAATTCGTGTTACTGGACAAATCGTAAGCCTTTAACACTATTATGTCGAGCTGAAATGACAGAATCGACGAAACTCGAGATATTTCGTTCTCGGTGTAGATCGATTTTTCGTTCGATACAGCCGTGCAGAACATCGTTCAATGCAAGAAGTTTGTGTTTTCGGACGATTCGAACAATTCTGACACATATACGCCGACCTCAGATGCAAGATTCGTTTGAAACTCGAGACAACTCGTTTCTCGGTGTAGATCAACTTTTCGTTTGAATCAACTGTGCGAGTCGACGCTTATGGCATAAACTTAGTCTTTCGAGACAAAATGCATAGTTTCAACATACTTATGTTAAACTAAAATGACAGAAACGTTCGAAACTATGGGAATCACGGTTCTCGGTGTTCGATTTTTCGTTCGATACAGCCGTGCAAAACATTGTCTAATGAAAGAAGTTCGTGTTTTCGGACGATTTGAACAATTCTGACACATATATGTCGACTCCAGATGCCAGATTCGTTTGAAACTAGAGACATTTCGATTCTCGGTGTAGATCGATTTTTCGGTCGATAAGACTGTGCGAGTCGACGCTTATCGCAAGAACTTCGTCATTTGAACCAGAATGCATAGTTTTGAGACATTTATGTTGAACTGAGCAAACAGAATCATTTCGAAACTTAGGACATCACGATTCTCGGTGTAGATCGATCGTTCGCTCGATACAACGGAGCGAGTCAACCCTGATCGAAAGAACTTTGTCTTTCGAGGCGAAATGCATATTTTCAACACTGCTATGTCGAACTGGGATGACAGAATCGTTCGAACGCCGATAAATCTCTCTTTCCGCAGTAGATCGATGTTTCGTTCGATACAGCCGTGCAAATATTGTTCAATCCAAGACGTTCGTGTTTTCGGACGATTTGAACAGCTCTGACACATATACGTCGACCTTAGATGCCAGATTCGTTTGAAACTCCAAATATCTCGATTCTCGGCGCAGATCGATGTTTCGTTCGTTATAGCTGTGCAAAACATCATTCAATGAAAGAATTAAATCGACTTGGATGAATAAAACGATTCTAACACATCAACGTCGAGCTAAGATCCAGGGATGTTCGAAACTCAGGTCATCTCGTTTCTCGGTGATCGATTTTCCAGCCAATACGTTTGTGCAAAACGACGGTTAACGCGAGAATTTCGTGTTTCTCGACAAATTGTAGGATTTTGACACGTAGGCGTCAAGCGGAGATGCCAGAATCGTCCGAAACTTGGGACATCTCGGATTCTTATGTAGGTCGACGTTTCGTTCGAAATAGCCGTGCAAAACGACGATTAATGCAAGAAATTCGTGTTACTGGACAAATTGTAATACTTTAACACTATTATGTCGAGCTAAAATGACAGAATCGACGAAACTCGAGATATTTCGTTCTCGGTGTAGATCGATGTTCCGTTCGATGCAGCCGTGCAGAACATCGTTCAATGCAAGAAGTTCGTGTTTTCGGACGATTCTAATAATTCTGACACATATATGTCGACCTTAGATGCCAGATTCGTTTGAAACTCAATACATCTCGTTTTTCGGTGTAGATCAATTTTTCGTTTGTATCAACCGTGCGCGTCGACGCTTATAGCATAAACTTTGTCTTACGAGACAAAATCCATAGTTCTAACACATTTATGTCGAACTGAGAAAACAGAATCGTTCGAAACTTGGGACATCCCGATTCTCGGTGTAGATTGATGTTTTGTTTGTTACAGCCTTGAGAGACGACGTTTTACGCAAGGACACCGTTTTTCGAGACAAAACAAATGGTTTCAACACTTTAATGTCAAACCAAGATGACAGAATCTTCCAAAACTCAGGATATCTTTATTTTCGGTGTAGATCAATTGTTCGTTCGATACAACGGGGCGAGTCAACGCATATCGCAAGAACTCCGTCTTCCGAGACGGAATGCATAATTTCAACACTTCTATGACTCATTGAGATGACAAAATCGTTCGAAAATCGAGAAATCTTAATCCTCGTTTACCTTCTTTTGGTTTGATCCAGGCGTGGAAAACTACTATTCATGGAAGAATTTAGCGTTACTGGATGAATTGCACAATTTTAACACTCTTATGGTGAGCTAAAATGACGAAATCGTTCGAAATTCGGGACATCTCGATTTTCGGTGTCGATCGGTGTTTCGTTCGATACAGCCGCGCAAAACATTATTCCATGCAAGAGATTAGTGGTTTTGAATAAATTAAACGATTCTGACACATCAACGTCGAGCTGAGATGCCGGGATTGTCCGAAACTCAGGTCATCTCGTTTCTCGGTCTAGATCGATGTTTCGTTCGTTCCAGCCGCGGACGACGACGTTTATCAAAAGTTTCCGTTTTTCGAGACAAAATGGATGGTCTAACACTTTTATGTCAAACTAAGATGACAGAAGCTTCCGAAACTCAGGTCATCTCAATTCTCGGTGTAGATCGATTGTTCGCTCGATACAACGGGGCAAGTCAACGCTGATTTGCAAGAACTTCGTCTTTCGAGGCAAAATGCATAATGCGAACACTTCTATGTCGAACTGAAATGACAGAATCGTTCGAAAGTCAAGACATCTCGATTCTCGGTGTAGATCGACTTTTCGGTCGATACAACCGTGCGAGTCGACGCTTACCAAAAGAACTTCGTCTTCCGAGACAAAATGCATAGTTACAACATTCTTATAACGAAGTAAAATGACAGAAACTTTCGAAACTTGGGAAATAACGATTCTCGGTGTTCGATTCTTCGTTCGATACAGCCATGCACAACGACAATTGATGCAATAATCTCGTGTTCCTGGTTAGATCGTACAATTTTGACACGCTCACGTTGAGCTGAAAGCGAGAATAGTTCGAAACTGGGGAAATCTCGATTCTTGGCGCAGATCGATGTTTCGTTCAATACAGTCGTGCAAAACATCATTCAATGCAAGAATTAAGTCGTTTCGGATGAATTAAACGATTTTGACACATCAACGCCGAGCTGAGATCCAGGATTGTTCGAAACTCAGGTCATCTCGTTTCTCGGTGATCGATTTTCCAGCCGATACGTTTGTGCAAAACGACGGTTAACGCGAGAATTTCGTGTTTCTCGACAAATTGTAGGATTCTGACACGTAGGCGTCAAGCGGAGATGCCAGAATCGTCCGAAACTTGGGACATCTCGGATTCTTATGTAGGTCGACGTTTCGTTCGAAATAGCCGTGCAAAACGACGATTAATGCAAGAAATTCGTGTTACTGGACAAATTGTAACACTTTAACACTATTATGTCGAGCTGAAATGACAGAATCGACGAAACTCGAGATATTTCGTTCTCGGTGTAGATCGATGTTCCGTTCGATACAGCCGTGCAGAACATCGTTCAATGCAAGAAGTTCGTGTTTTCGGACGACTCTAATAATTCTGACACATATATGTCGACCTCAGATGCCAGATTCGTTTGAAACTCAATACATCTCGTTTTTCGGTGTAGATCAATTTTTCGTTTGTATCAACCGTACGCGTCGACGCTTATAGCATAAACTTTGTCTTACGAGACAAAATCCATAGTTCTAACACATTTATGTCGAACTGAGAAAACAGAATCGTTCGAAACTTGGGACATCCCGATTCTCGGTGTAGATTGATGTTTTGTTTGTTACAGCCTGGAGAGACGACGTTTTACGCAAGGACACCGTTTTTCGAGACAAAACAAATGGTTTCAACACTTTAATGTCAAACCAAGATGACAGAATCTTCCAAAACTCAGGATATCTTTATTTTCGGTGTAGATCAATTGTTCGTTCGATACAACGGGGCGAGTCAACGCATATCGCAAGAACTCCATCTTCCGAGACGGAATGCATAATTTCAACACTTCTATGACTCATTGAGATGACAAAATCGTTCGAAAATCGAGAAATCTTAATCCTCGTTTACCTATTTTTGGTTTGATACAGGCGTGGAAAACTACTATTGATGAAAGAATTTAGCGTTACTGGATGAATTGCACAATTTTAACACTCTTATGGTGAGCTAAAATGACGAAATCGTTCGAAATTCGGGACATCTCGATTTTCGGTGTCGATCGGTGTTTCGTTCGATACAGCCGCGCAAAACATTATTCCATGCAAGAGATTAGTGGTTTTGAATAAATTAAACGATTCTGACACATCAACGTCGAGCTGAGATGCCGGGATTGTCCGAAACTCAGGTCATCTCGTTTCTCGGTCTAGATCGATGTTTCGTTCGTTCCAGCCGCGGACGACGACGTTTATCAAAAGTTTCCGTTTTTCGAGACAAAATGGATGGTCTAACACTTTTATGTCAGACTAAGATGACAGAAGCTTCCGAAACTCAGGTCATCTCAATTCTCGGTGTAGATCGATTGTTCGCTCGATACAACGGGGCAAGTCAACGCTGATTTGCAAGAACTTCGTCTTTCGAGGCAAAATGCATAATTCGAACACTTCTATGTCGAACTGAAATGACAGAATCGTTCGAAAGTCAAGACATCTCGATTCTCGGTGTAGATCGACTTTTCGGTCGATACAACCGTGCGAGTCGACGCTTACCAAAAGAACTTCGTCTTTCGAGACAAAATGCATAGTTACAACATTCTTATAACGAAGTAAAATGACAGAAACGTTCGAAACTTGGGAAATCACGATTCTCGGTGTTCGATTTTTCGTTCGATACAGCCATGCACAACGACAATTGATGCAATAATCTCGTGTTCCTGGTTAAATCGTACAATTTTGACACGCTCACGTTGAGCTGAAAGCGAGAATAGTTCGAAACTGGGGAAATCTCGATTCTTGGCGCAGATCGATGTTTCGTTCAATACAGTCGTGCAAAACATCATTCAATGCAAGAATTAAGTCGTTTCGGATGAATTAAACGATTTTGACACATCAACGCCGAGCTGAGATCCAGGATTGTTCGAAACTCAGGTCATCTCGTTTCTCGGTGATCGATTTTCCAGCTGATACGTTTGTGCAAAACGACGGTTAACGCGAGAATTTCGTGTTTCTCGACAAATTGTAGGATTCTGACACGTAGGCGTCAAGCGGAGATGCCAGAATCGTCCGAAACTTGGGACATCTCGGATTCTTATGTAGGTCGACGTTTCGTTCGAAATAGCCGTGCAAAACGACGATTAATGCAAGAAATTCGTGTTACTGGACAAATCGTAAGCCTTTAACACTATTATGTCGAGCTGAAATGACAGAATCGACGAAACTCGAGATATTTCGTTCTCGGTGTAGATCGATTTTTCGTTCGATACAGCCGTGCAGAACATCGTTCAATGCAAGAAGTTCGTGTTTTCGGACGATTCGAACAATTCTGACACATATACGCCGACCTCAGATGCAAGATTCGTTTGAAACTCGAGACAACTCGTTTCTCGGTGTAGATCAACTTTTCGTTTGAATCAACTGTGCGAGTCGACGCTTATGGCATAAACTTAGTCTTTCGAGACAAAATGCATAGTTTCAACATACTTATGTTAAACTAAAATGACAGAAACGTTCGAAACTATGGGAATCACGATTCTCGGTGTTCGATTTTTCGTTCGATACAGCCGTGCAAAACATTGTCTAATGAAAGAAGTTCGTGTTTTCGGACGATTTGAACAATTCTGACACATATATGTCGACTCCAGATGCCAGATTCGTTTGAAACTAGAGACATTTCGATTCTCGGTGTAGATCGATTTTTCGGTCGATACGACTGTGCGAGTCGACGCTTATCGCAAGAACTTCGTCATTTGAAACAGAATGCATAGTTTTAAGACATTTATGTTGAACTGAGCAAACAGAATCATTTCGAAACTTAGGACATCACGATTCTCGGTGTAGATCGATCGTTCGCTCGATACAACGGAGCGAGTCAACCCTGATCGAAAGAACTTTGTCTTTCGAGGCGAAATGCATATTTTCAACACTGCTATGTCGAACTGGGATGACAGAATCGTTCGAACGCCGATAAATCTCTCTTTCCGCAGTAGATCGATGTTTCGTTCGATACAGCCGTGCAAATATTGTTCAATCCAAGACGTTCGTGTTTTCGGACGATTTGAACAGCTCTGACACATATACGTCGACCTTAGATGCCAGATTCGTTTGAAACTCCAAATATCTCGATTCTCGGCGCAGATCGATGTTTCGTTCGTTATAGCTGTGCAAAACATCATTCAATGAAAGAATTAAATCGACTTGGATGAATAAAACGATTCTAACACATCAACGTCGAGCTAAGATCCAGGGATGTTCGAAACTCAGGTCATCTCGTTTCTCGGTGATCGATTTTCCAGCCAATACGTTTGTGCAAAACGACGGTTAACGCGAGAATTTCGTGTTTCTCGACAAATTGTAGGATTTTGACACGTAGGCGTCAAGCGGAGATGCCAGAATCGTCCGAAACTTGGGACATTTCGGATTCTTATGTAGGTCGACGTTTCGTTCGAAATAGCCGTGCAAAACGACGATTAATGCAAGAAATTCGTGTTACTGGACAAATTGTAATACTTTAACACTATTATGTCGAGCTAAAATGACAGAATCGACGAAACTCGAGATATTTCGTTCTCGGTGTAGATCGATGTTCCGTTCGATGCAGCCGTGCAGAACATCGTTCAATGCAAGAAGTTCGTGTTTTCGGACGATTCTAATAATTCTGACACATATATGTCGACCTCAGATGCCAGATTCGTTTGAAACTCAATACATCTCGTTTTTCGGTGTAGATCAATTTTTCGTTTGTATCAACCGTGCGCGTCGACGCTTATAGCATAAACTTTGTCTTACGAGACAAAATCCATAGTTCTAACACATTTATGTCGAACTGAGAAAACAGAATCGTTCGAAACTTGGGACATCCCGATTCTCGGTGTAGATTGATGTTTTGTTTGTTACAGCCTTGAGAGACGACGTTTTACGCAAGGACACCGTTTTTCGAGACAAAACAAATGGTTTCAACACTTTAATGTCAAACCAAGATGACAGAATCTTCCAAAACTCAGGATATCTTTATTTTCGGTGTAGATCAATTCTTCGTTCGATACAACGGGGCGAGTCAACGCATATCGCGAGAACTCCGTCTTCCGAGACGGAATGCATAATTTCAACACTTCTATGACTCATTGAGATGACAAAATCGTTCGAAAATCGAGAAATCTTAATCCTCGTTTACCTTCTTTTGGTTTGATCCAGGCGTGGAAAACTACTATTCATGGAAGAATTTAGCGTTACTGGATGAATTGCACAATTTTAACACTCTTATGGTGAGCTAAAATGACGAAATTGTTCGAAATTCGGGACATCTCGATTTTCGGTGTCGATCGGTGTTTCGTTCGATACAGCCGCGCAAAACATTATTCCATGCAAGAGATTAGTGGTTTTGAATAAATTAAACGATTCTGACACATCAACGTCGAGCTGAGATGCCGGGATTGTCCGAAACTCAGGTCATCTCGTTTCTCGGTCTAGATCGATGTTTCGTTCGTTCCAGCCTTGGACGACGACGTTTATCAAAAGTTTCCGTTTTTCGAGACAAAATGGATGGTCTAACACTTTTATGTCAAACTAAGATGACAGAAGCTTCCGAAACTCAGGTCATCTCAATTCTCGGTGTAGATCGATTGTTCGCTCGATACAACGGGGCAAGTCAACGCTGATTTGCAAGAACTTCGTCTTTCGAGGCAAAATGCATAATGCGAACACTTCTATGTCGAACTGAAATGACAGAATCGTTCGAAAGTCAAGACATCTCGATTCTCGGTGTAGATCGACTTTTCGGTCGATACAACCGTGCGAGTCGACGCTTACCAAAAGAACTTCGTCTTTCGAGACAAAATGCATAGTTACAACATTCTTATAACGAAGTAAAATGACAGAAACTTTCGAAACTTGGGAAATAACGATTCTCGGTGTTCGATTCTTCGTTCGATAAAGCCATGCACAACGACAATTGATGCAATAATCTCGTGTTCCTGGTTAAATCGTACAATTTTGACACGCTCACGTTGAGCTGAAAGCGAGAATAGTTCGAAACTGGGGAAATCTCGATTCTTGGCGCAGATCGATGTTTCGTTCAATACAGTCGTGCAAAACATCATTCAATGCAAGAATTAAGTCGTTTCGGATGAATTAAACGATTTTGACACATCAACGCCGAGCTGAGATCCAGGATTGTTCGAAACTCAGGTCATCTCGTTTCTCGGTGATCGATTTTCCAGCCGATACGTTTGTGCAAAACGACGGTTAACGCGAGAATTTCGTGTTTCTCGACAAATTGTAGGATTCTGACACGTAGGCGTCAAGCGGAGATGCCAGAATCGTCCGAAACTTGGGACATCTCGGATTCTTATGTAGGTCGACGTTTCGTTCGAAATAGCCGTGCAAAACGACGATTAATGCAAGAAATTCGTGTTACTGGACAAATTGTAACACTTTAACACTATTATGTCGAGCTGAAATGACAGAATCGACGGAACTCGAGATATTTCGTTCTCGGTGTAGATCGATGTTCCGTTCGATACAGCCGTGCAGAACATCGTTCAATGCAAGAAGTTCGTGTTTTCGGACGACTCTAATAATTCTGACACATATATGTCGACCTCAGATGCCAGATTCGTTTGAAACTCAATACATCTCGTTTTTCGGTGTAGATCAATTTTTCGTTTGTATCAACCGTACGCGTCGACGCTTATAGCATAAACTTTGTCTTACGAGACAAAATCCATAGTTCTAACACATTTATGTCGAACTGAGAAAACAGAATCGTTCGAAACTTGGGACATCCCGATTCTCGGTGTAGATTGATGTTTTGTTTGTTACAGCCTGGAGAGACGACGTTTTACGCAAGGACACCGTTTTTCGAGACAAAACAAATGGTTTCAACACTTTAATGTCAAACCAAGATGACAGAATCTTCCAAAACTCAGGATATCTTTATTTTCGGTGTAGATCAATTGTTCGTTCGATACAACGGGGCGAGTCAACGCATATCGCAAGAACTCCATCTTCCGAGACGGAATGCATAATTTCAACACTTCTATGACTCATTGAGATGACAAAATCGTTCGAAAATCGAGAAATCTTAATCCTCGTTTACCTATTTTTGGTTTGATACAGGCGTGGAAAACTACTATTGATGAAAGAATTTAGCGTTACTGGATGAATTGCACAATTTTAACACTCTTATGGTGAGCTAAAATGACGAAATCGTTCGAAATTCGGGACATCTCGATTTTCGGTGTCGATCGGTGTTTCGTTCGATACAGCCGCGCAAAACATTATTCCATGCAAGAGATTAGTGGTTTTGAATAAATTAAACGATTCTGACACATCAACGTCGAGCTGAGATGCCGGGATTGTCCGAAACTCAGGTCATCTCGTTTCTCGGTCTAGATCGATGTTTCGTTCGTTCCAGCCGCGGACGACGACGTTTATCAAAAGTTTCCGTTTTTCGAGACAAAATGGATGGTCTAACACTTTTATGTCAGACTAAGATGACAGAAGCTTCCGAAACTCAGGTCATCTCAATTCTCGGTGTAGATCGATTGTTCGCTCGATACAACGGGGCAAGTCAACGCTGATTTGCAAGAACTTCGTCTTTCGAGGCAAAATGCATAATTCGAACACTTCTATGTCGAACTGAAATGACAGAATCGTTCGAAAGTCAAGACATCTCGATTCTCGGTGTAGATCGACTTTTCGGTCGATACAACCGTGCGAGTCGACGCTTACCAAAAGAACTTCGTCTTTCGAGACAAAATGCATAGTTACAACATTCTTATAACGAAGTAAAATGACAGAAACGTTCGAAACTTGGGAAATCACGATTCTCGGTGTTCGATTTTTCGTTCGATACAGCCATGCACAACGACAATTGATGCAATAATCTCGTGTTCCTGGTTAAATCGTACAATTTTGACACGCTCACGTTGAGCTGAAAGCGAGAATAGTTCGAAACTGGGGAAATCTCGATTCTTGGCGCAGATCGATGTTTCGTTCAATACAGTCGTGCAAAACATCATTCAATGCAAGAATTAAGTCGTTTCGGATGAATTAAACGATTTTGACACATCAACGCCGAGCTGAGATCCAGGATTGTTCGAAACTCAGGTCATCTCGTTTCTCGGTGATCGATTTTCCAGCTGATACGTTTGTGCAAAACGACGGTTAACGCGAGAATTTCGTGTTTCTCGACAAATTGTAGGATTCTGACACGTAGGCGTCAAGCGGAGATGCCAGAATCGTCCGAAACTTGGGACATCTCGGATTCTTATGTAGGTCGACGTTTCGTTCGAAATAGCCGTGCAAAACGACGATTAATGCAAGAAATTCGTGTTACTGGACAAATCGTAAGCCTTTAACACTATTATGTCGAGCTGAAATGACAGAATCGACGAAACTCGAGATATTTCGTTCTCGGTGTAGATCGATTTTTCGTTCGATACAGCCGTGCAGAACATCGTTCAATGCAAGAAGTTCGTGTTTTCGGACGATTCGAACAATTCTGACACATATACGCCGACCTCAGATGCAAGATTCGTTTGAAACTCGAGACAACTCGTTTCTCGGTGTAGATCAACTTTTCGTTTGAATCAACTGTGCGAGTCGACGCTTATGGCATAAACTTAGTCTTTCGAGACAAAATGCATAGTTTCAACATACTTATGTTAAACTAAAATGACAGAAACGTTCGAAACTATGGGAATCACGATTCTCGGTGTTCGATTTTTCGTTCGATACAGCCGTGCAAAACATTGTCTAATGAAAGAAGTTCGTGTTTTCGGACGATTTGAACAATTCTGACACATATATGTCGACTCCAGATGCCAGATTCGTTTGAAACTAGAGACATTTCGATTCTCGGTGTAGATCGATTTTTCGGTCGATACGACTGTGCGAGTCGACGCTTATCGCAAGAACTTCGTCATTTGAAACAGAATGCATAGTTTTAAGACATTTATGTTGAACTGAGCAAACAGAATCATTTCGAAACTTAGGACATCACGATTCTCGGTGTAGATCGATCGTTCGCTCGATACAACGGAGCGAGTCAACCCTGATCGAAAGAACTTTGTCTTTCGAGGCGAAATGCATATTTTCAACACTGCTATGTCGAACTGGGATGACAGAATCGTTCGAACGCCGATAAATCTCTCTTTCCGCAGTAGATCGATGTTTCGTTCGATACAGCCGTGCAAATATTGTTCAATCCAAGACGTTCGTGTTTTCGGACGATTTGAACAGCTCTGACACATATACGTCGACCTTAGATGCCAGATTCGTTTGAAACTCCAAATATCTCGATTCTCGGCGCAGATCGATGTTTCGTTCGTTATAGCTGTGCAAAACATCATTCAATGAAAGAATTAAATCGACTTGGATGAATAAAACGATTCTAACACATCAACGTCGAGCTAAGATCCAGGGATGTTCGAAACTCAGGTCATCTCGTTTCTCGGTGATCGATTTTCCAGCCAATACGTTTGTGCAAAACGACGGTTAACGCGAGAATTTCGTGTTTCTCGACAAATTGTAGGATTTTGACACGTAGGCGTCAAGCGGAGATGCCAGAATCGTCCGAAACTTGGGACATTTCGGATTCTTATGTAGGTCGACGTTTCGTTCGAAATAGCCGTGCAAAACGACGATTAATGCAAGAAATTCGTGTTACTGGACAAATTGTAATACTTTAACACTATTATGTCGAGCTAAAATGACAGAATCGACGAAACTCGAGATATTTCGTTCTCGGTGTAGATCGATGTTCCGTTCGATGCAGCCGTGCAGAACATCGTTCAATGCAAGAAGTTCGTGTTTTCGGACGATTCTAATAATTCTGACACATATATGTCGACCTCAGATGCCAGATTCGTTTGAAACTCAATACATCTCGTTTTTCGGTGTAGATCAATTTTTCGTTTGTATCAACCGTGCGCGTCGACGCTTATAGCATAAACTTTGTCTTACGAGACAAAATCCATAGTTCTAACACATTTATGTCGAACTGAGAAAACAGAATCGTTCGAAACTTGGGACATCCCGATTCTCGGTGTAGATTGATGTTTTGTTTGTTACAGCCTTGAGAGACGACGTTTTACGCAAGGACACCGTTTTTCGAGACAAAACAAATGGTTTCAACACTTTAATGTCAAACCAAGATGACAGAATCTTCCAAAACTCAGGATATCTTTATTTTCGGTGTAGATCAATTGTTCGTTCGATACAACGGGGCGAGTCAACGCATATCGCAAGAACTCCGTCTTCCGAGACGGAATGCATAATTTCAACACTTCTATGACTCATTGAGATGACAAAATCGTTCGAAAATCGAGAAATCTTAATCCTCGTTTACCTTCTTTTGGTTTGATCCAGGCGTGGAAAACTACTATTCATGGAAGAATTTAGCGTTACTGGATGAATTGCACAATTTTAACACTCTTATGGTGAGCTAAAATGACGAAATTGTTCGAAATTCGGGACATCTCGATTTTCGGTGTCGATCGGTGTTTCGTTCGATACAGCCGCGCAAAACATTATTCCATGCAAGAGATTAGTGGTTTTGAATAAATTAAACGATTCTGACACATCAACGTCGAGCTGAGATGCCGGGATTGTCCGAAACTCAGGTCATCTCGTTTCTCGGTCTAGATCGATGTTTCGTTCGTTCCAGCCTTGGACGACGACGTTTATCAAAAGTTTCCGTTTTTCGAGACAAAATGGATGGTCTAACACTTTTATGTCAAACTAAGATGACAGAAGCTTCCGAAACTCAGGTCATCTCAATTCTCGGTGTAGATCGATTGTTCGCTCGATACAACGGGGCAAGTCAACGCTGATTTGCAAGAACTTCGTCTTTCGAGGCAAAATGCATAATGCGAACACTTCTATGTCGAACTGAAATGACAGAATCGTTCGAAAGTCAAGACATCTCGATTCTCGGTGTAGATCGACTTTTCGGTCGATACAACCGTGCGAGTCGACGCTTACCAAAAGAACTTCGTCTTTCGAGACAAAATGCATAGTTACAACATTCTTATAACGAAGTAAAATGACAGAAACTTTCGAAACTTGGGAAATAACGATTCTCGGTGTTCGATTCTTCGTTCGATAAAGCCATGCACAACGACAATTGATGCAATAATCTCGTGTTCCTGGTTAAATCGTACAATTTTGACACGCTCACGTTGAGCTGAAAGCGAGAATAGTTCGAAACTGGGGAAATCTCGATTCTTGGCGCAGATCGATGTTTCGTTCAATACAGTCGTGCAAAACATCATTCAATGCAAGAATTAAGTCGTTTCGGATGAATTAAACGATTTTGACACATCAACGCCGAGCTGAGATCCAGGATTGTTCGAAACTCAGGTCATCTCGTTTCTCGGTGATCGATTTTCCAGCCGATACGTTTGTGCAAAACGACGGTTAACGCGAGAATTTCGTGTTTCTCGACAAATTGTAGGATTCTGACACGTAGGCGTCAAGCGGAGATGCCAGAATCGTCCGAAACTTGGGACATCTCGGATTCTTATGTAGGTCGACGTTTCGTTCGAAATAGCCGTGCAAAACGACGATTAATGCAAGAAATTCGTGTTACTGGACAAATTGTAACACTTTAACACTATTATGTCGAGCTGAAATGACAGAATCGACGGAACTCGAGATATTTCGTTCTCGGTGTAGATCGATGTTCCGTTCGATACAGCCGTGCAGAACATCGTTCAATGCAAGAAGTTCGTGTTTTCGGACGACTCTAATAATTCTGACACATATATGTCGACCTCAGATGCCAGATTCGTTTGAAACTCAATACATCTCGTTTTTCGGTGTAGATCAATTTTTCGTTTGTATCAACCGTACGCGTCGACGCTTATAGCATAAACTTTGTCTTACGAGACAAAATCCATAGTTCTAACACATTTATGTCGAACTGAGAAAACAGAATCGTTCGAAACTTGGGACATCCCGATTCTCGGTGTAGATTGATGTTTTGTTTGTTACAGCCTTGAGAGACGACGTTTTACGCAAGGACACCGTTTTTCGAGACAAAACAAATGGTTTCAACACTTTAATGTCAAACCAAGATGACAGAATCTTCCAAAACTCAGGATATCTTTATTTTCGGTGTAGATCAATTGTTCGTTCGATACAACGGGGCGAGTCAACGCATATCGCAAGAACTCCGTCTTCCGAGACGGAATGCATAATTTCAACACTTCTATGACTCATTGAGATGACAAAATCGTTCGAAAATCGAGAAATCTTAATCCTCGTTTACCTTCTTTTGGTTTGATCCAGGCGTGGAAAACTACTATTCATGGAAGAATTTAGCGTTACTGGATGAATTGCACAATTTTAACACTCTTATGGTGAGCTAAAATGACGAAATCGTTCGAAATTCGGGACATCTCGATTTTCGGTGTCGATCGGTGTTTCGTTCGATACAGCCGCGCAAAACATTATTCCATGCAAGAGATTAGTGGTTTTGAATAAATTAAACGATTCTGACACATCAACGTCGAGCTGAGATGCCGGGATTGTCCGAAACTCAGGTCATCTCGTTTCTCGGTCTAGATCGATGTTTCGTTCGTTCCAGCCGCGGACGACGACGTTTATCAAAAGTTTCCGTTTTTCGAGACAAAATGGATGGTCTAACACTTTTATGTCAAACTAAGATGACAGAAGCTTCCGAAACTCAGGTCATCTCAATTCTCGGTGTAGATCGATTGTTCGCTCGATACAACGGGGCAAGTCAACGCTGATTTGCAAGAACTTCGTCTTTCGAGGCAAAATGCATAATGCGAACACTTCTATGTCGAACTGAAATGACAGAATCGTTCGAAAGTCAAGACATCTCGATTCTCGGTGTAGATCGACTTTTCGGTCGATACAACCGTGCGAGTCGACGCTTACCAAAAGAACTTCGTCTTTCGAGACAAAATGCATAGTTACAACATTCTTATAACGAAGTAAAATGACAGAAACTTTCGAAACTTGGGAAATAACGATTCTCGGTGTTCGATTCTTCGTTCGATACAGCCATGCACAACGACAATTGATGCAATAATCTCGTGTTCCTGGTTAGATCGTACAATTTTGACACGCTCACGTTGAGCTGAAAGCGAGAATAGTTCGAAACTGGGGAAATCTCGATTCTTGGCGCAGATCGATGTTTCGTTCAATACAGTCGTGCAAAACATCATTCAATGCAAGAATTAAGTCGTTTCGGATGAATTAAACGATTTTGACACATCAACGCCGAGCTGAGATCCAGGATTGTTCGAAACTCAGGTCATCTCGTTTCTCGGTGATCGATTTTCCAGCCGATACGTTTGTGCAAAACGACGGTTAACGCGAGAATTTCGTGTTTCTCGACAAATTGTAGGATTCTGACACGTAGGCGTCAAGCGGAGATGCCAGAATCGTCCGAAACTTGGGACATCTCGGATTCTTATGTAGGTCGACGTTTCGTTCGAAATAGCCGTGCAAAACGACGATTAATGCAAGAAATTCGTGTTACTGGACAAATTGTAACACTTTAACACTATTATGTCGAGCTGAAATGACAGAATCGACGAAACTCGAGATATTTCGTTCTCGGTGTAGATCGATGTTCCGTTCGATACAGCCGTGCAGAACATCGTTCAATGCAAGAAGTTCGTGTTTTCGGACGACTCTAATAATTCTGACACATATATGTCGACCTCAGATGCCAGATTCGTTTGAAACTCAATACATCTCGTTTTTCGGTGTAGATCAATTTTTCGTTTGTATCAACCGTACGCGTCGACGCTTATAGCATAAACTTTGTCTTACGAGACAAAATCCATAGTTCTAACACATTTATGTCGAACTGAGAAAACAGAATCGTTCGAAACTTGGGACATCCCGATTCTCGGTGTAGATTGATGTTTTGTTTGTTACAGCCTGGAGAGACGACGTTTTACGCAAGGACACCGTTTTTCGAGACAAAACAAATGGTTTCAACACTTTAATGTCAAACCAAGATGACAGAATCTTCCAAAACTCAGGATATCTTTATTTTCGGTGTAGATCAATTGTTCGTTCGATACAACGGGGCGAGTCAACGCATATCGCAAGAACTCCATCTTCCGAGACGGAATGCATAATTTCAACACTTCTATGACTCATTGAGATGACAAAATCGTTCGAAAATCGAGAAATCTTAATCCTCGTTTACCTATTTTTGGTTTGATACAGGCGTGGAAAACTACTATTGATGAAAGAATTTAGCGTTACTGGATGAATTGCACAATTTTAACACTCTTATGGTGAGCTAAAATGACGAAATCGTTCGAAATTCGGGACATCTCGATTTTCGGTGTCGATCGGTGTTTCGTTCGATACAGCCGCGCAAAACATTATTCCATGCAAGAGATTAGTGGTTTTGAATAAATTAAACGATTCTGACACATCAACGTCGAGCTGAGATGCCGGGATTGTCCGAAACTCAGGTCATCTCGTTTCTCGGTCTAGATCGATGTTTCGTTCGTTCCAGCCGCGGACGACGACGTTTATCAAAAGTTTCCGTTTTTCGAGACAAAATGGATGGTCTAACACTTTTATGTCAGACTAAGATGACAGAAGCTTCCGAAACTCAGGTCATCTCAATTCTCGGTGTAGATCGATTGTTCGCTCGATACAACGGGGCAAGTCAACGCTGATTTGCAAGAACTTCGTCTTTCGAGGCAAAATGCATAATTCGAACACTTCTATGTCGAACTGAAATGACAGAATCGTTCGAAAGTCAAGACATCTCGATTCTCGGTGTAGATCGACTTTTCGGTCGATACAACCGTGCGAGTCGACGCTTACCAAAAGAACTTCGTCTTTCGAGACAAAATGCATAGTTACAACATTCTTATAACGAAGTAAAATGACAGAAACGTTCGAAACTTGGGAAATCACGATTCTCGGTGTTCGATTTTTCGTTCGATACAGCCATGCACAACGACAATTGATGCAATAATCTCGTGTTCCTGGTTAAATCGTACAATTTTGACACGCTCACGTTGAGCTGAAAGCGAGAATAGTTCGAAACTGGGGAAATCTCGATTCTTGGCGCAGATCGATGTTTCGTTCAATACAGTCGTGCAAAACATCATTCAATGCAAGAATTAAGTCGTTTCGGATGAATTAAACGATTTTGACACATCAACGCCGAGCTGAGATCCAGGATTGTTCGAAACTCAGGTCATCTCGTTTCTCGGTGATCGATTTTCCAGCTGATACGTTTGTGCAAAACGACGGTTAACGCGAGAATTTCGTGTTTCTCGACAAATTGTAGGATTCTGACACGTAGGCGTCAAGCGGAGATGCCAGAATCGTCCGAAACTTGGGACATCTCGGATTCTTATGTAGGTCGACGTTTCGTTCGAAATAGCCGTGCAAAACGACGATTAATGCAAGAAATTCGTGTTACTGGACAAATCGTAAGCCTTTAACACTATTATGTCGAGCTGAAATGACAGAATCGACGAAACTCGAGATATTTCGTTCTCGGTGTAGATCGATTTTTCGTTCGATACAGCCGTGCAGAACATCGTTCAATGCAAGAAGTTCGTGTTTTCGGACGATTCGAACAATTCTGACACATATACGCCGACCTCAGATGCAAGATTCGTTTGAAACTCGAGACAACTCGTTTCTCGGTGTAGATCAACTTTTCGTTTGAATCAACTGTGCGAGTCGACGCTTATGGCATAAACTTAGTCTTTCGAGACAAAATGCATAGTTTCAACATACTTATGTTAAACTAAAATGACAGAAACGTTCGAAACTATGGGAATCACGATTCTCGGTGTTCGATTTTTCGTTCGATACAGCCGTGCAAAACATTGTCTAAGGAAAGAAGTTCGTGTTTTCGGACGATTTGAACAATTCTGACACATATATGTCGACTCCAGATGCCAGATTCGTTTGAAACTAGAGACATTTCGATTCTCGGTGTAGATCGATTTTTCGGTCGATACGACTGTGCGAGTCGACGCTTATCGCAAGAACTTCGTCATTTGAAACAGAATGCATAGTTTTAAGACATTTATGTTGAACTGAGCAAACAGAATCATTTCGAAACTTAGGACATCACGATTCTCGGTGTAGATCGATCGTTCGCTCGATACAACGGAGCGAGTCAACCCTGATCGAAAGAACTTTGTCTTTCGAGGCGAAATGCATATTTTCAACACTGCTATGTCGAACTGGGATGACAGAATCGTTCGAACGCCGATAAATCTCTCTTTCCGCAGTAGATCGATGTTTCGTTCGATACAGCCGTGCAAATATTGTTCAATCCAAGACGTTCGTGTTTTCGGACGATTTGAACAGCTCTGACACATATACGTCGACCTTAGATGCCAGATTCGTTTGAAACTCCAAATATCTCGATTCTCGGCGCAGATCGATGTTTCGTTCGTTATAGCTGTGCAAAACATCATTCAATGAAAGAATTAAATCGACTTGGATGAATAAAACGATTCTAACACATCAACGTCGAGCTAAGATCCAGGGATGTTCGAAACTCAGGTCATCTCGTTTCTCGGTGATCGATTTTCCAGCCAATACGTTTGTGCAAAACGACGGTTAACGCGAGAATTTCGTGTTTCTCGACAAATTGTAGGATTTTGACACGTAGGCGTCAAGCGGAGATGCCAGAATCGTCCGAAACTTGGGACATTTCGGATTCTTATGTAGGTCGACGTTTCGTTCGAAATAGCCGTGCAAAACGACGATTAATGCAAGAAATTCGTGTTACTGGACAAATTGTAATACTTTAACACTATTATGTCGAGCTAAAATGACAGAATCGACGAAACTCGAGATATTTCGTTCTCGGTGTAGATCGATGTTCCGTTCGATGCAGCCGTGCAGAACATCGTTCAATGCAAGAAGTTCGTGTTTTCGGACGATTCTAATAATTCTGACACATATATGTCGACCTCAGATGCCAGATTCGTTTGAAACTCAATACATCTCGTTTTTCGGTGTAGATCAATTTTTCGTTTGTATCAACCGTGCGCGTCGACGCTTATAGCATAAACTTTGTCTTACGAGACAAAATCCATAGTTCTAACACATTTATGTCGAACTGAGAAAACAGAATCGTTCGAAACTTGGGACATCCCGATTCTCGGTGTAGATTGATGTTTTGTTTGTTACAGCCTTGAGAGACGACGTTTTACGCAAGGACACCGTTTTTCGAGACAAAACAAATGGTTTCAACACTTTAATGTCAAACCAAGATGACAGAATCTTCCAAAACTCAGGATATCTTTATTTTCGGTGTAGATCAATTCTTCGTTCGATACAACGGGGCGAGTCAACGCATATCGCAAGAACTCCGTCTTCCGAGACGGAATGCATAATTTCAACACTTCTATGACTCATTGAGATGACAAAATCGTTCGAAAATCGAGAAATCTTAATCCTCGTTTACCTATCTTTGGTTTGATACAGGCGTGGAAAACTACTATTCATGGAAGAATTTAGCGTTACTGGATGAATTGCACAATTTTAACACTCTTATGGTGAGCTAAAATGACGAAATTGTTCGAAATTCGGGACATCTCGATTTTCGGTGTCGATCGGTGTTTCGTTCGATACAGCCGCGCAAAACATTATTCCATGCAAGAGATTAGTGGTTTTGAATAAATTAAACGATTCTGACACATCAACGTCGAGCTGAGATGCCGGGATTGTCCGAAACTCAGGTCATCTCGTTTCTCGGTCTAGATCGATGTTTCGTTCGTTCCAGCCTTGGACGACGACGTTTATCAAAAGTTTCCGTTTTTCGAGACAAAATGGATGGTCTAACACTTTTATGTCAAACTAAGATGACAGAAGCTTCCGAAACTCAGGTCATCTCAATTCTCGGTGTAGATCGATTGTTCGCTCGATACAACGGGGCAAGTCAACGCTGATTTGCAAGAACTTCGTCTTTCGAGGCAAAATGCATAATGCGAACACTTCTATGTCGAACTGAAATGACAGAATCGTTCGAAAGTCAAGACATCTCGATTCTCGGTGTAGATCGACTTTTCGGTCGATACAACCGTGCGAGTCGACGCTTACCAAAAGAACTTCGTCTTTCGAGACAAAATGCATAGTTACAACATTCTTATAACGAAGTAAAATGACAGAAACTTTCGAAACTTGGGAAATAACGATTCTCGGTGTTCGATTCTTCGTTCGATAAAGCCATGCACAACGACAATTGATGCAATAATCTCGTGTTCCTGGTTAAATCGTACAATTTTGACACGCTCACGTTGAGCTGAAAGCGAGAATAGTTCGAAACTAGGGAAATCTCGATTCTTGGCGCAGATCGATGTTTCGTTCAATACAGTCGTGCAAAACATCATTCAATGCAAGAATTAAGTCGTTTCGGATGAATTAAACGATTTTGACACATCAACGCCGAGCTGAGATCCAGGATTGTTCGAAACTCAGGTCATCTCGTTTCTCGGTGATCGATTTTCCAGCCGATACGTTTGTGCAAAACGACGGTTAACGCGAGAATTTCGTGTTTCTCGACAAATTGTAGGATTCTGACACGTAGGCGTCAAGCGGAGATGCCAGAATCGTCCGAAACTTGGGACATCTCGGATTCTTATGTAGGTCGACGTTTCGTTCGAAATAGCCGTGCAAAACGACGATTAATGCAAGAAATTCGTGTTACTGGACAAATTGTAACACTTTAACACTATTATGTCGAGCTGAAATGACAGAATCGACGGAACTCGAGATATTTCGTTCTCGGTGTAGATCGATGTTCCGTTCGATACAGCCGTGCAGAACATCGTTCAATGCAAGAAGTTCGTGTTTTCGGACGACTCTAATAATTCTGACACATATATGTCGACCTCAGATGCCAGATTCGTTTGAAACTCAATACATCTCGTTTTTCGGTGTAGATCAATTTTTCGTTTGTATCAACCGTACGCGTCGACGCTTATAGCATAAACTTTGTCTTACGAGACAAAATCCATAGTTCTAACACATTTATGTCGAACTGAGAAAACAGAATCGTTCGAAACTTGGGACATCCCGATTCTCGGTGTAGATTGATGTTTTGTTTGTTACAGCCTGAAGAGACGACGTTTTACGCAAGGACACCGTTTTTCGAGACAAAACAAATGGTTTCAACACTTTAATGTCAAACCAAGATGACAGAATCTTCCAAAACTCAGGATATCTTTATTTTCGGTGTAGATCAATTGTTCGTTCGATACAACGGGGCGAGTCAACGCATATCGCAAGAACTCCGTCTTCCGAGACGGAATGCATAATTTTAACACTTCTATGACTCATTGAGATGACAAAATCGTTCGAAAATCGAGAAATCTTGATCCTCGTTTACCTATTTTTGGTTTAATACAGGCGTGGAAAACTACTATTCATGGAAGAATTTAGTGTTACTGGATGAATTGCACAATTTTAACACTCTTATGGTGAGCTAAAATGACGAAATCGTTCGAAATTCGGGACATCTCGATTTTCGGTGTCGATCGGTGTTTCGTTCGATACAGCCGCGCAAAACATTATTCCATGCAAGAGATTAGTGGTTTTGAATAAATTAAACGATTCTGACACATCAACGTCGAGCTGAGATGCCGGGATTGTCCGAAACTCAGGTCATCTCGTTTCTCGGTCTAGATCGATGTTTCGTTCGTTCCAGCCGCGGACGACGACGTTTATCAAAAGTTTCCGTTTTTCGAGACAAAATGGATGGTCTAACACTTTTATGTCAAACTAAGATGACAGAAGCTTCCGAAACTCAGGTCATCTCAATTCTCGGTGTAGATCGATTGTTCGCTCGATACAACGGGGCAAGTCAACGCTGATTTGCAAGAACTTCGTCTTTCGAGGCAAAATGCATAATGCGAACACTTCTATGTCGAACTGAAATGACAGAATCGTTCGAAAGTCAAGACATCTCGATTCTCGGTGTAGATCGACTTTTCGGTCGATACAACCGTGCGAGTCGACGCTTACCAAAAGAACTTCGTCTTTCGAGACAAAATGCATAGTTACAACATTCTTATAACGAAGTAAAATGACAGAAACTTTCGAAACTTGGGAAATAACGATTCTCGGTGTTCGATTCTTCGTTCGATACAGCCATGCACAACGACAATTGATGCAATAATCTCGTGTTCCTGGTTAAATCGTACAATTTTGACACGCTCACGTTGAGCTGAAAGCGAGAATAGTTCGAAACTGGGGAAATCTCGATTCTTGGCGCAGATCGATGTTTCGTTCAATACAGTCGTGCAAAACATCATTCAATACAAGAATTAAGTCGTTTCGGATGAATTAAACGATTTTGACACATCAACGCCGAGCTGAGATCCAGGATTGTTCGAAACTCAGGTCATCTCGTTTCTCGGTGATCGATTTTCCAGCCGATACGGTTGTGCAAAACGACGGTTAACGCGAGAATTTCGTGTTTCTCGACAAATTGTAGGATTCTGACACGTAGGCGTCAAGCGGAGATGCCAGAATCGTCCGAAACTTGGGACATCTCGGATTCTTATGTAGGTCGACGTTTCGTTCGAAATAGCCGTGCAAAACGACGATTAATGCAAGAAATTCGTGTTACTGGACAAATCGTAAGCCTTTAACACTATTATGTCGAGCTGAAATGACAGAATCGACGAAACTCGAGATATTTCGTTCTCGGTGTAGATCGATTTTTCGTTCGATACAGCCGTGCAGAACATCGTTCAATGCAAGAAGTTCGTGTTTTCGGACGATTCGAACAATTCTGACACATATACGCCGACCTCAGATGCCAGATTCCTTTGAAACTCGAGACATCTCGTTTCTCGGTGTGGATCAACTTTTCGTTTGAATCAACTGTGCGAGTCGACGCTTATAGCATAAACTTAGTCTTTCGAGACAAAATGCATAGTTTCAACATACTTATGTTAAACTAAAATGACAGAAACGTTCGAAACTCTGGAAATCACGATTCTCGGTGTTCGATTTTTCGTTCGATACAGATGTGCAAAACGACAATTCATGCAAAAATTTCGTATTTCTGGTCAAATCGTACAATTTTGACACGCTTACGTTGAGCTGAAAGCGAGAATCGTTCGAAACTCGGGAAATCTCGATTCTCGGCGCAGCTCGATGTTTCGTTCGTTACAGCCGTGCAAAACATTTTTCAATGCAAGAAGTACGTGTTTTCGGACCATTTGAACGATTCTGACACATAGACGTCGACCTTAGATGCCAGATTCGTTTGAAACTTAGTATATCTCGATTCTCGGTGTAGATCAATTTTTAGGTCGATACAACCGTGCGAGTCGACGCTTTCCGCAAGAACTCCGTTTTTCGGGACTAAATGCATAGGTTCAACATTTTCATGTTGAACCAAAATGACAGAAACGTCCGAAACTAGGGAAATCACGATTCTCGTCGTTCGATTTTTCGTTCGATACAGCCGTGCAAAACGACAATCCATGCAAGAATTACGTGTTCCTGGTCAAATCGAACAATTTTGACACGCTCACGTTGAGCTGAGAGCGAGAATCGTTCGAAACTCGGGACATCTCGATTCTCGGCGCAGATCGATGTTTCGTTCGTTACAGCTGTGCAAAACATCATTCAATGAAAGAATTAAGTCGACTTGGATGAATAAAACGATTCTAACACATCAACGTCGAGCTAAGATCCAGGATTGTTCGAAACTCAGGTCATCTCGTTTCTCGGTGATCGATTTTCCAGCCGAAACGTTTGTGCAAAACGACGGTTAACGCGAGAATTTCGTGTTTCTCGACAAATTGTAGGATTTTGACACGTAGGCGTCAAGCGGAGATGCCAGAATCGTCCGAAACTTGGGACATCTCGGATTCTTATGTAGGTCGACGTTTCGTTCGAAATAGCCGTGCATAACGACGATTAATGCAAGAAATTCGTGTTACTGGACAAATTGTAACACTTTAACACTATTATGTCGAGCTGAAATGACAGAATCGACGAAACTCGAGATATTTCGTTCTCGGTGTAGATCGATGTTCCGTTCGATACAGCCGTGCAGAACATCGTTCAATGCAAGAAGTTCGTGTTTTCGGACGACTCTAATAATTCTGACACATATATGTCGACCTCAGATGCCAGATTCGTTTGAAACTCAATACATCTCGTTTTTCGGTGTAGATCAATTTTTCGTTTGTATCAACCGTACGCGTCGACGCTTATAGCATAAACTTTGTCTTACGAGACAAAATCCATAGTTCTAACACATTTATGTCGAACTGAGAAAACAGAATCGTTCGAAACTTGGGACATCCCGATTCTCGGTGTAGATTGATGTTTTGTTTGTTACAGCCTTGAGAGACGACGTTTTACGCAAGGACACCGTTTTTCGAGACAAAACAAATGGTTTCAACACTTTAATGTCAAACCAAGATGACAGAATCTTCCAAAACTCAGGATATCTTTATTTTCGGTGTAGATCAATTGTTCGTTCGATACAACGGGGCGAGTCAACGCATATCGCAAGAACTCCGTCTTCCGAGACGGAATGCATAATTTCAACACTTCTATGACTCATTGAGATGACAAAATCGTTCGAAAATCGAGAAATCTTAATCCTCGTTTACCTTCTTTTGGTTTGATCCAGGCGTGGAAAACTACTATTCATGGAAGAATTTAGCGTTACTGGATGAATTGCACAATTTTAACACTCTTATGGTGAGCTAAAATGACGAAATTGTTCGAAATTCGGGACATCTCGATTTTCGGTGTCGATCGGTGTTTCGTTCGATACAGCCGCGCAAAACATTATTCCATGCAAGAGATTAGTGGTTTTGAATAAATTAAACGATTCTGACACATCAACGTCGAGCTGAGATGCCGGGATTGTCCGAAACTCAGGTCATCTCGTTTCTCGGTCTAGATCGATGTTTCGTTCGTTCCAGCCTTGGACGACGACGTTTATCAAAAGTTTCCGTTTTTCGAGACAAAATGGATGGTCTAACACTTTTATGTCAAACTAAGATGACAGAAGCTTCCGAAACTCAGGTCATCTCAATTCTCGGTGTAGATCGATTGTTCGCTCGATACAACGGGGCAAGTCAACGCTGATTTGCAAGAACTTCGTCTTTCGAGGCAAAATGCATAATGCGAACACTTCTATGTCGAACTGAAATGACAGAATCGTTCGAAAGTCAAGACATCTCGATTCTCGGTGTAGATCGACTTTTCGGTCGATACAACCGTGCGAGTCGACGCTTACCAAAAGAACTTCGTCTTTCGAGACAAAATGCATAGTTACAACATTCTTATAACGAAGTAAAATGACAGAAACTTTCGAAACTTGGGAAATAACGATTCTCGGTGTTCGATTCTTCGTTCGATAAAGCCATGCACAACGACAATTGATGCAATAATCTCGTGTTCCTGGTTAAATCGTACAATTTTGACACGCTCACGTTGAGCTGAAAGCGAGAATAGTTCGAAACTGGGGAAATCTCGATTCTTGGCGCAGATCGATGTTTCGTTCAATACAGTCGTGCAAAACATCATTCAATGCAAGAATTAAGTCGTTTCGGATGAATTAAACGATTTTGACACATCAACGCCGAGCTGAGATCCAGGATTGTTCGAAACTCAGGTCATCTCGTTTCTCGGTGATCGATTTTCCAGCCGATACGTTTGTGCAAAACGACGGTTAACGCGAGAATTTCGTGTTTCTCGACAAATTGTAGGATTCTGACACGTAGGCGTCAAGCGGAGATGCCAGAATCGTCCGAAACTTGGGACATCTCGGATTCTTATGTAGGTCGACGTTTCGTTCGAAATAGCCGTGCAAAACGACGATTAATGCAAGAAATTCGTGTTACTGGACAAATTGTAACACTTTAACACTATTATGTCGAGCTGAAATGACAGAATCGACGGAACTCGAGATATTTCGTTCTCGGTGTAGATCGATGTTCCGTTCGATACAGCCGTGCAGAACATCGTTCAATGCAAGAAGTTCGTGTTTTCGGACGACTCTAATAATTCTGACACATATATGTCGACCTCAGATGCCAGATTCGTTTGAAACTCAATACATCTCGTTTTTCGGTGTAGATCAATTTTTCGTTTGTATCAACCGTACGCGTCGACGCTTATAGCATAAACTTTGTCTTACGAGACAAAATCCATAGTTCTAACACATTTATGTCGAACTGAGAAAACAGAATCGTTCGAAACTTGGGACATCCCGATTCTCGGTGTAGATTGATGTTTTGTTTGTTACAGCCTGAAGAGACGACGTTTTACGCAAGGACACCGTTTTTCGAGACAAAACAAATGGTTTCAACACTTTAATGTCAAACCAAGATGACAGAATCTTCCAAAACTCAGGATATCTTTATTTTCGGTGTAGATCAATTGTTCGTTCGATACAACGGGGCGAGTCAACGCATATCGCAAGAACTCCGTCTTCCGAGACGGAATGCATAATTTTAACACTTCTATGACTCATTGAGATGACAAAATCGTTCGAAAATCGAGAAATCTTGATCCTCGTTTACCTATTTTTGGTTTAATACAGGCGTGGAAAACTACTATTCATGGAAGAATTTAGTGTTACTGGATGAATTGCACAATTTTAACACTCTTATGGTGAGCTAAAATGACGAAATCGTTCGAAATTCGGGACATCTCGATTTTCGTTGTCGATCGGTGTTTCGTTCGATACAGCCGCGCAAAACATTATTCCATGCAAGAGATTAGTGGTTTTGAATAAATTAAACGATTCTGACACATCAACGTCGAGCTGAGATGCCGGGATTGTCCGAAACTCAGGTCATCTCGTTTCTCGGTCTAGATCGATGTTTCGTTCGTTCCAGCCGCGGACGACGACGTTTATCAAAAGTTTCCGTTTTTCGAGACAAAATGGATGGTCTAACACTTTTATGTCAAACTAAGATGACAGAAGCTTCCGAAACTCAGGTCATCTCAATTCTCGGTGTAGATCGATTGTTCGCTCGATACAACGGGGCAAGTCAACGCTGATTTGCAAGAACTTCGTCTTTCGAGGCAAAATGCATAATGCGAACACTTCTATGTCGAACTGAAATGACAGAATCGTTCGAAAGTCAAGACATCTCGATTCTCGGTGTAGATCGACTTTTCGGTCGATACAACCGTGCGAGTCGACGCTTACCAAAAGAACTTCGTCTTTCGAGACAAAATGCATAGTTACAACATTCTTATAACGAAGTAAAATGACAGAAACTTTCGAAACTTGGGAAATAACGATTCTCGGTGTTCGATTCTTCGTTCGATACAGCCATGCACAACGACAATTGATGCAATAATCTCGTGTTCCTGGTTAAATCGTACAATTTTGACACGCTCACGTTGAGCTGAAAGCGAGAATAGTTCGAAACTGGGGAAATCTCGATTCTTGGCGCAGATCGATGTTTCGTTCAATACAGTCGTGCAAAACATCATTCAATACAAGAATTAAGTCGTTTCGGATGAATTAAACGATTTTGACACATCAACGCCGAGCTGAGATCCAGGATTGTTCGAAACTCAGGTCATCTCGTTTCTCGGTGATCGATTTTCCAGCCGATACGGTTGTGCAAAACGACGGTTAACGCGAGAATTTCGTGTTTCTCGACAAATTGTAGGATTCTGACACGTAGGCGTCAAGCGGAGATGCCAGAATCGTCCGAAACTTGGGACATCTCGGATTCTTATGTAGGTCGACGTTTCGTTCGAAATAGCCGTGCAAAACGACGATTAATGCAAGAAATTCGTGTTACTGGACAAATCGTAAGCCTTTAACACTATTATGTCGAGCTGAAATGACAGAATCGACGAAACTCGAGATATTTCGTTCTCGGTGTAGATCGATTTTTCGTTCGATACAGCCGTGCAGAACATCGTTCAATGCAAGAAGTTCGTGTTTTCGGACGATTCGAACAATTCTGACACATATACGCCGACCTCAGATGCCAGATTCCTTTGAAACTCGAGACATCTCGTTTCTCGGTGTGGATCAACTTTTCGTTTGAATCAACTGTGCGAGTCGACGCTTATAGCATAAACTTAGTCTTTCGAGACAAAATGCATAGTTTCAACATACTTATGTTAAACTAAAATGACAGAAACGTTCGAAACTCTGGAAATCACGATTCTCGGTGTTCGATTTTTCGTTCGATACAGATGTGCAAAACGACAATTTATGCAAAAATTTCGTATTTCTGGTCAAATCGTACAATTTTGACACGCTTACGTTGAGCTGAAAGCGAGAATCGTTCGAAACTCGGGAAATCTCGATTCTCGGCGCAGCTCGATGTTTCGTTCGTTACAGCCGTGCAAAACATTGTTCAATGCAAGAAGTACGTGTTTTCGGACCATTTGAACGATTCTGACACATAGACGTCGACCTTAGATGCCAGATTCGTTTGAAACTTAGTATATCTCGATTCTCGGTGTAGATCAATTTTTAGGTCGATACAACCGTGCGAGTCGACGCTTTCCGCAAGAACTCCGTTTTTCGGGACTAAATGCATAGGTTCAACATTTTCATGTTGAACCAAAATGACAGAAACGTCCGAAACTAGGGAAATCACGATTCTCGTCGTTCGATTTTTCGTTCGATACAGCCGTGCAAAACGACAATCCATGCAAGAATTACGTGTTCCTGGTCAAATCGAACAATTTTGACACGCTCACGTTGAGCTGAGAGCGAGAATCGTTCGAAACTCGGGACATCTCGATTCTCGGCGCAGATCGATGTTTCGTTCGTTACAGCTGTGCAAAACATCATTCAATGAAAGAATTAAGTCGACTTGGATGAATAAAACGATTCTAACACATCAACGTCGAGCTAAGATCCAGGATTGTTCGAAACTCAGGTCATCTCGTTTCTCGGTGATCGATTTTCCAGCCGATACGTTTGTGCAAAACGACGGTTAACGCGAGAATTTCGTGTTTCTCGACAAATTGTAGGATTCTGACACGTAGGCGTCAAGCGGAGATGCCAGAATCGTCCGAAACTTGGGACATCTCGGATTCTTATGTAGGTCGACGTTTCGTTCGAAATAGCCGTGCAAAACGACGATTAATGCAAGAAATTCGTGTTACTGGACAAATTGTAACACTTTAACACTATTATGTCGAGCTGAAATGACAGAATCGACGAAACTCGAGATATTTCGTTCTCGGTGTAGATCGATGTTCCGTTCGATACAGCCGTGCAGAACATCGTTCAATGCAAGAAGTTCGTGTTTTCGGACGATTCGAACAATTCTGACACATATACGCCGACCTCAGATGCCAGATTCGTTTGAAACTCAATACATCTCGTTTTTCGGTGTAGATCAATTTTTCGTTTGTATCAACCGTACGCGTCGACGCTTATAGCATAAACTTTGTCTTACGAGACAAAATCCATAGTTCTAACACATTTATGTCGAACTGAGAAAACAGAATCGTTCGAAACTTGGGACATCCCGATTCTCGGTGTAGATTGATGTTTTGTTTGTTACAGCCTGGAGAGACGACGTTTTACGCAAGGACACCGTTTTTCGAGACAAAACAAATGGTTTCAACACTTTAATGTCAAACCAAGATGACAGAATCTTCCAAAACTCAGGATATCTTTATTTTCGGTGTAGATCAATTGTTCGTTCGATACAACGGGGCGAGTCAACGCATATCGCAAGAACTCCATCTTCCGAGACGGAATGCATAATTTCAACACTTCTATGACTCATTGAGATGACAAAATCGTTCGAAAATCGAGAAATCTTAATCCTCGTTTACCTATTTTTGGTTTGATACAGGCGTGGAAAACTACTATTGATGAAAGAATTTAGCGTTACTGGATGAATTGCACAATTTTAACACTCTTATGGTGAGCTAAAATGACGAAATCGTTCGAAATTCGGGACATCTCGATTTTCGGTGTCGATCGGTGTTTCGTTCGATACAGCCGCGCAAAACATTATTCCATGCAAGAGATTAGTGGTTTTGAATAAATTAAACGATTCTGACACATCAACGTCGAGCTGAGATGCCGGGATTGTCCGAAACTCAGGTCATCTCGTTTCTCGGTCTAGATCGATGTTTCGTTCGTTCCAGCCGCGGACGACGACGTTTATCAAAAGTTTCCGTTTTTCGAGACAAAATGGATGGTCTAACACTTTTATGTCAGACTAAGATGACAGAAGCTTCCGAAACTCAGGTCATCTCAATTCTCGGTGTAGATCGATTGTTCGCTCGATACAACGGGGCAAGTCAACGCTGATTTGCAAGAACTTCGTCTTTCGAGGCAAAATGCATAATTCGAACACTTCTATGTCGAACTGAAATGACAGAATCGTTCGAAAGTCAAGACATCTCGATTCTCGGTGTAGATCGACTTTTCGGTCGATACAACCGTGCGAGTCGACGCTTACCAAAAGAACTTCGTCTTTCGAGACAAAATGCATAGTTACAACATTCTTATAACGAAGTAAAATGACAGAAACGTTCGAAACTTGGGAAATCACGATTCTCGGTGTTCGATTTTTCGTTCGATACAGCCATGCACAACGACAATTGATGCAATAATCTCGTGTTCCTGGTTAAATCGTACAATTTTGACACGCTCACGTTGAGCTGAAAGCGAGAATAGTTCGAAACTGGGGAAATCTCGATTCTTGGCGCAGATCGATGTTTCGTTCAATACAGTCGTGCAAAACATCATTCAATGCAAGAATTAAGTCGTTTCGGATGAATTAAACGATTTTGACACATCAACGCCGAGCTGAGATCCAGGATTGTTCGAAACTCAGGTCATCTCGTTTCTCGGTGATCGATTTTCCAGCTGATACGTTTGTGCAAAACGACGGTTAACGCGAGAATTTCGTGTTTCTCGACAAATTGTAGGATTCTGACACGTAGGCGTCAAGCGGAGATGCCAGAATCGTCCGAAACTTGGGACATCTCGGATTCTTATGTAGGTCGACGTTTCGTTCGAAATAGCCGTGCAAAACGACGATTAATGCAAGAAATTCGTGTTACTGGACAAATCGTAAGCCTTTAACACTATTATGTCGAGCTGAAATGACAGAATCGACGAAACTCGAGATATTTCGTTCTCGGTGTAGATCGATTTTTCGTTCGATACAGCCGTGCAGAACATCGTTCAATGCAAGAAGTTCGTGTTTTCGGACGATTCGAACAATTCTGACACATATACGCCGACCTCAGATGCAAGATTCGTTTGAAACTCGAGACAACTCGTTTCTCGGTGTAGATCAACTTTTCGTTTGAATCAACTGTGCGAGTCGACGCTTATGGCATAAACTTAGTCTTTCGAGACAAAATGCATAGTTTCAACATACTTATGTTAAACTAAAATGACAGAAACGTTCGAAACTATGGGAATCACGATTCTCGGTGTTCGATTTTTCGTTCGATACAGCCGTGCAAAACATTGTCTAAGGAAAGAAGTTCGTGTTTTCGGACGATTTGAACAATTCTGACACATATATGTCGACTCCAGATGCCAGATTCGTTTGAAACTAGAGACATTTCGATTCTCGGTGTAGATCGATTTTTCGGTCGATACGACTGTGCGAGTCGACGCTTATCGCAAGAACTTCGTCATTTGAAACAGAATGCATAGTTTTAAGACATTTATGTTGAACTGAGCAAACAGAATCATTTCGAAACTTAGGACATCACGATTCTCGGTGTAGATCGATCGTTCGCTCGATACAACGGAGCGAGTCAACCCTGATCGAAAGAACTTTGTCTTTCGAGGCGAAATGCATATTTTCAACACTGCTATGTCGAACTGGGATGACAGAATCGTTCGAACGCCGATAAATCTCTCTTTCCGCAGTAGATCGATGTTTCGTTCGATACAGCCGTGCAAATATTGTTCAATCCAAGACGTTCGTGTTTTCGGACGATTTGAACAGCTCTGACACATATACGTCGACCTTAGATGCCAGATTCGTTTGAAACTCCAAATATCTCGATTCTCGGCGCAGATCGATGTTTCGTTCGTTATAGCTGTGCAAAACATCATTCAATGAAAGAATTAAATCGACTTGGATGAATAAAACGATTCTAACACATCAACGTCGAGCTAAGATCCAGGGATGTTCGAAACTCAGGTCATCTCGTTTCTCGGTGATCGATTTTCCAGCCAATACGTTTGTGCAAAACGACGGTTAACGCGAGAATTTCGTGTTTCTCGACAAATTGTAGGATTTTGACACGTAGGCGTCAAGCGGAGATGCCAGAATCGTCCGAAACTTGGGACATTTCGGATTCTTATGTAGGTCGACGTTTCGTTCGAAATAGCCGTGCAAAACGACGATTAATGCAAGAAATTCGTGTTACTGGACAAATTGTAATACTTTAACACTATTATGTCGAGCTAAAATGACAGAATCGACGAAACTCGAGATATTTCGTTCTCGGTGTAGATCGATGTTCCGTTCGATGCAGCCGTGCAGAACATCGTTCAATGCAAGAAGTTCGTGTTTTCGGACGATTCTAATAATTCTGACACATATATGTCGACCTCAGATGCCAGATTCGTTTGAAACTCAATACATCTCGTTTTTCGGTGTAGATCAATTTTTCGTTTGTATCAACCGTGCGCGTCGACGCTTATAGCATAAACTTTGTCTTACGAGACAAAATCCATAGTTCTAACACATTTATGTCGAACTGAGAAAACAGAATCGTTCGAAACTTGGGACATCCCGATTCTCGGTGTAGATTGATGTTTTGTTTGTTACAGCCTTGAGAGACGACGTTTTACGCAAGGACACCGTTTTTCGAGACAAAACAAATGGTTTCAACACTTTAATGTCAAACCAAGATGACAGAATCTTCCAAAACTCAGGATATCTTTATTTTCGGTGTAGATCAATTCTTCGTTCGATACAACGGGGCGAGTCAACGCATATCGCAAGAACTCCGTCTTCCGAGACGGAATGCATAATTTCAACACTTCTATGACTCATTGAGATGACAAAATCGTTCGAAAATCGAGAAATCTTAATCCTCGTTTACCTATCTTTGGTTTGATACAGGCGTGGAAAACTACTATTCATGGAAGAATTTAGCGTTACTGGATGAATTGCACAATTTTAACACTCTTATGGTGAGCTAAAATGACGAAATTGTTCGAAATTCGGGACATCTCGATTTTCGGTGTCGATCGGTGTTTCGTTCGATACAGCCGCGCAAAACATTATTCCATGCAAGAGATTAGTGGTTTTGAATAAATTAAACGATTCTGACACATCAACGTCGAGCTGAGATGCCGGGATTGTCCGAAACTCAGGTCATCTCGTTTCTCGGTCTAGATCGATGTTTCGTTCGTTCCAGCCTTGGACGACGACGTTTATCAAAAGTTTCCGTTTTTCGAGACAAAATGGATGGTCTAACACTTTTATGTCAAACTAAGATGACAGAAGCTTCCGAAACTCAGGTCATCTCAATTCTCGGTGTAGATCGATTGTTCGCTCGATACAACGGGGCAAGTCAACGCTGATTTGCAAGAACTTCGTCTTTCGAGGCAAAATGCATAATGCGAACACTTCTATGTCGAACTGAAATGACAGAATCGTTCGAAAGTCAAGACATCTCGATTCTCGGTGTAGATCGACTTTTCGGTCGATACAACCGTGCGAGTCGACGCTTACCAAAAGAACTTCGTCTTTCGAGACAAAATGCATAGTTACAACATTCTTATAACGAAGTAAAATGACAGAAACTTTCGAAACTTGGGAAATAACGATTCTCGGTGTTCGATTCTTCGTTCGATAAAGCCATGCACAACGACAATTGATGCAATAATCTCGTGTTCCTGGTTAAATCGTACAATTTTGACACGCTCACGTTGAGCTGAAAGCGAGAATAGTTCGAAACTAGGGAAATCTCGATTCTTGGCGCAGATCGATGTTTCGTTCAATACAGTCGTGCAAAACATCATTCAATGCAAGAATTAAGTCGTTTCGGATGAATTAAACGATTTTGACACATCAACGCCGAGCTGAGATCCAGGATTGTTCGAAACTCAGGTCATCTCGTTTCTCGGTGATCGATTTTCCAGCCGATACGTTTGTGCAAAACGACGGTTAACGCGAGAATTTCGTGTTTCTCGACAAATTGTAGGATTCTGACACGTAGGCGTCAAGCGGAGATGCCAGAATCGTCCGAAACTTGGGACATCTCGGATTCTTATGTAGGTCGACGTTTCGTTCGAAATAGCCGTGCAAAACGACGATTAATGCAAGAAATTCGTGTTACTGGACAAATTGTAACACTTTAACACTATTATGTCGAGCTGAAATGACAGAATCGACGGAACTCGAGATATTTCGTTCTCGGTGTAGATCGATGTTCCGTTCGATACAGCCGTGCAGAACATCGTTCAATGCAAGAAGTTCGTGTTTTCGGACGACTCTAATAATTCTGACACATATATGTCGACCTCAGATGCCAGATTCGTTTGAAACTCAATACATCTCGTTTTTCGGTGTAGATCAATTTTTCGTTTGTATCAACCGTACGCGTCGACGCTTATAGCATAAACTTTGTCTTACGAGACAAAATCCATAGTTCTAACACATTTATGTCGAACTGAGAAAACAGAATCGTTCGAAACTTGGGACATCCCGATTCTCGGTGTAGATTGATGTTTTGTTTGTTACAGCCTGAAGAGACGACGTTTTACGCAAGGACACCGTTTTTCGAGACAAAACAAATGGTTTCAACACTTTAATGTCAAACCAAGATGACAGAATCTTCCAAAACTCAGGATATCTTTATTTTCGGTGTAGATCAATTGTTCGTTCGATACAACGGGGCGAGTCAACGCATATCGCAAGAACTCCGTCTTCCGAGACGGAATGCATAATTTTAACACTTCTATGACTCATTGAGATGACAAAATCGTTCGAAAATCGAGAAATCTTGATCCTCGTTTACCTATTTTTGGTTTAATACAGGCGTGGAAAACTACTATTCATGGAAGAATTTAGTGTTACTGGATGAATTGCACAATTTTAACACTCTTATGGTGAGCTAAAATGACGAAATCGTTCGAAATTCGGGACATCTCGATTTTCGGTGTCGATCGGTGTTTCGTTCGATACAGCCGCGCAAAACATTATTCCATGCAAGAGATTAGTGGTTTTGAATAAATTAAACGATTCTGACACATCAACGTCGAGCTGAGATGCCGGGATTGTCCGAAACTCAGGTCATCTCGTTTCTCGGTCTAGATCGATGTTTCGTTCGTTCCAGCCGCGGACGACGACGTTTATCAAAAGTTTCCGTTTTTCGAGACAAAATGGATGGTCTAACACTTTTATGTCAAACTAAGATGACAGAAGCTTCCGAAACTCAGGTCATCTCAATTCTCGGTGTAGATCGATTGTTCGCTCGATACAACGGGGCAAGTCAACGCTGATTTGCAAGAACTTCGTCTTTCGAGGCAAAATGCATAATGCGAACACTTCTATGTCGAACTGAAATGACAGAATCGTTCGAAAGTCAAGACATCTCGATTCTCGGTGTAGATCGACTTTTCGGTCGATACAACCGTGCGAGTCGACGCTTACCAAAAGAACTTCGTCTTTCGAGACAAAATGCATAGTTACAACATTCTTATAACGAAGTAAAATGACAGAAACTTTCGAAACTTGGGAAATAACGATTCTCGGTGTTCGATTCTTCGTTCGATACAGCCATGCACAACGACAATTGATGCAATAATCTCGTGTTCCTGGTTAAATCGTACAATTTTGACACGCTCACGTTGAGCTGAAAGCGAGAATAGTTCGAAACTGGGGAAATCTCGATTCTTGGCGCAGATCGATGTTTCGTTCAATACAGTCGTGCAAAACATCATTCAATACAAGAATTAAGTCGTTTCGGATGAATTAAACGATTTTGACACATCAACGCCGAGCTGAGATCCAGGATTGTTCGAAACTCAGGTCATCTCGTTTCTCGGTGATCGATTTTCCAGCCGATACGGTTGTGCAAAACGACGGTTAACGCGAGAATTTCGTGTTTCTCGACAAATTGTAGGATTCTGACACGTAGGCGTCAAGCGGAGATGCCAGAATCGTCCGAAACTTGGGACATCTCGGATTCTTATGTAGGTCGACGTTTCGTTCGAAATAGCCGTGCAAAACGACGATTAATGCAAGAAATTCGTGTTACTGGACAAATCGTAAGCCTTTAACACTATTATGTCGAGCTGAAATGACAGAATCGACGAAACTCGAGATATTTCGTTCTCGGTGTAGATCGATTTTTCGTTCGATACAGCCGTGCAGAACATCGTTCAATGCAAGAAGTTCGTGTTTTCGGACGATTCGAACAATTCTGACACATATACGCCGACCTCAGATGCCAGATTCCTTTGAAACTCGAGACATCTCGTTTCTCGGTGTGGATCAACTTTTCGTTTGAATCAACTGTGCGAGTCGACGCTTATAGCATAAACTTAGTCTTTCGAGACAAAATGCATAGTTTCAACATACTTATGTTAAACTAAAATGACAGAAACGTTCGAAACTCTGGAAATCACGATTCTCGGTGTTCGATTTTTCGTTCGATACAGATGTGCAAAACGACAATTCATGCAAAAATTTCGTATTTCTGGTCAAATCGTACAATTTTGACACGCTTACGTTGAGCTGAAAGCGAGAATCGTTCGAAACTCGGGAAATCTCGATTCTCGGCGCAGCTCGATGTTTCGTTCGTTACAGCCGTGCAAAACATTGTTCAATGCAAGAAGTACGTGTTTTCGGACCATTTGAACGATTCTGACACATAGACGTCGACCTTAGATGCCAGATTCGTTTGAAACTTAGTATATCTCGATTCTCGGTGTAGATCAATTTTTAGGTCGATACAACCGTGCGAGTCGACGCTTTCCGCAAGAACTCCGTTTTTCGGGACTAAATGCATAGGTTCAACATTTTCATGTTGAACCAAAATGACAGAAACGTCCGAAACTAGGGAAATCACGATTCTCGTCGTTCGATTTTTCGTTCGATACAGCCGTGCAAAACGACAATCCATGCAAGAATTACGTGTTCCTGGTCAAATCGAACAATTTTGACACGCTCACGTTGAGCTGAGAGCGAGAATCGTTCGAAACTCGGGACATCTCGATTCTCGGCGCAGATCGATGTTTCGTTCGTTACAGCTGTGCAAAACATCATTCAATGAAAGAATTAAGTCGACTTGGATGAATAAAACGATTCTAACACATCAACGTCGAGCTAAGATCCAGGATTGTTCGAAACTCAGGTCATCTCGTTTCTCGGTGATCGATTTTCCAGCCGAAACGTTTGTGCAAAACGACGGTTAACGCGAGAATTTCGTGTTTCTCGACAAATTGTAGGATTTTGACACGTAGGCGTCAAGCGGAGATGCCAGAATCGTCCGAAACTTGGGACATCTCGGATTCTTATGTAGGTCGACGTTTCGTTCGAAATAGCCGTGCATAACGACGATTAATGCAAGAAATTCGTGTTACTGGACAAATTGTAACACTTTAACACTATTATGTCGAGCTGAAATGACAGAATCGACGAAACTCGAGATATTTCGTTCTCGGTGTAGATCGATGTTCCGTTCGATACAGCCGTGCAGAACATCGTTCAATGCAAGAAGTTCGTGTTTTCGGACGACTCTAATAATTCTGACACATATATGTCGACCTCAGATGCCAGATTCGTTTGAAACTCAATACATCTCGTTTTTCGGTGTAGATCAATTTTTCGTTTGTATCAACCGTACGCGTCGACGCTTATAGCATAAACTTTGTCTTACGAGACAAAATCCATAGTTCTAACACATTTATGTCGAACTGAGAAAACAGAATCGTTCGAAACTTGGGACATCCCGATTCTCGGTGTAGATTGATGTTTTGTTTGTTACAGCCTTGAGAGACGACGTTTTACGCAAGGACACCGTTTTTCGAGACAAAACAAATGGTTTCAACACTTTAATGTCAAACCAAGATGACAGAATCTTCCAAAACTCAGGATATCTTTATTTTCGGTGTAGATCAATTGTTCGTTCGATACAACGGGGCGAGTCAACGCATATCGCAAGAACTCCGTCTTCCGAGACGGAATGCATAATTTCAACACTTCTATGACTCATTGAGATGACAAAATCGTTCGAAAATCGAGAAATCTTAATCCTCGTTTACCTATTTTTGGTTTGATACAGGCGTGGAAAACTACTATTCATGGAAGAATTTAGCGTTACTGGATGAATTGCACAATTTTAACACTCTTATGGTGAGCTAAAATGACGAAATCGTTCGAAATTCGGGACATCTCGATTTTCGGTCTAGATCGATGTTTCGTTCGTTCCAGCCGCGGACGACGACGTTTATCAAAAGTTTCCGTTTTTCGAGACAAAATGGATGGTCTAACACTTTTATGTCAAACTAAGATGACAGAAGCTTCCGAAACTCAGGTCATCTCAATTCTCGGTGTGGATCGATTGTTCGCTCGATACAACGGGGCAAGTCAACGCTGATTTGCAAGAACTTCGTCTTTCGAGGCAAAATGCATAATTCGAACACTTCTATGTCGAACTGAAATGACAGAATCGTTCGAAAGTCAAGACATCTCGATTCTCGGTGTAGATCGACTTTTCGGTCGATACAACCGTGCGAGTCGACGCTTACCAAAAGAACTTCGTCTTTCGAGACAAAATGCATAGTTACAACATTCTTATAACGAAGTAAAATGACAGAAACGTTCGAAACTTGGGAAATCACGATTCTCGGTGTTCGATTTTTCGTTCGATACAGCCATGCACAACGACAATTGATGCAATAATCTCGTGTTCCTGGTTAAATCGTACAATTTCGACACGCTCACGTTGAGCTGAAAGCGAGAATAGTTCGAAACTGGGGAAATCTCGATTCTTGGCGCAGATCGATGTTTCGTTCAATACAGTCGTGCAAAACATTATTCAATGCAAGAATTAAGTCGTTTCGGATGAATTAAACGATTTTGACACATCAACGCCGAGCTGAGATCCAGGATTGTTCGAAACTCAGGTCATCTCGTTTCTCGGTGATCGATTTTCCAGCTGATACGTTTGTGCAAAACGACGGTTAACGCGAGAATTTCGTGTTTTTCGACAAATTGTAGGATTCTGACACGTAGGCGTCAAGCGGAGATGCCAGAATCGTCCGAAACTTAGGACATCTCGGATTCTTATGTAGGTCGACGTTTCGTTCGAAATAGATGTGCAAAACGACGATTAATGCAAGAAATTCGTGTTACTGGACAAATCGTAAGCCTTTAACACTATTATGTCGAGCTGAAATGACAGAATCGACGAAACTCGAGATATTTCGTTCTCGGTGTAGATCGATTTTTCGTTCGATACAGCCGTGCAGAACATCGTTTAATGCAAGAAGTTCGTGTTTTCGGACGATTCGAACAATTCTGACACATATACGCCGACCTCAGATGCAAGATTCGTTTGAAACTCGAGACAACTCGTTTCTCGGTGTAGATCAACTTTTCGTTTGAATCAACTGTGCGAGTCGACGCTTATGGCATAAACTTAGTCTTTCGAGACAAAATGCATAGTTTCAACATACTTATGTTAAACTAAAATGACAGAAACGTTCGAAACTCTGGGAATCACGATTCTCGGTGTCCGATTTTTCGTTCGATACAGCCGTGCAAAACATTGTCTAATGAAAGAAGTTCGTGTTTTCGGACGATTTGAACAATTCTGACACATATATGTCGACTCCAGATGCCAGATTCGTTTGAAACTAGAGACATTTCGATTCTCGGTGTAGATCGATTTTTCGGTCGATACGACTGTGCGAGTCGACGCTTATCGCAAGAACTTCGTCATTTGAAACAGAATGCATAGTTTTAAGACATTTATGTTGAACTGAGCAAACAGAATCATTTCGAAACTTAGGACATCACGATTCTCGGTGTAGATCGATCGTTCGCTCGATACAACGGAGCGAGTCAACCCTGATCGAAAGAACTTTGTCTTTCGAGGCGAAATGCATATTTTCAACACTGCTATGTCGAACTGGGATGACAGAATCGTTCGAACGCCGATAAATCTCTCTTTCCGCAGTAGATCGATGTTTCGTTCGATACAGCCGTGCAAAACATTGTTCAATCCAAGACGTTCGTGTTTTCGGACGATTTGAACAGCTCTGACACATATACGTCGACCTTAGATGCCAGATTCGTTTGAAACTCCAAATATCTCGATTCTCGGCGCAGATCGATGTTTCGTTCGTTATAGCTGTGCAAAACATCATTCAATGAAAGAATTAAATCGACTTGGATGAATAAAACGATTCTAACACATCAACGTCGAGCTAAGATCCAGGGATGTTCGAAACTCAGGTCATCTCGTTTCTCGGTGATCGATTTTCCAGCCAATACGTTTGTGCAAAACGACGGTTAACGCGAGAATTTCGTGTTTCTCGACAAATTGTAGGATTTTGACACGTAGGCGTCAAGCAGAGATGCCAGAATCGTCCGAAACTTGGGACATCTCGGATTCTTATGTAGGTCGACGTTTCGTTCGAAATAGCCGTGCAAAACGACGATTAATGCAAGAAATTCGTGTTACTGGACAAATTGTAATACTTTAACACTATTAAGTCGAGCTGAAATGACAGAATCGACGAAACTCGAGATATTTCGTTCTCGGTGTAGATCGATGTTCCGTTCGATGCAGCCGTGCAGAACATCGTTCAATGCAAGAAGTTCGTGTTTTCGGACGATTCTAATAATTCTGACACATATATGTCGACCTCAGATGCCAGATTCGTTTGAAACTCAATACATCTCGTTTTTCGGTGTAGATCAATTTTTCGTTTGTATCAACCGTGCGCGTCGACGCTTATAGCATAAACTTTGTCTTACGAGACAAAATCCATAGTTCTAACACATTTATGTCGAACTGAGAAAATAGAATCGTTCGAAACTTGGGACATCCCGATTCTCGGTGTAGATTGATGTTTTGTTTGTTACAGCCTTGAGAGACGACGTTTTACGCAAGGACACCGTTTTTCGAGACAAAACAAATGGTTTCAACACTTTAATGTCAAACCAAGATGACAGAATCTTCCAAAACTCAGGATATCTTCATTTTCGGTGTAGATCAATTGTTCGTTCGATACAACGGGGCGAGTCAACGCATATCGCAAGAACTCCGTCTTCCGAGACGGAATGCATAATTTCAACACTTCTATGACTCATTGAGATGACAAAATCGTTCGAAAATCGAGAAATCTTAATCCTCGTTTACCTTCTTTTGGTTTGATCCAGGCGTGGAAAACTACTATTCATGGAAGAATTTAGCGTTACTGGATGAATTGCACAATTTTAACACTCTTATGGTGAGCTAAAATGACGAAATCGTTCGAAATTCGGGACATCTCGATTTTCGGTGTCGATCGGTGTTTCGTTCGATACAGCCGCGCAAAACATTATTCCATGCAAGAGATTAGTGGTTTTGAATAAATTAAACGATTCTGACACATCAACGTCGAGCTGAGATGCCGGGATTGTCCGAAACTCAGGTCATCTCGTTTCTCGGTCTAGATCGATGTTTCGTTCGTTCCAGCCGCGGACGACGACGTTTATCAAAAGTTTCCGTTTTTCGAGACAAAATGGATGGTCTAACACTTTTATGTCAAACTAAGATGACAGAAGCTTCCGAAACTCAGGTCATCTCAATTCTCGGTGTAGATCGATTGTTCGCTCGATACAACGGGGCAAGTCAACGCTGATTTGCAAGAACTTCGTCTTTCGAGGCAAAATGCATAATGCGAACACTTCTATGTCGAACTGAAATGACAGAATCGTTCGAAAGTCAAGACATCTCGATTCTCGGTGTAGATCGACTTTTCGGTCGATACAACCGTGCGAGTCGACGCTTACCAAAAGAACTTCGTCTTTCGAGACAAAATGCATAGTTACAACATTCTTATAACGAAGTAAAATGACAGAAACTTTCGAAACTTGGGAAATAACGATTCTCGGTGTTCGATTCTTCGTTCGATACAGCCATGCACAACGACAATTGATGCAATAATCTCGTGTTCCTGGTTAAATCGTACAATTTTGACACGCTCACGTTGAGCTGAAAGCGAGAATAGTTCGAAACTGGGGAAATCTCGATTCTTGGCGCAGATCGATGTTTCGTTCAATACAGTCGTGCAAAACATCATTCAATGCAAGAATTAAGTCGTTTCGGATGAATTAAACGATTTTGACACATCAACGCCGAGCTGAGATCCAGGATTGTTCGAAACTCAGGTCATCTCGTTTCTCGGTGATCGATTATCCAGCCGATACGTTTGTGCAAAACGACGGTTAACGCGAGAATTTCGTGTTTCTCGACAAATTGTAGGATTCTGACACGTAGGCGTCAAGCGGAGATGCCAGAATCGTCCGAAACTTGGGACATCTCGGATTCTTATGTAGGTCGACGTTTCGTTCGAAATAGCCGTGCAAAACGACGATTAATGCAAGAAATTCGTGTTACTGGACAAATTGTAACATTTTAACACTATTATGTAGAGCTGAAATGACAGAATCGACGGAACTCGAGATATTTCGTTCTCGGTGTAGATCGATGTTCCGTTCGATACAGCCGTGCAGAACATCGTTCAATGCAAGAAGTTCGTGTTTTCGGACGACTCTAATAATTCTGACACATATATGTCGACCTCAGATGCCAGATTCGTTTGAAACTCAATACATCTCGTTTTTCGGTGTAGATCAATTTTTCGTTTGTATCAACCGTACGCGTCGACGCTTATAGCATAAACTTTGTCTTACGAGACAAAATCCATAGTTCTAACACATTTATGTCGAACTGAGAAAACAGAATCGTTCGAAACTTGGGACATCCCGATTCTCGGTGTAGATTGATGTTTTGTTTGTTACAGCCTGAAGAGACGACGTTTTACGCAAGGACACCGTTTTTCGAGACAAAACAAATGGTTTCAACACTTTAATGTCAAACCAAGATGACAGAATCTTCCAAAACTCAGGATATCTTTATTTTCGGTGTAGATCAATTGTTCGTTCGATACAACGGGGCGAGTCAACGCATATCGCAAGAACTCCGTCTTCCGAGACGGAATGCATAATTTTAACACTTCTATGACTCATTGAGATGACAAAATCGTTCGAAAATCGAGAAATCTTAATCCTCGTTTACCTATTTTTGGTTTAATACAGGCGTGGAAAACTACTATTCATGGAAGAATTTAGTGTTACTGGATGAATTGCACAATTTTAACACTCTTATGGTGAGCTAAAATGACGAAATCGTTCGAAATTCGGGACATCTCGATTTTCGGTGTCGATCGGTGTTTCGTTCGATACAGCCGCGCAAAACATTATTCCATGCAAAAGATTAGTGGTTTGGAATAAATTAAACGATTCTGACACATCAACGTCGAGCTGAGATGCCGGGATTGTCCGAAACTCAGGTCATCTCGTTTCTCGGTCTAGATCGATGTTTCGTTCGTTCCAGCCGCGGACGACGACGTTTATCAAAAGTTTCCGTTTTTCGAGACAAAATGGATGGTCTAACACTTTTATGTCAAACTAAGATGACAGAAGCTTCCGAAACTCAGGTCATCTCAATTCTCGGTGTAGATCGATTGTTCGCTCGATACAACGGGGCAAGTCAACGCTGATTTGCAAGAACTTCGTCTTTCGAGGCAAAATGCATAATGCGAACACTTCTATGTCGAACTGAAATGACAGAATCGTTCGAAAGTCAAGACATCTCGATTCTCGGTGTAGATCGACTTTTCGGTCGATACAACCGTGCGAGTCGACGCTTACCAAAAGAACTTCGTCTTTCGAGACAAAATGCATAGTTACAACATTCTTATAACGAAGTAAAATGACAGAAACTTTCGAAACTTGGGAAATAACGATTCTCGGTGTTCGATTCTTCGTTCGATACAGCCATGCACAACGACAATTGATGCAATAATCTCGTGTTCCTGGTTAAATCGTACAATTTTGACACGCTCACGTTGAGCTGAAAGCGAGAATAGTTCGAAACTGGGGAAATCTCGATTCTTGGCGCAGATCGATGTTTCGTTCAATACAGTCGTGCAAAACATCATTCAATACAAGAATTAAGTCGTTTCGGATGAATTAAACGATTTTGACACATCAACGCCGAGCTGAGATCCAGGATTGTTCGAAACTCAGGTCATCTCGTTTCTCGGTGATCGATTTTCCAGCCGATACGGTTGTGCAAAACGACGGTTAACGCGAGAATTTCGTGTTTCTCGACAAATTGTAGGATTCTGACACGTAGGCGTCAAGCGGAGATGCCAGAATCGTCCGAAACTTGGGACATCTCGGATTCTTATGTAGGTCGACGTTTCGTTCGAAATAGCCGTGCAAAACGACGATTAATGCAAGAAATTCGTGTTACTGGACAAATCGTAAGCCTTTAACACTATTATGTCGAGCTGAAATGACAGAATCGACGAAACTCGAGATATTTCGTTCTCGGTGTAGATCGATTTTTCGTTCGATACAGCCGTGCAGAACATCGTTCAATGCAAGAAGTTCGTGTTTTCGGACGATTCGAACAATTCTGACACATATACGCCGACCTCAGATGCCAGATTCCTTTGAAACTCGAGACATCTCGTTTCTCGGTGTGGATCAACTTTTCGTTTGAATCAACTGTGCGAGTCGACGCTTATAGCATAAACTTAGTCTTTCGAGACAAAATGCATAGTTTCAACATACTTATGTTAAACTAAAATGACAGAAACGTTCGAAACTCTGGAAATCACGATTCTCGGTGTTCGATTTTTCGTTCGATACAGATGTGCAAAACGACAATTCATGCAAAAATTTCGTATTTCTGGTCAAATCGTACAATTTTGACACGCTTACGTTGAGCTGAAAGCGAGAATCGTTCGAAACTCGGGAAATCTCGATTCTCGGCGCAGCTCGATGTTTCGTTCGTTACAGCCGTGCAAAACATTGTTCAATGCAAGAAGTACGTGTTTTCGGACCATTTGAACGATTCTGACACATAGACGTCGACCTTAGATGCCAGATTCGTTTGAAACTTAGTATATCTCGATTCTCGGTGTAGATCAATTTTTAGGTCGATACAACCGTGCGAGTCGACGCTTTCCGCAAGAACTCCGTTTTTCGGGACTAAATGCATAGGTTCAACATTTTCATGTTGAACCAAAATGACAGAAACGTCCGAAACTAGGGAAATCACGATTCTCGTCGTTCGATTTTTCGTTCGATACAGCCGTGCAAAACGACAATCCATGCAAGAATTACGTGTTCCTGGTCAAATCGAACAATTTTGACACGCTCACGTTGAGCTGAGAGCGAGAATCGTTCGAAACTCGGGACATCTCGATTCTCGGCGCAGATCGATGTTTCGTTCGTTACAGCTGTGCAAAACATCATTCAATGAAAGAATTAAGTCGACTTGGATGAATAAAACGATTCTAACACATCAACGTCGAGCTAAGATCCAGGATTGTTCGAAACTCAGGTCATCTCGTTTCTCGGTGATCGATTTTCCAGCCGAAACGTTTGTGCAAAACGACGGTTAACGCGAGAATTTCGTGTTTCTCGACAAATTGTAGGATTTTGACACGTAGGCGTCAAGCGGAGATGCCAGAATCGTCCGAAACTTGGGACATCTCGGATTCTTATGTAGGTCGACGTTTCGTTCGAAATAGCCGTGCATAACGACGATTAATGCAAGAAATTCGTGTTACTGGACAAATTGTAACACTTTAACACTATTATGTCGAGCTGAAATGACAGAATCGACGAAACTCGAGATATTTCGTTCTCGGTGTAGATCGATGTTCCGTTCGATACAGCCGTGCAGAACATCGTTCAATGCAAGAAGTTCGTGTTTTCGGACGACTCTAATAATTCTGACACATATATGTCGACCTCAGATGCCAGATTCGTTTGAAACTCAATACATCTCGTTTTTCGGTGTAGATCAATTTTTCGTTTGTATCAACCGTACGCGTCGACGCTTATAGCATAAACTTTGTCTTACGAGACAAAATCCATAGTTCTAACACATTTATGTCGAACTGAGAAAACAGAATCGTTCGAAACTTGGGACATCCCGATTCTCGGTGTAGATTGATGTTTTGTTTGTTACAGCCTTGAGAGACGACGTTTTACGCAAGGACACCGTTTTTCGAGACAAAACAAATGGTTTCAACACTTTAATGTCAAACCAAGATGACAGAATCTTCCAAAACTCAGGATATCTTTATTTTCGGTGTAGATCAATTGTTCGTTCGATACAACGGGGCGAGTCAACGCATATCGCAAGAACTCCGTCTTCCGAGACGGAATGCATAATTTCAACACTTCTATGACTCATTGAGATGACAAAATCGTTCGAAAATCGAGAAATCTTAATCCTCGTTTACCTATTTTTGGTTTGATACAGGCGTGGAAAACTACTATTCATGGAAGAATTTAGCGTTACTGGATGAATTGCACAATTTTAACACTCTTATGGTGAGCTAAAATGACGAAATCGTTCGAAATTCGGGACATCTCGATTTTCGGTCTAGATCGATGTTTCGTTCGTTCCAGCCGCGGACGACGACGTTTATCAAAAGTTTCCGTTTTTCGAGACAAAATGGATGGTCTAACACTTTTATGTCAAACTAAGATGACAGAAGCTTCCGAAACTCAGGTCATCTCAATTCTCGGTGTGGATCGATTGTTCGCTCGATACAACGGGGCAAGTCAACGCTGATTTGCAAGAACTTCGTCTTTCGAGGCAAAATGCATAATTCGAACACTTCTATGTCGAACTGAAATGACAGAATCGTTCGAAAGTCAAGACATCTCGATTCTCGGTGTAGATCGACTTTTCGGTCGATACAACCGTGCGAGTCGACGCTTACCAAAAGAACTTCGTCTTTCGAGACAAAATGCATAGTTACAACATTCTTATAACGAAGTAAAATGACAGAAACGTTCGAAACTTGGGAAATCACGATTCTCGGTGTTCGATTTTTCGTTCGATACAGCCATGCACAACGACAATTGATGCAATAATCTCGTGTTCCTGGTTAAATCGTACAATTTCGACACGCTCACGTTGAGCTGAAAGCGAGAATAGTTCGAAACTGGGGAAATCTCGATTCTTGGCGCAGATCGATGTTTCGTTCAATACAGTCGTGCAAAACATTATTCAATGCAAGAATTAAGTCGTTTCGGATGAATTAAACGATTTTGACACATCAACGCCGAGCTGAGATCCAGGATTGTTCGAAACTCAGGTCATCTCGTTTCTCGGTGATCGATTTTCCAGCTGATACGTTTGTGCAAAACGACGGTTAACGCGAGAATTTCGTGTTTTTCGACAAATTGTAGGATTCTGACACGTAGGCGTCAAGCGGAGATGCCAGAATCGTCCGAAACTTAGGACATCTCGGATTCTTATGTAGGTCGACGTTTCGTTCGAAATAGATGTGCAAAACGACGATTAATGCAAGAAATTCGTGTTACTGGACAAATCGTAAGCCTTTAACACTATTATGTCGAGCTGAAATGACAGAATCGACGAAACTCGAGATATTTCGTTCTCGGTGTAGATCGATTTTTCGTTCGATACAGCCGTGCAGAACATCGTTTAATGCAAGAAGTTCGTGTTTTCGGACGATTCGAACAATTCTGACACATATACGCCGACCTCAGATGCAAGATTCGTTTGAAACTCGAGACAACTCGTTTCTCGGTGTAGATCAACTTTTCGTTTGAATCAACTGTGCGAGTCGACGCTTATGGCATAAACTTAGTCTTTCGAGACAAAATGCATAGTTTCAACATACTTATGTTAAACTAAAATGACAGAAACGTTCGAAACTCTGGGAATCACGATTCTCGGTGTCCGATTTTTCGTTCGATACAGCCGTGCAAAACATTGTCTAATGAAAGAAGTTCGTGTTTTCGGACGATTTGAACAATTCTGACACATATATGTCGACTCCAGATGCCAGATTCGTTTGAAACTAGAGACATTTCGATTCTCGGTGTAGATCGATTTTTCGGTCGATACGACTGTGCGAGTCGACGCTTATCGCAAGAACTTCGTCATTTGAAACAGAATGCATAGTTTTAAGACATTTATGTTGAACTGAGCAAACAGAATCATTTCGAAACTTAGGACATCACGATTCTCGGTGTAGATCGATCGTTCGCTCGATACAACGGAGCGAGTCAACCCTGATCGAAAGAACTTTGTCTTTCGAGGCGAAATGCATATTTTCAACACTGCTATGTCGAACTGGGATGACAGAATCGTTCGAACGCCGATAAATCTCTCTTTCCGCAGTAGATCGATGTTTCGTTCGATACAGCCGTGCAAAACATTGTTCAATCCAAGACGTTCGTGTTTTCGGACGATTTGAACAGCTCTGACACATATACGTCGACCTTAGATGCCAGATTCGTTTGAAACTCCAAATATCTCGATTCTCGGCGCAGATCGATGTTTCGTTCGTTATAGCTGTGCAAAACATCATTCAATGAAAGAATTAAATCGACTTGGATGAATAAAACGATTCTAACACATCAACGTCGAGCTAAGATCCAGGGATGTTCGAAACTCAGGTCATCTCGTTTCTCGGTGATCGATTTTCCAGCCAATACGTTTGTGCAAAACGACGGTTAACGCGAGAATTTCGTGTTTCTCGACAAATTGTAGGATTTTGACACGTAGGCGTCAAGCAGAGATGCCAGAATCGTCCGAAACTTGGGACATCTCGGATTCTTATGTAGGTCGACGTTTCGTTCGAAATAGCCGTGCAAAACGACGATTAATGCAAGAAATTCGTGTTACTGGACAAATTGTAATACTTTAACACTATTAAGTCGAGCTGAAATGACAGAATCGACGAAACTCGAGATATTTCGTTCTCGGTGTAGATCGATGTTCCGTTCGATGCAGCCGTGCAGAACATCGTTCAATGCAAGAAGTTCGTGTTTTCGGACGATTCTAATAATTCTGACACATATATGTCGACCTCAGATGCCAGATTCGTTTGAAACTCAATACATCTCGTTTTTCGGTGTAGATCAATTTTTCGTTTGTATCAACCGTGCGCGTCGACGCTTATAGCATAAACTTTGTCTTACGAGACAAAATCCATAGTTCTAACACATTTATGTCGAACTGAGAAAATAGAATCGTTCGAAACTTGGGACATCCCGATTCTCGGTGTAGATTGATGTTTTGTTTGTTACAGCCTTGAGAGACGACGTTTTACGCAAGGACACCGTTTTTCGAGACAAAACAAATGGTTTCAACACTTTAATGTCAAACCAAGATGACAGAATCTTCCAAAACTCAGGATATCTTTATTTTCGGTGTAGATCAATTGTTCGTTCGATACAACGGGGCGAGTCAACGCATATCGCAAGAACTCCGTCTTCCGAGACGGAATGCATAATTTCAACACTTCTATGACTCATTGAGATGACAAAATCGTTCGAAAATCGAGAAATCTTAATCCTCGTTTACCTATTTTTGGTTTGATACAGGCGTGGAAAACTACTATTCATGGAAGAATTTAGCGTTACTGGATGAATTGCACAATTTTAACACTCTTATGGTGAGCTAAAATGACAAAATCGTTCGAAATTCGGGACATCTCGATTTTCGGTGTCGATCGGTGTTTCGTTCGATACAGCCGCGCAAAACATTATTCCATGCAAGAGATTAGTGGTTTTGAATAAATTAAACGATTCTGACACATCAACGTCGAGCTGAGATGCCGGGATTGTCCGAAACTCAGGTCATCTCGTTTCTCGGTCTAGATCGATGTTTCGTTCGTTCCAGCCGCGGACGACGACGTTTATCAAAAGTTTCCGTTTTTCGACACAAAATGGATGGTCTAACACTTTTATGTCAAACTAAGATGACAGAAGCTTCCGAAACTCAGGTCATCTCAATTCTCGGTGTGGATCGATTGTTCGCTCGATACAACGGGGCAAGTCAACGCTGATTTGCAAGAACTTCGTCTTTCGAGGCAAAATGCATAATTCGAACACTTCTATGTCGAACTGAAATGACAGAATCGTTCGAAAGTCAAGACATCTCGATTCTCGGTGTAGATCGACTTTTCGGTCGATACAACCGTGCGAGTCGACGCTTACCAAAAGAACTTCGTCTTTCGAGACAAATTGCATAGTTACAACATTCTTATAACGAAGTAAAATGACAGAAACGTTCGAAACTTGGGAAATCACGATTCTCGGTGTTCGATTTTTCGTTCGATACAGCCATGCACAACGACAATTGATGCAATAATCTCGTGTTCCTGGTTAAATCGTACAATTTTGACACGCTCACGTTGAGCTGAAAGCGAGAATAGTTCGAAACTGGGGAAATCTCGATTCTTGGCGCAGATCGATGTTTCGTTCAATACAGTCGTGCAAAACATCATTCAATGCAAGAATTAAGTCGTTTCGGATGAATTAAACGATTTTGACACATCAACGCCGAGCTGAGATCCAGGATTGTTCGAAACTCAGGTCATCTCGTTTCTCGGTGATCGATTTTCCAGCTGATACGTTTGTGCAAAACGACGGTTAACGCGAGAATTTCGTGTTTCTCGACAAATTGTAGGATTCTGACACGTAGGCGTCAAGCGGAGATGCCAGAATCGTCCGAAACTTGGGACATCTCGGATTCTTATGTAGGTCGACGTTTCGTTCGAAATAGCCGTGCAAAACGACGATTAATGCAAGAAATTCGTGTTACTGGACAAATCGTAAGCCTTTAACACTATTATGTCGAGCTGAAATGACAGAATCGACGAAACTCGAGATATTTCGTTCTCGGTGTAGATCGATTTTTCGTTCGATACAGCCGTGCAGAACATCGTTCAATGCAAGAAGTTCGTGTTTTCGGACGATTCGAACAATTCTGACACATATACGCCGACCTCAGATGCCAGATTCGTTTGAAACTCGAGACATCTCGTTTCTCGGTGTAGATCGACTTTTCGTTTGAATCAACTGTGCGAGTCGACGCTTATGGCATAAACTTAGTCTTTCGAGACAAAATGCATAGTTTCAACATACTTATGTTAAACTAAAATGACAGAAACGTTCGAAACTCTGGGAATCACGATTCTCGGTGTTCGATTTTTCGTTCGATACAGCCGTGCAAAACATTGTCTAATGAAAGAAGTTCGTGTTTTCGGACGATTTGAACAATTCTGACACATATATGTCGACTCCAGATGCCAGATTCGTTTGAAACTAGAGACATTTCGATTCTCGGTGTAGATCGATTTTTCGGTCGATACGACTGTGCGAGTCGACGCTTATCGCAAGAACTTCGTCATTTGAAACAGAATGCATAGTTTTAAGACATTTATGTTGAACTGAGCAGACAGAATCGTTCGAAACTTAGGACATCACGATTCTCGGTGTAGATCGATCGTTCGCTCGATACAACGGAGCGAGTCAACCCTGATCAAAAGAACTTTGTCTTTCGAGGCGAAATGCATATTTTTAACACTGCTATGTCGAACTGGGATGACAGAATCGTTCGAACGCCGATAAATCTCTCTCTTTCCGCAGTAGATCGATGTTTCGTTCGATACAGCCGTGCAAAACATTGTTCAATCCAAGACGTTCGTGTTTTCGGACGATTTGAACAGCTCTGACACATATACGTCGACCTTAGATGCCAGATTCGTTTGAAACTCCAAATATCTCGATTCTCGGCGCAGATCGATGTTTCGTTCGTTACAGCTGTGCAAAACATCATTCAATGAAAGGATTAAGTCGACTTGGATGAATAAAACGATTCTAACACATCAACGTCGAGCTAAGATCCAGGGATGTTCGAAACTCAGGTCATCTCGTTTCTCGGTGATCGATTTTCCAGCCGATACGTTTGTGCAAAACGACGGTTAACGCGAGAATTTCGTGTTTCTCGACAAATTGTAGGATTTTGACACGTAGGCGTCAAGCAGAGATGCCAGAATCGTCCGAAACTTGGGACATCTCGGATTCTTATGTAGGTCGACGTTTCGTTCGAAATAGCCGTGCAAAACGACGATTAATGCAAGAAATTCGTGTTACTGGACAAATTGTAATACTTTAACACTATTAAGTCGAGCTGAAATGACAGAATCGACGAAACTCGAGATATTTCGTTCTCGGTGTAGATCGATGTTCCGTTCGATGCAGCCGTGCAGAACATCGTTCAATGCAAGAAGTTCGTGTTTTCGGACGATTCTAATAATTCTGACACATATATGTCGACCTCAGATGCCAGATTCGTTTGAAACTCAATACATCTCGTTTTTCGGTGTAGATCAATTTTTCGTTTGTATCAACCGTGCGCGTCGACGCTTATAGCATAAACTTTGTCTTACGAGACAAAATCCATAGTTCTAACACATTTATGTCGAACTGAGAAAATAGAATCGTTCGAAACTTGGGACATCCCGATTCTCGGTGTAGATTGATGTTTTGTTTGTTACAGCCTTGAGAGACGACGTTTTACGCAAGGACACCGTTTTTCGAGACAAAACAAATGGTTTCAACACTTTAATGTCAAACCAAGATGACAGAATCTTCCAAAACTCAGGATATCTTTATTTTCGGTGTAGATCAATTGTTCGTTCGATACAACGGGGCGAGTCAACGCATATCGCAAGAACTCCGTCTTCCGAGACGGAATGCATAATTTCAACACTTCTATGACTCATTGAGATGACAAAATCGTTCGAAAATCGAGACATCTTAATCCTCGTTTACCTATTTTTGGTTTGATACAGGCGTGGAAAACTACTATTCATGGAAGAATTTAGCGTTACTGGATGAATTGCACAATTTTAACACTCTTATGGTGAGCTAAAATGACGAAATCGTTCGAAATTCGGGACATCTCGATTTTCGGTGTCGATCGGTGTTTCGTTCGATACAGCCGCGCAAAACATTATTCCATGCAAGAGATTAGTGGTTTGGAATAAATTAAACGATTCTGACACATCAACGTCGAGCTGAGATGCCGGGATTGTCCGAAACTCAGGTCATCTCGTTTCTCGGTCTAGATCGATGTTTCGTTCGTTCCAGCCGCGGACGACGACGTTTATCAAAAGTTTCCGTTTTTCGAGACAAAATGGATGGTCTAACACTTTTATGTCAAACTAAGATCACAGAAGCTTCCGAAACTCAGGTCATCTCAATTCTCGGTGTGGATCGATTGTTCGCTCGATACAACGGGGCAAGTCAACGCTGATTTGCAAGAACTTCGTCTTTCGAGGCAAAATGCATAATTCGAACACTTCTATGTCGAACTGAAATGACAGAATCGTTCGAAAGTCAAGACATCTTGATTCTCGGTGTAGATCGACTTTTCGGTCGATACAACCGTGCGAGTCGACGCTTACCAAAAGAACTTCGTCTTTCGAGACAAAATGCATAGTTACAACATTCTTATAACGAAGTAAAATGACAGAAACGTTCGAAACTTGGGAAATCACGATTCTCGGTGTTCGATTTTTCGTTCGATACAGCCATGCACAACGACAATTGATGCAATAATCTCGTGTTCCTGGTTAAATCGTACAATTTTGACACGCTCACGTTGAGCTGAAAGCGAGAATAGTTCGAAACTGGGGAAATCTCGATTCTTGGCGCAGATCGATGTTTCGTTCAATACAGTCGTGCAAAACATCATTCAATGCAAGAATTAAGTCGTTTCGGATGAATTAAACGATTTTGACACATCAACGCCGAGCTGAGATCCAGGATTGTTCGAAACTCAGGTCATCTCGTTTCTCGGTGATCGATTTTCCAGCTGATACGTTTGTGCAAAACGACGGTTAACGCGAGAATTTCGTGTTTCTCGACAAATTGTAGGATTCTGACACGTAGGCGTCAAGCGGAGATGCCAGAATCGTCCGAAACTTGGGACATCTCGGATTCTTATGTAGGTCGACGTTTCGTTCGAAATAGCCGTGCAAAACGACGATTAATGCAAGAAATTCGTGTTACTGGACAAATCGTAAGCCTTTAACACTATTATGTCGAGCTGAAATGACAGAATCGACGAAACTCGAGATATTTCGTTCTCGGTGTAGATCGATTTTTCGTTCGATACAGCCGTGCAGAACATCGTTCAATGCAAGAAGTTCGTGTTTTCGGACGATTCGAACAATTCTGACACATATACGCCGACCTCAGATGCAAGATTCGTTTGAAACTCGAGACAACTCGTTTCTCGGTGTAGATCAACTTTTCGTTTGAATCAACTGTGCGAGTCGACGCTTATGGCATAAACTTAGTCTTTCGAGACAGAATGCATAGTTTCAACATACTTATGTTAAACTAAAATGACAGAAACGTTCGAAACTCTGGGAATCACGATTCTCGGTGTTCGATTTTTCGTTCGATACAGCCGTGCAAAACATTGTCTAATGAAAGAAGTTCGTGTTTTCGGACGATTTGAACAATTCTGACACATATATGTCGACTCCAGATGCCAGATTCGTTTGAAACTAGAGACATTTCGATTCTCGGTGTAGATCGATTTTTCGGTCGATACGACTGTGCGAGTCGACGCTTATCGCAAGAACTTCGTCATTTGAAACAGAATGCATAGTTTTAAGACATTTATGTTGAACTGAGCAAACAGAATCATTTCGAAACTTAGGACATCACGATTCTCGGTGTAGATCGATCGTTCGCTCGATACAACGGAGCGAGTCAACCCTGATCGAAAGAACTTTGTCTTTCGAGGCGAAATGCATATTTTCAACACTGCTATGTCGAACTGGGATGACAGAATCGTTCGAACGCCGATAAATCTCTCTTTCCGCAGTAGATCGATGTTTCGTTCGATACAGCCGTGCAAAACATTGTTCAATCCAAGACGTTCGTGTTTTCGGACGATTTGAACAGCTCTGACACATATACGTCGACCTTAGATGCCAGATTCGTTTGAAACTCCAAATATCTCGATTCTCGGCGCAGATCGATGTTTCGTTCGTTATAGCTGTGCAAAACATCATTCAATGAAAGAATTAAATCGACTTGGATGAATAAAACGATTCTAACACATTAACGTCGAGCTAAGATCCAGGGATGTTCGAAACTCAGGTCATCTCGTTTCTCGGTGATCGATTTTCCAGCCAATACGTTTGTGCAAAACGACGGTTAACGCGAGAATTTCGTGTTTCTCGACAAATTGTAGGATTTTGACACGTAGGCGTCAAGCAGAGATGCCAGAATCGTCCGAAACTTGGGACGACTCGGATTCTTATGTAGGTCGACGTTTCGTTCGAAATAGCCGTGCAAAACGACGATTAATGCAAGAAATTCGTGTTACTGGACAAATTGTAATACTTTAACACTATTATGTCGAGCTGAAATGACAGAATCGACGAAACTCGAGATATTTCGTTCTCGGTGTAGATCGATGTTCCGTTCGATGCAGCCGTGCAGAACATCGTTCAATGCAAGAAGTTCGTGTTTTCGGACGATTCTAATAATTCTGACACATATATGTCGACCTCAGATGCCAGATTCGTTTGAAACTCAATACATCTCGTTTTTCGGTGTAGATCAATTTTTCGTTTGTATCAACCGTGCGCGTCGACGCTTATAGCATAAACTTTGTCTTACGAGACAAAATGCATAGTTCTAACACATTTATGTCGAACTGAAAAAACAGAATCGTTCGAAACTTGGGACATCCCGATTCTCGGTGTAGATTGATGACTTGTTTGTTACAGCCTTGAGAGACGACGTTTTACGCAAGGACACCGTTTTTCGAGACAAAACAAATAGTTTCAACACTTTAATGTCAAACCAAGATGACAGAATCTTCCAAAACTCAGGATATCTTTATTTTCGGTGTAGATCAATTGTTCGTTCGATACAACGGGGCGAGTCAACGCATATCGCAAGAACTCCGTCTTCCGAGACGGAAAGCATAATTTCAACACTTCTATGACTCATTGAGATGACAAAATCGTTCGAAAATCGAAAAATCTTAATCCTCGTTTACCTATTTTTGGTTTGATACAGGCGTGGAAAACTACTATTCATGGAAGAATTTAGCGTTACTGGATGAATTGCACAATTTTAACACTCTTATGGTGAGCTAAAATGACAAAATCGTTCGAAATTCGGGACATCTCGATTTTCGGTGTCGATCGGTGTTTCGTTCGATACAGCCGCGCGAAACATTATTCCATGCAAGAGATTAGTGGTTTTGAATAAATTAAACGATTCTGACACATCAACGTCGAGCTGAGATGCCGGGATTGTCCGAAACTCAGGTCATCTCGTTTCTCGGTCTAGATCGATGTTTCGTTCGTTCCAGCCGCGGACGACGACGTTTATCAAAAGTTTCCGTTTTTCGAGACAAAATGGATGGTCTAACACTTTTATGTCAAACTAAGATCACAGAAGCTTCCGAAACTCAGGTCATCTCAATTCTCGGTGTGGATCGATTGTTCGCTCGATACAACGGGGCAAGTCAACGCTGATTTGCAAGAACTTCGTCTTTCGAGGCAAAATGCATAATTCGAACACTTCTATGTCGAACTGAAATGACAGAATCGTTCGAAAGTCAAGACATCTTGATTCTCGGTGTAGATCGACTTTTCGGTCGATACAACCGTGCGAGTCGACGCTTACCAAAAGAACTTCGTCTTTCGAGACAAAATGCATAGTTACAACATTCTTATAACGAAGTAAAATGACAGAAACGTTCGAAACTTGGGAAATCACGATTCTCGGTGTTCGATTTTTCGTTCGATACAGCCATGCACAACGACAATTGATGCAATAATCTCGTGTTCCTGGTTAAATCGTACAATTTTGACACGCTCACGTTGAGCTGAAAGCGAGAATAGTTCGAAACTGGGGAAATCTCGATTCTTGGCGCAGATCGATGTTTCGTTCAATACAGTCGTGCAAAACATCATTCAATGCAAGAATTAAGTCGTTTCGGATGAATTAAACGATTTTGACACATCAACGCCGAGCTGAGATCCAGGATTGTTCGAAACTCAGGTCATCTCGTTTCTCGGTGATCGATTTTCCAGCTGATACGTTTGTGCAAAACGACGGTTAACGCGAGAATTTCGTGTTTCTCGACAAATTGTAGGATTCTGACACGTAGGCGTCAAGCGGAGATGCCAGAATCGTCCGAAACTTGGGACATCTCGGATTCTTATGTAGGTCGACGTTTCGTTCGAAATAGCCGTGCAAAACGACGATTAATGCAAGAAATTCGTGTTACTGGACAAATCGTAAGCCTTTAACACTATTATGTCGAGCTGAAATGACAGAATCGACGAAACTCGAGATATTTCGTTCTCGGTGTAGATCGATTTTTCGTTCGATACAGCCGTGCAGAACATCGTTCAATGCAAGAAGTTCGTGTTTTCGGACGATTCGAAAAATTCTGACACATATACGCCGACCTCAGATGCAAGATTCGTTTGAAACTCGAGACAACTCGTTTCTCGGTGTAGATCAACTTTTCGTTTGAATCAACTGTGCGAGTCGACGCTTATGGCATAAACTTAGTCTTTCGAGACAGAATGCATAGTTTCAACATACTTATGTTAAACTAAAATGACAGAAACGTTCGAAACTCTGGGAATCACGATTCTCGGTGTTCGATTTTTCGTTCGATACAGCCGTGCAAAACATTGTCTAATGAAAGAAGTTCGTGTTTTCGGACGATTTGAACAATTCTGACACATATATGTCGACTCCAGATGCCAGATTCGTTTGAAACTAGAGACATTTCGATTCTCGGTGTAGATCGATTTTTCGGTCGATACGACTGTGCGAGTCGACGCTTATCGCAAGAACTTCGTCATTTGAAACAGAATGCATAGTTTTAAGACATTTATGTTGAACTGAGCAAACAGAATCATTTCGAAACTTAGGACATCACGATTCTCGGTGTAGATCGATCGTTCGCTCGATACAACGGAGCGAGTCAACCCTGATCGAAAGAACTTTGTCTTTCGAGGCGAAATGCATATTTTCAACACTGCTATGTCGAACTGGGATGACAGAATCGTTCGAACGCCGATAAATCTCTCTTTCCGCAGTAGATCGATGTTTCGTTCGATACAGCCGTGCAAAACATTGTTCAATCCAAGACGTTCGTGTTTTCGGACGATTTGAACAGCTCTGACACATATACGTCGACCTTAGATGCCAGATTCGTTTGAAACTCCAAATATCTCGATTCTCGGCGCAGATCGATGTTTCGTTCGTTATAGCTGTGCAAAACATCATTCAATGAAAGAATTAAATCGACTTGGATGAATAAAACGATTCTAACACATTAACGTCGAGCTAAGATCCAGGGATGTTCGAAACTCAGGTCATCTCGTTTCTCGGTGATCGATTTTCCAGCCAATACGTTTGTGCAAAACGACGGTTAACGCGAGAATTTCGTGTTTCTCGACAAATTGTAGGATTTTGACACGTAGGCGTCAAGCAGAGATGCCAGAATCGTCCGAAACTTGGGACGACTCGGATTCTTATGTAGGTCGACGTTTCGTTCGAAATAGCCGTGCAAAACGACGATTAATGCAAGAAATTCGTGTTACTGGACAAATTGTAATACTTTAACACTATTATGTCGAGCTGAAATGACAGAATCGACGAAACTCGAGATATTTCGTTCTCGGTGTAGATCGATGTTCCGTTCGATGCAGCCGTGCAGAACATCGTTCAATGCAAGAAGTTCGTGTTTTCGGACGATTCTAATAATTCTGACACATATATGTCGACCTCAGATGCCAGATTCGTTTGAAACTCAATACATCTCGTTTTTCGGTGTAGATCAATTTTTCGTTTGTATCAACCGTGCGCGTCGACGCTTATAGCATAAACTTTGTCTTACGAGACAAAATGCATAGTTCTAACACATTTATGTCGAACTGAAAAAACAGAATCGTTCGAAACTTGGGACATCCCGATTCTCGGTGTAGATTGATGACTTGTTTGTTACAGCCTTGAGAGACGACGTTTTACGCAAGGACACCGTTTTTCGAGACAAAACAAATAGTTTCAACACTTTAATGTCAAACCAAGATGACAGAATCTTCCAAAACTCAGGATATCTTTATTTTCGGTGTAGATCAATTGTTCGTTCGATACAACGGGGCGAGTCAACGCATATCGCAAGAACTCCGTCTTCCGAGACGGAAAGCATAATTTCAACACTTCTATGACTCATTGAGATGACAAAATCGTTCGAAAATCGAAAAATCTTAATCCTCGTTTACCTATTTTTGGTTTGATACAGGCGTGGAAAACTACTATTCATGGAAGAATTTAGCGTTACTGGATGAATTGCACAATTTTAACACTCTTATGGTGAGCTAAAATGACAAAATCGTTCGAAATTCGGGACATCTCGATTTTCGGTGTCGATCGGTGTTTCGTTCGATACAGCCGCGCGAAACATTATTCCATGCAAGAGATTAGTGGTTTTGAATAAATTAAACGATTCTGACACATCAACGTCGAGCTGAGATGCCGGGATTGTCCGAAACTCAGGTCATCTCGTTTCTCGGTCTAGATCGATGTTTCGTTCGTTCCAGCCGCGGACGACGACGTTTATCAAAAGTTTCCGTTTTTCGAGACAAAATGGATGGTCTAACACTTTTATGTCAAACTAAGATCACAGAAGCTTCCGAAACTCAGGTCATCTCAATTCTCGGTGTGGATCGATTGTTCGCTCGATACAACGGGGCAAGTCAACGCTGATTTGCAAGAACTTCGTCTTTCGAGGCAAAATGCATAATTCGAACACTTCTATGTCGAACTGAAATGACAGAATCGTTCGAAAGTCAAGACATCTTGATTCTCGGTGTAGATCGACTTTTCGGTCGATACAACCGTGCGAGTCGACGCTTACCAAAAGAACTTCGTCTTTCGAGACAAAATGCATAGTTACAACATTCTTATAACGAAGTAAAATGACAGAAACGTTCGAAACTTGGGAAATCACGATTCTCGGTGTTCGATTTTTCGTTCGATACAGCCATGCACAACGACAATTGATGCAATAATCTCGTGTTCCTGGTTAAATCGTACAATTTTGACACGCTCACGTTGAGCTGAAAGCGAGAATAGTTCGAAACTGGGGAAATCTCGATTCTTGGCGCAGATCGATGTTTCGTTCAATACAGTCGTGCAAAACATCATTCAATGCAAGAATTAAGTCGTTTCGGATGAATTAAACGATTTTGACACATCAACGCCGAGCTGAGATCCAGGATTGTTCGAAACTCAGGTCATCTCGTTTCTCGGTGATCGATTTTCCAGCTGATACGTTTGTGCAAAACGACGGTTAACGCGAGAATTTCGTGTTTCTCGACAAATTGTAGGATTCTGACACGTAGGCGTCAAGCGGAGATGCCAGAATCGTCCGAAACTTGGGACATCTCGGATTCTTATGTAGGTCGACGTTTCGTTCGAAATAGCCGTGCAAAACGACGATTAATGCAAGAAATTCGTGTTACTGGACAAATCGTAAGCCTTTAACACTATTATGTCGAGCTGAAATGACAGAATCGACGAAACTCGAGATATTTCGTTCTCGGTGTAGATCGATTTTTCGTTCGATACAGCCGTGCAGAACATCGTTCAATGCAAGAAGTTCGTGTTTTCGGACGATTCGAACAATTCTGACACATATACGCCGACCTCAGATGCAAGATTCGTTTGAAACTCGAGACAACTCGTTTCTCGGTGTAGATCAACTTTTCGTTTGAATCAACTGTGCGAGTCGACGCTTATGGCATAAACTTAGTCTTTCGAGACAGAATGCATAGTTTCAACATACTTATGTTAAACTAAAATGACAGAAACGTTCGAAACTCTGGGAATCACGATTCTCGGTGTTCGATTTTTCGTTCGATACAGCCGTGCAAAACATTGTCTAATGAAAGAAGTTCGTGTTTTCGGACGATTTGAACAATTCTGACACATATATGTCGACTCCAGATGCCAGATTCGTTTGAAACTAGAGACATTTCGATTCTCGGTGTAGATCGATTTTTCGGTCGATACGACTGTGCGAGTCGACGCTTATCGCAAGAACTTCGTCATTTGAAACAGAATGCATAGTTTTAAGACATTTATGTTGAACTGAGCAAACAGAATCATTTCGAAACTTAGGACATCACGATTCTCGGTGTAGATCGATCGTTCGCTCGATACAACGGAGCGAGTCAACCCTGATCGAAAGAACTTTGTCTTTCGAGGCGAAATGCATATTTTCAACACTGCTATGTCGAACTGGGATGACAGAATCGTTCGAACGCCGATAAATCTCTCTTTCCGCAGTAGATCGATGTTTCGTTCGATACAGCCGTGCAAAACATTGTTCAATCCAAGACGTTCGTGTTTTCGGACGATTTGAACAGCTCTGACACATATACGTCGACCTTAGATGCCAGATTCGTTTGAAACTCCAAATATCTCGATTCTCGGCGCAGATCGATGTTTCGTTCGTTATAGCTGTGCAAAACATCATTCAATGAAAGAATTAAATCGACTTGGATGAATAAAACGATTCTAACACATTAACGTCGAGCTAAGATCCAGGGATGTTCGAAACTCAGGTCATCTCGTTTCTCGGTGATCGATTTTCCAGCCAATACGTTTGTGCAAAACGACGGTTAACGCGAGAATTTCGTGTTTCTCGACAAATTGTAGGATTTTGACACGTAGGCGTCAAGCAGAGATGCCAGAATCGTCCGAAACTTGGGACGACTCGGATTCTTATGTAGGTCGACGTTTCGTTCGAAATAGCCGTGCAAATCGACGATTAATGCAAGAAATTCGTGTTACTGGACAAATTGTAATACTTTAACACTATTATGTCGAGCTGAAATGACAGAATCGACGAAACTCGAGATATTTCGTTCTCGGTGTAGATCGATGTTCCGTTCGATGCAGCCGTGCAGAACATCGTTCAATGCAAGAAGTTCGTGTTTTCGGACGATTCTAATAATTCTGACACATATATGTCGACCTCAGATGCCAGATTCGTTTGAAACTCAATACATCTCGTTTTTCGGTGTAGATCAATTTTTCGTTTGTATCAACCGTGCGCGTCGACGCTTATAGCATAAACTTTGTCTTACGAGACAAAATGCATAGTTCTAACACATTTATGTCGAACTGAAAAAACAGAATCGTTCGAAACTTGGGACATCCCGATTCTCGGTGTAGATTGATGACTTGTTTGTTACAGCCTTGAGAGACGACGTTTTACGCAAGGACACCGTTTTTCGAGACAAAACAAATAGTTTCAACACTTTAATGTCAAACCAAGATGACAGAATCTTCCAAAACTCAGGATATCTTTATTTTCGGTGTAGATCAATTGTTCGTTCGATACAACGGGGCGAGTCAACGCATATCGCAAGAACTCCGTCTTCCGAGACGGAAAGCATAATTTCAACACTTCTATGACTCATTGAGATGACAAAATCGTTCGAAAATCGAAAAATCTTAATCCTCGTTTACCTATTTTTGGTTTGATACAGGCGTGGAAAACTACTATTCATGGAAGAATTTAGCGTTACTGGATGAATTGCACAATTTTAACACTCTTATGGTGAGCTAAAATGACAAAATCGTTCGAAATTCGGGACATCTCGATTTTCGGTGTCGATCGGTGTTTCGTTCGATACAGCCGCGCGAAACATTATTCCATGCAAGAGATTAGTGGTTTTGAATAAATTAAACGATTCTGACACATCAACGTCGAGCTGAGATGCCAGGATTGTCCGAAACTCAGGTCATCTCGTTTCTCGGTCTAGATCGATGTTTCGTTCGTTCCAGCCGCGGACGACGACGTTTATCAAAAGTTTACGTTTTTCGAGACAAAATGGATGGTCTAACACTTTTATGTCAAACTAAGATGACAGAAGCTTCCGAAACTCAGGTCATCTCAATTCTCGGTGTAGATCGATTGTTCGCTCGATACAACGGGGCAAGTCAACGCTGATTTGCAAGAACTTCGTCTTTCGAGGCAAAATGCATAATTCGAACACTTCTATGTCGAACTGAAATGACAGAATCGTTCGAAAGTCAAGACATCTCGATTCTCGGTGTAGATCGACTTTTCGGTCGATACAACCGTGCGAGTCGACGCTTACCAAAAGAACTTCGTCTTTCGAGACAAAATTCATAGTTACAACATTCTTATAACGAAGTAAAATGACAGAAACGTTCGAAACTTGGGAAATCACCATTCTCGGTGTTCGATTCTTCGTTCGATACAGCCATGCACAACGACAATTGATGCAATAATCTCGTGTTCCTGGTTAAATCGTACAATTTTGACACGCTCACGTTGAGCTGAAAGCGAGAATAGTTCGAAACTGGGGAAATCTCGATTCTTGGCGCAGATCGATGTTTCGTTCAATACAGTCGTGCAAAACATCATTCAATGCAAGAATTAAGTCGTTTCGAATGAATTAAACGATTTTGACACATCAACGCCGAGCTGAGATCCAGGATTGTTCGAAACTCAGGTCATCTCGTTTCTCGGTGATCGATTTTCCAGCCGATACGTTTGTGCAAAACGACGGTTAACGCGAGAATTTCGTGTTTCTCGACAAATTGTAGGATTTTGACACGTAGGCGTCAAGCGGAGATGCCAGAATCGTCCGAAACTTGGGACATCTCGAATTCTTATGTAGGTCGACGTTTCGTTCGAAATAGCCGTGTAAAACGACGATAAATGCAAGAAATTCGTGTTACTGGACAAATTGTAACACTTTAACACTATTATGTCGAGCTGAAATGACAGAATCGACGAAACTCGAGATATTTCTTTCTCGGTGTAGATCGATGTTCCGTTCGATACAGCCGTGCAGAACATCGTTTAATGCAAGAAGTTAGTGTTTTCAGACGATTCTAATAATTCTGACACATATATGTCGACCTCAGATGCCAGATTCGTTTGAAACTCAATACATCTCGTTTTTCGGTGTAGATCAATTTTTCGTTTGTATCAACCGTGCGCGTCGACGCTTATAGCATAAACTTTGTCTTACGAGACAAAATGCATAGTTCTAACACATTTATGTCGAACTGAGAAAACAGAATCGTTCGAAACTTGGGACATCCCGATTCTCGGTGTAGATTGATGTTTTTTTGTTACAGCCTTGAGAGACGACGTTTTACGCAAGGACACCGTTTTTCGAGACAAAATAAATGATTTCAACACTTTAATGTCAAACCAAGATGACAGAATCTTCCAAAACTCAGGATATCTTTATTTTCGGTGTAGATCAATTGTTCGTTCGATACAACGGGGCGAGTCAACGCATATCGCAAGAACTCCGTCTTCCGAGACGGAATGCATAATTTCAACACTTCTATGACTCATTGAGATGACAAAATCGTTCGAAAATCGAGAAATCTTAATCCTCGTTTACCTATTTTTGGTTTAAAACAGGCGTGGAAAACTACTATTCATGGAAGAATTAAGCGTTACTGGATGAATTGCACAATTTTAACACTCTTATGGTGAGCTAAAATGACGAAATCGTTCGAAATTCGGGACATCTCGATTTTCGGTGTCGGTCGGTGTTTCGTTCGATACAGCCGCGCAAAACATTATTCCATGTAAGAGATTAGTGGTTTTGAATGAATTCAACGATTCTGACACATCAACGTCGAGCTGAGATGCCAGGATTGTCCGAAACTCAGGTCATCTCGTTTCTCGGTGATCGATTTTCCAGTCGATACATTTGTCTAAAACGACGGTTAACGCAAGAATTTCGTGTTTCTCGACAAATTCAACGATTTTGACACGTGGGCATCGAGCTGAAATGCCGGAATCGTCCAAACCTTAGGACATCTTGGATTCTTAGGTAGGTCGACGTTTCTTCTGAAAAAGCAGTGCAGAACGACGATTAACGCAAGAATTTCGTGTTACTGGACAAATCGACCAACTTTAACACGATTATGTCGAGCTAAAATGACAGATTCGACGAAACTCGAGACATCTCGATTCCCGGTGTAGATCAATGTTTTGTCCGATACAGCCGTGCAGAACATCGATCAATGCAAGAAGTCCGTGTTTTCGAACGATTCGAACAATTCTGACACATATACGCCGACCTCAGACCTCGTTTGAAACTCGAGACATCTCGTTTCTCGGTGTAGATCAACTTTTCGTTCGAATCAACTGTGCGAGTCGACGCTTATAGCATAAACTTCGTCTTACGAGACAAAATGGATAGTTCTAACACGATTATGTCGGAGTGAGAAGACATAATCGTTCGAAACTTTGGACATCTCGATTCTCGATTTAGATCGATGTTTTGTTCGTTCCAGCCGTGGACGACGACGTTTATCAAAAGTTTCCGTTTTTCGAGACAAAATGGATGGTCTAACACTTTTATGTCAAACTAAGATGACAGAAGCTTCCGAAACTCAGGCCATCTCAATTCCCGGTGTAGATCGATTGTTCGCTCGATACAACGGGGCAAGTCAACGCTGATTTGCAAGAACTTCGTCTTTCGAGGCAAAATGCATAATTTCAACGCTTTTATGTCGAACTGAAATGACAGAATCGTTCGAAAGTCAAGACATCTCGATTCTCGGTGTAGATCGACTTTTCGGTCGATACAACCGTGCGAGTCGACGCTTACCAAAAGAACTTCGTCTTTCGAGACAAAATGCATAGTTACAACATTCTTATGACGAAGTAAAATGACAGAAACGTTCGAAACTTGGGAAATCACGATTCTCGGTGTTCGATTCTTCGTTCGATACAGCCATGCACAACGACAATTGATGCAATAATCTCGTGTTCCTGGTTAAATCGTACAATTTTGACACGCTCACGTTGAGCTGAAAGCGAGAATAGTTCGAAAATCGGGAAATCTCGACTCTTGGCGCAGATCGATGTTTCGTTCGATACAGTCGTGCAAAACATCATTCAATGCAAGAATTAAGTCGATTCGGATGAATTAAACGATTTTGACACATCAACGCCGAGCTGAGATCCAGGATTGTTCGAAACTCAGGTCATCTCGTTTCTCGGTGATCGATTTTCCAGCCGATACGTTTGTGCAAAACGACGGTTAACGCGAGAATTTCGTGTTTCTCGACAAATTGTAGGATTTTGACACGTAGGCGTCAAGCGGAGATGCCAGAATCGTCCGAAACTTGGGACATCTCGGATTCTCATGTAGGTCGTCGTTTCGTTCGAAATAGCCGTGCAAAACGACGATTAATGCAAGAAATTCGTGTGACTGGACAAATCGTAAGCCTTTAACACTATTATGTCGAGCTGAAATGACATAATCGACGAAACTCGAGATATTTCGTTCTCGGTGTAGATCGATGTTTCGTTCGATACAGCCGTGCAGAACATCGTTCAATGCAAGAAGTTCGTATTTTCGGACGATTCGAACAATTCTGACACATATACGCCGTTCTCAGATGCCAGATTCGTTTGAAACTCGAGACATCTCGTTTCTCGGTGTAGATCAACTTTTCGTTTGAATCAACTGTGCGAGTCGACGCTTATGGCATAAACTTAGTCTTTCGAGACAAAATGCATAGTTTCAACATACTTATGTTAAACTAAAATGACAGAAACGTTCGAAACTCTGGAAATCACGATTCTCGGTGTTCGATTTTTCGTTCGATACAGATGTGCTGTTAACGCCTGAAACGTCTCCGTGGCGACTTCCCTGAGCGACATTAGCAATCAGTAGCATTTTACACTACCTGGGGTCGAGAGGTCTTAGAACCTCGTGAAATAAAAGGTGTGAACCCCGAACGTGGGTCAGCTACCACGCTCGGTACCTTATCTCTCTCTCATTGTTCGCGAAGCCGTCGTCAACACGATACTCCGACACGTGTCGATTGGCTGAAATTCGCTATCCGATAACTCAGTTAAATCAGTTGAAAGTCTCTCGATCTCAGTGCATTAAAATTACCATTGCGCTGTTTTTCTTATGTGGTGTTTTGATTTATTAAATAAAAAAAGAGAACAAGTGTTATTTGTGCAAATCACGTGTTTCGCATGCATTATTTTCCCGAGTGATCCAAATCCCTCTTCGCTCTCGATCACCTCGAGAAACCAGCTACTACTATAGCCAGAAAAAACCTAATTCTAATGTGCACGAAGCGAAGGCGGGCACATTTTTTGGTCCTTCGAGCCGGATTTCTCGGAGAAACAGTGTGTATAGTGAAAACGTGTTCGTTATACATCCATCAGTGGTGAGATCGATAAATCGATACGGCACTCCAGCACCTGTGAAACAGCAGCATAAAGGGACTAATCAAGACGTTGAGTTGGCTGAAAATCTAAAGCAAGTATTCGTGAATTTCGATTTAGCGACAATCGAGCAAATCAAATGCGATAGCAATATTATCGCGTAGTTACGTAGCGAACGGTTTCGTTTTCGTTGAAGAAGCACAGTCGATATACGATATAGTGATTCTCAACACGCATTCAACTACTCCAATCTCGTGCGACAAGAAACGTGAAACGGTGTATCGTCGGACACGTGCTCGAAAATTCGGAAAACATCGTTCGCGCTCTCGAACTCAGTGTAGCGTTCACGCGTCACTGAATCTTGCCGTCTCTCTCTAAAATCTGCTCTCTGGTCGTATTCTCGTGAGATCGCGCAACAAGGCACCTCGCCGCCGCGTGTGAATCGGAATATGTACAGTTCGAGTGATTATTCAGAAATCAAGCAATAGTGTATTAATACAACATTCACGTTAGTAATAACACTACGCTGCTCTCGTTAACACCACGTTGACGACCACGTTCAGCAATGAATATTGCTTTGAACATTTTACAAAACAAAATTCAAACCTCAAGCGCGTGACATTGTTCGTTTGCTCATGCTCGCGCGTACGCATTTGAGACGATAAACAACGAAAGTCTCAGTGTTGTGAATCTAACGCGAAACAAATAATAACAGCGGAACGATCAATAAAATTGTAAACATTTCGCTCGCTTCGGAGTGATCTTCAAACTCAGTGAATAAACGATTAAAATTGACATTTCGATATCGATTGTCAATGCGTAGACCAATACGTTGAAGAGACTACGAGCTTCACACGTGTAAATTGATAATACGTGATCGTGCACGAAACTAAACGGTACCTCGAAGTCAATTCGAGTGGTGTATTCGCGGTACCCACGCAGTCGGGACCTCGGATACTAACTCAAACAAACAACAATTAAATCGAAAAAAAAAAAAAATTCCGATCCCATCTCTATTACGGTACCCACGCAGTCAGGACCGTATATCCTCACCATGGCTGACGTTGACGAGTTGCTTTATGAGCATCAAACAACTGCAGCATCGATGACACGATTGCTAGTCAATTTGAAAAAAGTGGGACGGAAGAACTTTACGTTACCCATGCTCCAATCTCGACTCCAGAACGTCAACATCACTTGGGAACAATGCCAGGCAATAAACATGAAGATTCATCGTAATACTACGAAGGAAAGCCGAGAAACACTGCCGTACTACACGAATGACGAACATCTAGCAGCAGAAGAAGTATATTGGAATGTTAATGATTATATATCTGAAGCAATAAGCGTACGTACAAATCCAATTACCATAAATGCGTCCAATGCCGGTGATTCTTCGCTTGTAGACCGAAACCATAGTATGTCAGCCGCGTTACCGCGTATAACAATGCCAACGTTCTCGGGCTCTTATACAGAATGGATTTCATTTCGAGACTTATTTGATTCTCTAGTGATAAAGAACGACGGTATTACTAATGTTCAAAGATTGCATTATTTAAAAGTAAGCATAACAGGCGAAGCTAGTTCATTATTGAAAAATATAACGATAACAGAGGCAAATTTCGCCGTTGCTTGGAATGCCCTTAAGGATCGATATGATAGATCACGACATGTCATTGATGCGCACTTAGCAAAACTATTTGACGTTCCGGCAGTGAGTAATGAGAATGTAAAGGAGCTCAAACGTTTGCGTGACCGAACACGCGAAGCAGTGAGTGCGTTAGAGAATTTGGAACGACCGGTAGATACGTGGGATGATTTATTAGCATTTATGACCATCCGTAAGCTTGACCCTGTGTCACGCCGCGAGTGGGAGATGAAAATAGGAGATAAACTCACGTATCCTACTTACAAAGAAATTCACGATTTTCTCGAATACCGGGTTCGCGCTCTCGAAGCTATTGCACCGTCACAGTCAAAGAAATCAAATAAATCACCAACTTCCGGGGAAGGTGAAGCGAATCGAACTAAATCCCACGTGTCTACTGCATCGAGTTGCTGCGATTGCGATGGTGAGCACTTCCTTTACAAATGCGATCAATTCAAAGCGAAGCCTATTGAACAGCGTCAAAAGATTGTTCGCGATAATAACCTTTGCGTTAATTGTTTGTCGTCGGGACATAAAATGCCACAGTGCACAAGCAAATACGTCTGCTATCACTGCAAGCAGAAACATCATACACTATTGCATAACCCGGACCATAAGAAAAAGGGCAAAGGTGAATCAAATAAACTAGCATTTCCGTCAGGAGGTACAACCCCAAAAACTAATGTCATCGAGACATCCACACCTCAGCATTCTCCTGTCAGCACAAGCCAGCACGTCGTAGCTAATACCGAAAACTTACACGTAATGAAACAAAAACTTGCATCTGCTTCAGTGATGTTGGCTACAGCTTGGGTGCTCGTGACATCACCAAATGGTCGTAGCATTAAGATCAGAACACTTCTCGATCAAGGGTCACAGTCATCCTTTATAACAGAATCAGCAGTTCAAATGTTAAGAGCTCCGCGAACAAAAATCCGAGCTCCAGTGTCCGGAATCGGAGGCACTGATGCTGGCGTTGGTCGGGCACTAGTTGACCTCACACTACAGTCGTGCGTTAACAATGGAACAAGCATTCAGTGAGCTGCAATAATATTTCAAAAATTGACCTCCTACATGCCTCCACGATCTAATTGCTTAGCATCGTGGAGACATCTAGAAGGCCTCGAGCTAGCTGACCCTGATCCGAGTAGTAGCGAACCAATACATTTAATCCTCGGCGCAGACGTATACGCGAGTATTCTTTTAGAAGGCTTAAAACGAGGACCACTAGGGTCGCCGACAGCTCAAAACACAACTTTCGGTTGGATTCTATCGGGACCAACAACGAGCGCTAAGAACAAAAACAAAATAGCGACACTTACTGCGCACATTGCGGTAAATGATTCGAGCCTCTCTCAGGAATTGCGTCGTTTCTGGGAACTCGAATCGATCCCAACGTGTTCATCTCTCACTGAAGAGGAACAAGCGTGCGAAGCCCACTTTGCAGCAACACATAAACGGCTACCGGAAGGTCGCTACTCAGTAAAGCTTCCGTTCAAAGGTCCTACACCGATAAAGATTGGCTCTTCAAGTCATATTGCCGAAAAATGGCTCGTAAAACTAGAGCAAAAGTTCGTACGTAACCCAGATCTAATCATACCATACTACGAGTTTATGTCTGAGTACATAGCACTTCAGCATATGACCCCAACCAGTTTCAACGCTCCTGACTCTACTCCAGCCGTCTTCCTTCCTCATCACCCAGTTTTTAAAGACAGTAGTACGACACGATTACGAGTAGTCTTTAATGCGTCAAGCGTAACATCAAATGGTACTTCACTGAATGACCATTTGATGATCGGACCGAAGCTCCAAGCTGACTTGCCAACAATAATCCTACGTTGGCGTCAGTATCCATTTGCACTCACCGCGGACATCACAAAAATGTATCGCCAGATTGTAGTTGATCCAGAGGATCAAAAATACCAACAGGTTCTTTGGAGAATATCTCCAAACCAACCGATCGTACCGTTCAAACTCACTACCGTAACGTATGGCACCGCGGCAGCTCCTTATCTCGCTATGCGCGTTTTAAAGCAACTTGCTGACGACGAAGAGATAAACTTTCCAAACGCTGCGGCAATCGTTCGCGACAATTTCTATGTAGACGATGTCCTTTTTGGAGCGCACGATGAGGCTACAGCACAAGCGCAACGTCACGAATTACAAAAACTGCTAGATCGCGGAGGGTTTACTCTTCGTAAATGGATGTCGAGTCATGCGTCCCTATTAACAGATATATCGGAGTGTGATAGAGAAACAACGAAAATTCGCTCATTCGATTCAAAAGAATCAATTAAAATACTTGGAATCGGTTGGGTTCCTGAAACTGATTCGTTTTGCTTTAATGCCTCGTCACCAGAACGATCAAAACATACTAAGCGAACGGTGCTGTCAGTCACTGCCCAACTCTTTGACCCATTAGGATGGCTGTCACCAGTCATAATCACCGCTAAAATCCTAATGCAACAGCTATGGATTGCGTCACTGGATTGGGATGACGAGTTACCACTAGAAATATCCGAAAAGTGGGAAGATTATTGCTCGCGAATCCCCGAACTACAAGCGATTTCGATTCCACGATGGAACCAAATCGAAACAAATGATACACAGTATGAAATACACGGCTTTGCCGACGCCTCACAACGCGCTTATGCGGCCGTGGTATATTTACGCGCTGTAAAACCTGAAAAAGATCATAAGATATCCTTACTAGCAGCAAAATCGAAAGTCGCGCCTATTAAAACAATTAGTGTGCCGCGATTAGAGTTATGCGCTGCTTCCTTACTAGTTAAATTGATCAAGTTCGTGTTAACAGCAATGCAGAAAACCTGTAAAGTTTATGCATGGACTGACTCAACAGTCGTTCTAGCGTGGCTACAACATCACCCCTCAGAATGGCCCACATTTGTCGCAAATCGAGTGTCTTTAATTCAGACAGAACTCCCGAACGCGCTATGGAGGCATGTGCCTACCGATCAGAACCCTGCTGACTGCGCATCACGCGGTTTGACAGCAACGGAACTCTGTGAGCATTCACTCTGGTGGCACGGGCCAACGTGGTTAAAACTCGATGAATCAAAATGGCCGCGCGCGCAAAAACTGCCGAAAAATACTGTACTTGAAACTGCTACAACTTCCCAGTCTCACGTAGCTGCTAACTCATCTCAACAGTGGGAACTATACAAACACGTATCGTCATGGCGCAAACTACTCCGCGTTACTGCCTACTGTAAACGATTTATTTCTCAATGTCGAAGAAACCCTGAAATCAAAACAGAACACCTATCTGGTGACGAAATTCGTGATGCACAGTCATACTGGATCAAAACCGTACAAACAGAGGCATTCGCGCCTGAGATACAAGCTTTACAAAACGAAACTCCGTTACCACGCAGTTCTCCGTTACGAAACCTTAACCCATTCATAGATAAACACCAACTTCTTCGCGTCGGTGGTCGACTCGAGAGAGCTGAACTCCCGTTCGATGAAAAACACCCGATCATTCTATCGAAACATCGCGTAAGTGAGCTTATAATAGAAGACGCACACCTCCGATGTCTTCACGGAGGACCGCAGCTAACAATTAGTATTATCAGACAAAATTTCTGGATTCTCGGTCATCGGCCATTCGTGCGTAATCTCATTCACAAATGCATTCCATGCGTCCGTGAGCGTGCAAAGATACCAAAGCAGCTGATGGGAAGTCTTCCCACTGCGCGTATCACCCAGGCTCGTGCGTTTTTACATACCGGTTTAGACTACGCCGGACCTTTTACCGTTAAAACAAAGAAGGGTCACGGACCACAAACGCACAAGGCGTATCTTGCACTTTTCGTGTGCATGTCCACCCGCGCTATACACCTTGAGCTCGTGTCCGACTACTCGTCCGAAGCTTTTCTTGCTGCATACCGCCGTTTCACTGCACGCCGTGGTCTTCCATCGGATCTTTATAGTGATAACGGGACAACGTTTCAAGGAGCAGATAAAGAATTGCAATCCTCTTATCGAACAATTATTCGTGATCCGGAACTCGGAACTATCCTAGCAAACGACAAGACCAATTGGCACTTCATTCCTCCAGGCGCACCCCATTTTGGGGGACTGTGGGAAGCCGGAGTGAAATGTACGAAGCACCACTTACGTCGTGTTCTCGGGGCTCGAACCTTGACTTATGAAGAACTAAATACACTTATAATCCAGATCGAAGCATGCTTGAATTCCCGACCTATTGGGCCCGCGCTCACCGATCCATGCGAATTCGCAGCTCTAACCCCGGGACACTTCTTGATTGGTGCTCCGTTACTAAGTGTGCCTGAACCCTCAGTGCTCAATCTCAAGGAAAACCGCCTATCGAGATGGCAGCTTGTTCAACAAACACTCGAAACGTTCTGGAAAAAGTGGTCGTCAGAATATTTCCATTCATTACAAATTAGGACAAAATGGACCAGTCAACAACAAAATATACAAAACGGAGACCTCGTCTTAATTCGTAACAGTAATATACCACCCGCGCGATGGATGCTCGGACGAGTCGTCAAGTGTCATTCGGGATCCGACGATCGTGTTCGTGTCGTAACGCTTCGCACAGCCCAGTCAGAACTTAAACGGCCGATAAGCCAAATCTGTCGATTACCAATACGCGCCAACGAACCTAACTCCTCTACGACCTCAGACTCCTTAACCTTCCATGATTGCGAATCCAACGAACTTGGATCATCAACACTAAATACTGAACCATGAACAAGACGCCGGTACCGATGTCTCGCTGCAAAGTGACATTTAACATGAGTACGAATAATAACTTGAACCATCCTTTGATTATACTCGCTTGATATAGCAACTAGGTTTGACTATTATCTGTACTGGGCCTCACGGTCAACCAAGGACACACCAGAACGCAAGTTCACACTTCCACCCGTCCGTGTGTTCACGGCGGGCGGTCTGTAAATATTGTAAATGAATTAGCTTGAGCAAAAAAAAAAAATACAAATAGACACTTGTTACGATACCACTGTCCAACCGCCACTTCGATGATAGCGGGCGGCAGCACCCCGCTTCGTTAACAGTAAATTAAGCAATTATCGTCCATACGGTCGAAGCGGGCGGAATGTTAACGCCTGAAACGTCTCCGTGGCGACTTCTCTGAGCGACATTAGCAATCAGTAGCATTTTACACTACCTGGGGTCGAGAGGTCTTAGAACCTCGTGAAGTAAGAGGTGTGAACCCCGAACGTGGGTCAGCTACCACGCTCGGTACCTTATCTCTCTCTCATTGTTCGCGAAGCCGTCGTCGACACGATACTCCGACACGTGTCGATTGGCTGAAATTCGCTATCCGATAACTCAGTTAAATCAGTTGAAAGTCTCTCGATCTCAGTGCATTAAAATTACCATTGCGCTGTTTTTCTTATGTGGTGTTTTGATTTATTAAATAAAAAAAGAGAACAAGTGTTATTTGTGCAAATCACGTGTTTCGCATGCATTGTTTTCCCGAGTGATCCAAATCCCTCTTCGCTCTCGATCACCTCGAAAAACCAGCTACTACCATAGCCAGAAAAAACCTAATTCTAATGTGCACGAAGCGAATTGTCGAAAAACGACAATTCATGCAAGAATTTCGTGTTTCTGGTCAAATCGTACAATTTTGACACGCTTACGTTGAGCTGAAAGCGAGAATCGTTCGAAACTCAGGAAATCTCGATTCTCGGCGCAGCTCGATGTTTCGTTCGTTACAGCCGTGCAAAACATTGTTCAATGCAAGAAGTACGCGTTTTGGGACCATTTGAACGATTCTGACACATATACGTCGACCTTAGATGCCAGATTCGTTTGAAACTTAGTATATCTCGATTTTCAGTGTAGATCAATTTTTCGGTCGATACAACCGTGCGAGTCGACGCTTTTCGCAAGAACTTCGTCATTTCAGACAGAATGCATAGTTTTAAGACAATTATGTTGAACTGCGCAGACGGAATCGTTCGAAACTTAGGACATCACGATTCTCGGTGGAGATCGATTGTTCGCTCGATACAACGGGGCGAGTCAACCCTGATCGAAAGAACTTCGTCTTTCGAGGCGAAATGCATATTTTCAACACTGCTACGTCAAACTAGGATGACAGAATCGTTCGAACCTCGAGAAATTTCGATTTTCGGTGTAGATCGATGTTTCGTTCGATACAGCCGTGCAAAACATTGTTCAATCCAAGACGTTCGTGTTTTCGGACGATTTGAACAGCTCTGACACATATACGTTGACCTTAGATGCCAGATTCGTTTGAAACTCCAGATATCTCGATTCTCGGTGTAGATAAATTTTTCGGTCGATACAACCGTGCGAGTCGACGCTTTCCGCAAGAACCTCGTCTTTCGGGACTAAATGCGTAGGTTCAACATTCTTATGTCGAACTAAAATGACAAAAATGTCCGAAACTTGGAAAATCACGATTTTCGGTGTTCGATTCTTCGTTCGATAAAGCCGTGCAAAACATCATTCAATGCAAGAATTAAGTCGATTTGGATGAATTAAACGATTCTGACACATCAACGTCGTGCTGAGATGCCAGGATTGTCCAAAACTCAGGTCAACTCGTTTCCCGGTGATCGAATTTCCAGTCGATACGTTTGTCTAAAACGACGGTTAACGCAAGAATTTCGTGTTTCTCGACAAATTGAACGATTTTGACACGTAGGCGTCAAGCTGAAATGCCAGAATCGTCCGAACCTTGGGACATCTTGGATTCTTATGTAGGTCGACGTTTCGTTTAAAAAAGCCGTGCAGAACGACGATTAACGCAAGAAATTCGTGTTACTGGACTAATCGAACAACTTTAACACAATTATGTCGAGCTGAAATGATAGAATCGACGACACTCGAGTCATCTCGATTCTCGGTGTAGATCGATGTTTCGTTCGATACAGCCGTGCAGAACATCGTTTAATGCAAGGAGTTCGTGTTTTCGGACGATTCTAATAATTCTGACACATATATGTCGACTTCAGATGCCAGATTCGTTTGAAACTCAAGGCATCTCGTTTTTCGGTGTAGATCAACTTTTCGTTTGAATCAACTGTGCGAGTCGACGCTTATGGCATAAACTTAGTCTTTCGAGACAAAATGCATAGTTTCAACATACTTATGTTAAACTAAAATGACAGAAACGTTCGAAACTCTGGAAATCACGATTCTCGGTGTTCGATTTTTCGTTCGATACAGATGTGCAAAACGCCAATTCATGCAAGAATTTCGTGTTCCTGGTCAAATCGTACAATTTTGACACGCTTACGTTGAGCTGAAAGCGAGAATCGTTCGAAACTCGGGAAATCTCGATTCTCGGCGCAGCTCGATGTTTCGTTCGTTACAGCCGTGCAAAACATTGTTCAATGCAAGAAGTACGTGTTTTCGGACCATTTGAACGATTCTGACACATACACGTCGACCTTAGATGCCAGATTCGTTTGAAACTTAGTATATCTCGATTCTCAGTGTAGATCAATTTTTCGGTCGATACAACCGTGCGAGTCGACGCTTTCCGCAAGAACTTCGTCTTTCGGGACTAAATGCATAGGTTCAACATTTTCATGTCGAACCAAAATGACAGAAACGTCCGAAACTTGGGAAATCACGATTCTCGTCGTTCGATTCTTCGTTCGATACAGCCGTGCAAAACGACAATCCATGCAAGAATTACGTGTTCCTGGTCAAATCGAACAATTTTGACACGCTCACGTTGAGCTGAGAGCGAGAATCGTTCAAAACTCGGGACATCTCGATTCTCGGCGCAGATCGATGTTTCGTTCGTTACAGCTGTGCAAAACATCATTCAATGCAAGAATTAAGTCGATTCGGATGAATTAAACGATTTTGACACATCAACGCCGAGCTGAGATCCAGGATTGTTCGAAACTCAGGTCATCTCGTTTCTCGGTGATCGATTTTCCAGCCGATACGTTTGTGCAAAACGACAGTTAACGCGAGGATTTCGTGTTTCTCGACAAATTGTAGGATTTTGACACGTAGGCGTCAAGCGGAGATGCCAGAATCGTCCGAAACTTAGGACATCTCGGATTCTTATGTAGGTCGACGTTTCGTTCGAAATAGCCGTGCAAAACGACGATTAATGCAAGAAATTCGTGTTACTGGACAAATCGTAAGCCTTTAACACTATTATGTCGAGCTGAAATGACAGAATCGACGAAACTCGAGATATTTCGTTCTCGGTGTAGATCGATGTTTCGTTCGATACAGCCGTGCAGAACATCGTTCAATGCAAAAAGTTCGTGTTTTCGGACGATTCGAACAATTCTGACACATATACGCCGACCTCAGATGCCAGATTCGTTTGAAACTCGAGACATCTCGTTTCTCGGTGTAGATCAACTTTTCGTTTGAATCAACTGTGCGAGTCGACGCTTATGGCATAAACTTAGTCTTTCGAGACAAAATGCATAGTTTCAACATACTTATGTTAAACTAAAATGACAGAAACGTTCGAAACTCTGGAAATCACGATTCTCGGTGTTCGATTTTTCGTTCGATACAGATGTGCAAAACGCCAATTCATGCAAGTATTCCGTGTTTCTGGTCAAATCGAACAATTTTGACACGCTCACGTTGAGCTGAGAGCAAGCATCGTTTGAAACGCGGGAAATCTCGATTCTCGTCGCAGCTCGATGTTTCGTTCGATACAGCCGTGCAAAACATTGTTTAGTGCAGGAAGTACTTTTTTTCGGACCATTTGAACAATTCTGACACATATACTTCGACCTTAGATGCCAGATTCGTTTGAAACTTAGTATATCTCGATTCTCGGTGTAGATCAATTTTTCGGTCGATACAACTGTGCGAGTCGACGCTTATCGCAAGAACTTCGTCATTTCAGACAGAATGCATAGTTTTAAGACAATTATGTTGAACTGCGCAGACGGAATCGTTCGAAACTTAGGACATCACGATTCTCGGTGGAGATCGATTGTTCGCTCGATACAACGGGGCGAGTCAACCCTGATCGAAAGAACTTCGTCTTTCGAGGCGAAATGCATATTTTCAACACTGCTACGTCAAACTAGGATGACAGAATCGTTCGAACCTCGAGAAATTTCGATTTTCGGTGTAGATCGATGTTTCGTTCGATACAGCCGTGCAAAACATTGTTCAATCCAAGACGTTCGTGTTTTCGGACGATTTGAACAGCTCTGAAACATATACGTTGACCTTAGATGCCAGATTCGTTTGAAACTCCAGATATCTCGATTCTCGGTGTAGATAAATTTTTCGGTCGATACAACCGTGCGAGTCGACGCTTTCCGCAAGAACCTCGTCTTTCGGGACTAAATGCGTAGGTTCAACATTCTTATGTCGAACTAAAATGACAAAAATGTCCGAAACTTGGAAAATCACGATTTTCGTTGTTCGATTCTTCGTTCGATAAAGCCGTGCAAAACATCATTCAATGCAAGAATTAAGTCGATTTGGATGAATTAAACGATTCTGACACATCAACGTCGTGCTGAGATGCCAGGATTGTCCGAAACTCAGGTCATCTCGTTTCCCGGTGATCGAATTTCCAGTCGATACGTTTGTCTAAAACGACGGTTAACGCAAGAATTTCGTGTTTCTCGACAAATTGAACGATTTTGACACGTAGGCGTCAAGCTGAAATGCCAGAATCGTCCGAACCTTGGGACATCTTGGATTCTTATGTAGGTCGACGTTTCGTTTAAAAAAGCCGTGCAGAACGACGATTAACGCAAGAAATTCGTGTTACTGGACTAATCGAACAACTTTAACACAATTATGTCGAGCTGAAATAATAGAATCGACGACACTCGAGTCATCTCGATTCTCGGTGTAGATCGATGTTTCGTTCGATACAGCCGTGCAGAACATCGTTTAATGCAAGAAGTTCGTGTTTTCGGACGATTCTAATAATTCTGACACATATATGTCGACTTCAGATGCCAGATTCGTTTAAAACTCAAGGCATCTCGTTTTTCGGTGTAAATCAACTTTTCGTTTGAATCAACTGTGCGAGTCGACGCTTATGGCATAAACTTAGTCTTTCGAGACAAAATGCATAGTTTCAACATACTTATGTTAAACTAAAATGACAGAAACGTTCGAAACTCTGGAAATCACGATTCTCGGTGTTCGATTTTTCGTTCGATACAGATGTGCAAAACGCCAATTCATGCAAGAATTTCGTGTTTCTGGTTAAATCGTACAATTTTGACACGCTTACGTTGAGCTGAAAGCGAGAATCGTTCGAAACTCGGGAAATCTCGATTCTCGGCGCAGCTCGATGTTTCGTTCGTTACAGCCGTGCAAAACATTGTTCAATGCAAGAAGTACGTGTTTTCGGACCATTTGAACGATTCTGACACATATACGTCGACCTTAGATGCCAGATTCGTTTGAAACTTAGTATATCTCGATTCTCAGTGTAGATCAATTTTTCGGTCGATACAACCGTGCGAGTCGACGCTTTCCGCAAGAACTTCGTCTTTCGGGACTAAATGCATAGGTTCAACATTTTCATGTCGAACCAAAATGACAGAAACGTCCGAAACTTGGGAAATCACGATTCTCGTCGTTCGATTCTTCGTTCGATACAGCCGTGCTCAACGACAATTGATGCAATAATCTCGTGTTCCTGGTTAAATCAAACAATTTTGAAACGCTTACGTTGAGCTGAAAGCGAGAATCGTTCGAAACTCGGGACATTTCGATTCTCGGTGTAGATCGATGTTTCGTTCGATACACCCGTGCAGAACATCGTTCAATGAAAGAATTAAGTCGTTTCGGATGAATTAAACGATTTTGACACATCAACGCCGAGCTGAGATCCAGGATTGTTCGAAACTCAGGTCATCTCGTTTCTCGGTGATCGATTTTCCAGCCGATACGTTTGTGCAAAACGACGGTTAACGCAAGAATTTCGTGTTTCTCGACAAATTGTAGGATTCTGACACGTAGGCGTCAAGCGGAGATGCCAGAATCGTCCGAAACTTGGGACATCTCGGATTCTTATGTAGGTCGACGTTTCGTTCGAAATAGCCGTGCAAAACGACGATTAATGCAAGAAATTCGTGTTACTGGACAAATCGTAAGCCTTTAACACTATTATGTCGAGCTGAAATGACAGAATCGACGAAACTCGAGATATTTCGTTCTCGGTGTAGATCGATGTTCCGTTCGATACAGCCGTGCAGAACATCGTTCAATGCAAGAAGTTAGTGTTTTCGGACGATTCTAATAATTCTGACACATATATGTCGACCTCAGATGCCAGATTCGTTTGAAACTCAATACATCTCGTTTTTCGGTGTAGATCAATTTTTCGCTTGTATCAACCGTGCGCGTCGACGCTTATAGCATAAACTTTGTCTTACGAGACAAAATGCATAGTTCTAACACATTTATGTCGAACTGAGAAAACAGAATCGTTCGAAACTTGGGACATCCCGATTCTCGGTGTAGATTGATGTTTTCTTTGTTACAGCCTTGAGAGACGACGTTTTACGCAAGGACACCGTTTTTCGAGGCAAAATAAATGGTTCCAACACTTTAATGTCAAACCAAGATGACAGAATCTTCCAAAACTCAGGATATCTTTATTTTCGGTGTAGATCAATTGTTCGTTCGATACAACGGGGCGAGTCAACGCATATCGCAAGAACTCCGTCTTCCGAGACGGAATGCATAATTTCAACACTTCTATGACTCATTGAGATGACAAAATCGTTCGAAAATCGAGAAATCTTAATCCTCGTTTACCTATTTTTGGTTTAAAACAGGCGTGGAAAACTACTATTCATGGAAGAATTAAGCGTTACTGGATGAATTGCACAATTTTAACACTCTTATGGTGAGCTAAAATGACGAAATCGTTCGAAATTCGGGACATCTCGATTTTCGGTGTCGGTCGGTGTTTCGTTCGATACAGCCGCGCAAAACATTATTCCATGCAAGAGATTAGTGGTTTTGAATGAATTAAACGATTCTGACACATCAACGTCGAGCTGAGATGCCAGGATTGTCCGAAACTCAGGTCATCTCGTTTCTCGGTAATCGATTTTCCAGTCGATACATTCGTCTAAAACGACGGTTAACGCAAGAATTTTGTGTTTCTCGACAAATTGAACGAATTTGACACGTAGGCGTCGAGCTGAAATGCCAGAATCGTCCGAACCTTGGGACATCTTAGATTCTTAGATAGGTCGACGTTTCGTCTGGAAAAGCCGTGCAGAACGACGATTAACGCAAGAAATTCGTGTTACTGGACAAATCGAACAACTTTAACACTATTATGTCGAGCTAAAATGACAGATTCGACGAAACTCGAGACATCTCGATTCCCGGTGTAGATTAATGTTTTGTCCGATACAGCCGTGCAGAACATCGATCAATGCAAGAGGTCCGTGTTTTCGAACGATTCGAACAATTCTGACACATATACGCCGACCTCAGACCTAGTTTGAAACTCGAGACATCTCGTTTCTCGGTGTAGATCAACTTTTCGTTCGAATCAACTGTGCGAGTCGACGCTTATAGCATAAACTTCGTCTTACGAGACAAAATGCATAGTTCTAACACGATTATGTCATAGTGAGAAGACAGAATCGTTCGAAACTTTGGACATCTCGATTCTCGATTTAGATCGATGTTTTGTTCGTTCCAGCCGTGGACGACGACGTTTATCGAAAGTTTCCGTTTTTCGAGACAAAATGGATGGTCTAACACTTTTATGTCAAACTAAGATGACAGAAGCTTCCGAAACTCAGGTCATCTCAATTCTCGGTGTAGATCGATTGTTCGCTCGATACAACGGGGCAAGTCAACGCTGATTGCAAGAAGTTCGTCTTTCGAGGCAAAATGCATAATTTTAACGCTTTTATGTCGAGCTGAAATGACAGAATCGTTCGAAAGTTAAGACATCTCGATTCTCGTCGTGGATCGATTTTGCGGTCGATACAACCGCGCGAGTCGACGCTTACCACAAGAACATCGTCTTTCGAGACAAAATGCATAGTTTCAACATACTTATGTCGAACTAAAATGACAGAAACGTTCGAAACTTGGGAAATCACCATTCTCGGTGTTCGATTCTTCGTTCGATACAGATGTGCAAAACGAAAATTCATGCAAGAAATTCGTGTTTCTGGTCAAATCGTACAATTTTGACACGCTTACGTTGAGCTGAAAGCGTGAATCGTTCGAAACGCGGGAAATCTCGATTCTCGTCGCAGCTCAATGTTTCGTTCGATACAGCCGTGCAAAACATTGTTTAATGCAAGAAGTACTTTTTTTCGGACCATTTGAACAATTCTGACACATATACGTCGACCTTAGATGCCAGATTCGTTTGAAACTTAGTATATCTCGATTCTCGGTGTAGATCAATTTTTCGGTCGATACAACCGTGCGAGTCGACGCTTATCGCAAGAACTTCGTCATTTCAGACAGAATGCATAGTTTTAAGACATTTATGTTAAACTGCGCAGACGGAATCGTTCGAAACTTAGGACATCACGATTCTCGGTGTAGATCAATTGTTCGCTCGATACAACGGGGCGAGTCAACCCTGATCGAAAGAACTTCGTCTTTCGAGGCGAAATGCATATTTTCAACACTGCTACGTCAAACTAGGATGACAGAATCGTTCGAACCTCGAGAAATTTCGATTTTCGGTGTAGATCGATGTTTCGTTCGATACAGCCGTGCAAAACATTGTTCAATCCAAGACGTTCGTGTTTTCGGACGATTTGAACAGCTCTGACACATATACGTTGACCTTAGATGCCAGATTCGTTTGAAACTCCAGATATCTCGATTCTCGGTGTTGATAAATTTTTCGGTCGATACAACCGTGCGAGTCGACGCTTTCCGCAAGAACTTCGTCTTTCGGGACTAAATGCGTAGGTTCAACATTCTTATGTCGAACTAAAATGACAAAAATGTCCGAAACTTGGAAAATCACGATTTTCGGTGTTCGATTCTTCGTTCGATGAAGCGGTGCAAAACATCATTCAATGCAAGAATTAAGTCGTTTCGGATAAATTAAACGATTCTGACACATCAACGTCGAGCTGAGATGCCAAGATTGTCCGAAACTCAGGTCATCTCGTTTCTCGGTGATCGATTTTCCAGTCGATACATTTGTCTAAAACGACGGTTAACGCAAGAATTTCGTGTTTCTCGACAAATTGAACGATTTTGACACGTAGGCGTCAAGCTGAAATGCCAGAATCGTCCGAACCTTGGGACATCTTGGATTCTTATGTAGGTCGACGTTTCGTTTAAAAAAGCCGTGCAGAACGACGATTAACGCAAGAAATTCGTGTTACTGGACTAATCGAACAACTTTAACACAATTATGTCGAGCTGAAATGATAGAATCGACGACACTCGAGTCATCTCGATTCTCGGTGTAGATCGATGTTTCGTTCGATACAGCCGTGCAGAACATCGTTTAATGCAAGAAGTTCGTGTTTTCGGATGATTCTAATAATTCTGACACATATATGTCGACTTCAGATGCCAGATTCGTTTGAAACTCAAGGCATCTCGTTTTTCGGTGTAGATCAACTTTTCGTTTGAATCAACTGTGCGAGTCGACGCTTATAGCATAAATTTCGTCTCACGAGACAAAATGCATAGTTCTAACACGATTATGTTGCAGTGAGAAGACAGAATCGTTCGAAACTTTAGACATCTCGATTCTCGGTTTAGATCGATGTTTCGTTCGTTCCAGCCGCGGACGACGACGTTTATCAAAAGTTTCCGTTTTTCGAGACAAAATGGATGGTCTAACACTTTTATGTCAAACTAAGATGACAGAAGCTTCCGAAACTCAGGTCATCTCAATTCTCGGTGTAGATCGATTGTTCGCTCGATACAACGGGGCAAGTCAACGCTGATTTGCAAGAACTTCGTCTTTTGAGGCAAAATGCATAATTCGAACACTTCTATGTCGAACTAAAATGACAGAATCGTTCGAAAGTCAAGACATCTCGATTCTCGGTGTAGATCGACTTTTCGGTCGATACAACCGTGCGAGTCGACGCTTACCAAAAGAACTTTGTCTTTCGAGACAAAATGCATAGTTACAACATTCTTATAACGAAGTAAAATGACAGAAACGTTCGAAACTTGGGAAATCACGATTCTCGGTGTTCGATTCTTCGTTCGATACAGCCATGCACAACGACAATTGATGCAATAATCTCGTGTTCCTGGTTAAATCGTACAATTTTGACACGCTCACGTTGAGCTGAAAGCGAGAATAGTTCGAAACTGGGGAAATCTCGATTCTTGGCGCAGATCGATGTTTCGTTCAATACAGTCGTGCAAAACATCATTCAATGCAAGAATTAAGTCGTTTCGGATGAATTTAACGATTTTAACACATCAACGCTGAGCTGAGATCCAGGATTGTTCGAAACTCAGGTCATCTCGTTTCTCGGTGATCGATTTTCCAGCCGATACGTTTGTGCAAAACGACGGTTAACGCGAGAATTTCGTGTTTCTCGACAAATTCTAGGATTCTGACACGTAGTCGTCAAGCGGAGATGCCAGAATCGTCCGAAACTTGGGACATCTCGGATTCTTATGTAGGTCGACGTTCCGTTCGAAATAGCCGTGCAAAACGACGATTAATGCAAGAAATTCGTGTTACTGGACAAATCGTAAGCCTTCAACACTATTATGTCGAGCTGAAATGACAGAATCGACGAAACTCGAGATATTTCGTTCTCGGTGTAGATCGATGTTTCGTTCGATACAGCCGTGCAGAACATCGTTCAATGCAAGAAGTTCGTGTTTTCGGACGATTCGAACAATTCTGACACATATACGCCGACCTCAGATGCCAGATTCGTTTGAAACTCGAGACATCTCGTTTCTCGGTGTAGATCAACTTTTCGTTTGAATCAACTGTGCGAGTCGACGCTTATGGCATAAACTTAGTCTTTCGAGACAGAATGCATAGTTTCAACATACTTATGTTAAACTAAAATGACAGAAACGTTCGAAACTCTGGAAATCACGATTCTCGGTGTTCGATTTTTCGTTCGATACAGCCGTGCAAAACATTGTCTAATGTAAGAAGTTCGTGTTTTCGGACGATTTGAACAATTCTGACACATATATGTCGACTATAGATGCCAGATTTGTTTGAAACTAGAGACATTTCGATTCTCGGTGTAGATCGATCGTTCGCTCGATACAACGGAGCGAGTCAACCCTGATTGAAAGAACTTTGTCTTTCGAGGCGAAATGCATATTTTCAACACTGCTATGTCGAACTGGGATGACAGAATCGTTCGAACGCCGAGAAATCTCTCTTTCCGCAGTAGATCGATGTTTCGTTCGATACAGCCGTGCAAAACATTGTTCAATCCAAGACGTTCGTGTTTTCGGACGATTTAAACAGCTCTGACACATATACGTCGACTTTAGATGCCAGATTCGTTTGAAACTCAAAATATCTCGATTCTCGGTGTAGATCAATTTTTCAGTCGGTACAACCGTGCGAGTCGACGCTTTCCGCAAGAACTTCGTCTTTCGGGACTAAATGCATAGGTTCAACATTCTCATGTCGAACCAAAATGACAGAAACGTCCGAAACTTGGGAAATCACGATTCTCGTCGTTCGATTCTTCGTTCGATACAGCCGTGCAAAACGACAATTCATGCAAGAATTACGTGTTCCTGGTCAAATCGAACAATTTTGATACGCTCACGTTGAGCTGAGAGCGAGAATCGTTCGAAACTCGGGACATCTCGATTCTCGGCGCAGATCGATGTTTCGTTCGTTACAGCTGTGCAAAACATTATTCAATGAAAGAATTAAGTCGACTTGGATGAATAAAACGATTCTAACACATCAACGTCGAGCTAAGATCCAGGATTGTTCGAAACTCAGGTCATCTCGTTTCTCGGTGATCGATTTTCCAGCCGATACGTTTGTGCCAAACGACGGTTAACGCAAGGATTTCGTGTTTCTCGACAAATTGTAGGATTTTGACACGTAGGCGTCAAGCGGAGTTGCCAGAATCGTCCGAATCTTGGGACACCTCGGATTCTTATGTAGGTCGACGTTTCGTTTGAAATAGCCGTGCAAAACGACGATTAATGCAAGAAATTCGTGTTACTGGACAAATCGTAACACTTTAACACTATTATGTCGAGCTGAAATGACAGAATCGACGAAACTCGAGATATTTCGTTCTCGGTGTAGATCGATGTTTCGTTCGATACAGCCGTGCAGAACATCGTTCAATGCAAGAAGTTCGTGTTTTCGGACGATTCGAACAATTCTGACACATATACGCCGACCTCAGATGACAGATTCGTTTGAAACTCGAGACATCTCGTTTCTCGGTGTGGATCAACTTTTCGTTTGAATCAACTGTGCGAGTCGACGCTTATAGCATAAACTTAGTCTTTCGAGACAAAATTCATAGTTTCAACATACTTATGTTGAACTAAAATGACAGAAACGTTCGAAACTCTGGAAATCACGATTCTCGGTGTTCGATTTTTCGTTAGATACAGATGTGCAAAACGACAATTCATGCAAGAATCTCGTGTTTCTGGTGAAATCGTAAAATTTTGACACGCTTACGTTGAGCTGAAAGCGAGAATCGTTCGAAACTCGGGAAATCTCGATTCTCGGCGCAGCTCGATGTTTCGTTCGTTACAGCCGTGCAAAACATTGTTCAATGCAAGAAGTACGTGTTTTCTGACCATTTGAACGATTCTGACACATATACGTCGACCTTAGATGCCAGATTCGTTTGAAACTTAGTATATCTCGATTTTCGGTGTAGATCAATTTTTCGGTCGATACAACCGTGCGAGTCGACGCTTTCCGCAAGAACTTCGTCTTTCGGGACTAAATGCATAGGTTCAACATTTTCATGTCGAACCAAAATGACAGAAACGTCCGAAACTTGGGAAATCACGATTCTCGTCGTTCGATTCTTCGTTCGATACAGCCGTGCAAAACGACAATTCATGCAAGAATTACGTGTTCCTGGTCAAATCGAACAATTTTGACACGCTCACGTTGAGCTGAGAGCGAGAATCGTTCGAAACTCGGGACATCTCGATTCTCGGCGCAGATCGATGTTTCGTTCGTTACAGCTGTGCAAACCATCATTCAATGAAAGAATTGAGTCGACTTGGATGAATAAAACGATTCTAACACATCAACGTCGAGCTAAGATCCAGGATTGTTCGAAACTCAGGTCATCTCGTTTCTCGGTGATCGATTTTCCAGCCGATACGTTTGTGCAAAACGACGGTTAACGCGAGAATTTCGCGTTTCTCGAAAAATTGTAGGATTTTGACACGTAGGCGTCAAGCGGAGATGCCAGAATCGTCCGAAACTTGGGACATCTCGGATTCTTATGTAGGTCGACGTTTCGTTCGAAATAGCCGTGCAAAACGACGATTAATGCAAGAAATTCGTGTTACTGGACAAATCGTAACACTTTAACACTATTATGTCGAGCTGAAATGACAGAATCGACGAAACTCGAGATATTTCGTTCTCGGTGTAGATCGATGTTTCGTTCGTTACAGCCGTGCAGAACATCGATCAATGCAAGAAGTCCGTGTTTTCGAACGATTCGAACAATTCTGACACATATACGCCGACCTCAGATGCCAGATTCGTTTAAAACTCGAGACATCTCGTTTCTCGGTGTAGATCAACTTTTCGTTTGAATCAACTGTGCGAGTCGACGCTTATAGCATAAACTTCGTCTTACGAGACAAAATGCATAGTTCTAATACGATTATGTCGGAGTGAGAAGACAGAATCGTTCGAAACTTTGGACATCTCGATTCTCGGTTTAGATCGATGTTTCGTTCGTTCCAGCCGTGGACGACGACGTTTATCAAAAGATTTCTTTTTTCGAAACAAAATGGATGGTCTAACACTTTTATGTCTAACTAAGATGACAGAATCTTCCGAAAGTTAGGACATCTCAATTCTAGGTGTAGATCGATTGTTCGCTCGATACAACGGGGCAAGTCAACGCTGATTGCAAGAACTTCTTCTTTCGAGGCAAAATGCATAATTTCAACACTTCTCTGTCGAACTGAAATGACAGAATCGTTCCATAGTCAAGACATCTCGATTCTCGGTGTAGATCACTTTTTCGGTCGATACAACCGTGCGAGTCGACGCTTACCACAAGAACTTCGTCTTTCGAGACAAATTGCATAGTTTCAACATTCTTATGTCGAACGAAAATGACAGAGACGTTCGAAACTTGGAAAATCACGATTCTCGGTGGTCGATTCTCCGTTCGATACAGCTGTGTAAAACGACAATTCATGCAAGAATTTCATGTTTCTGGTCAAATCGTACAATTTTGACACGCTTACGTTGAGCTGAAAGCGAGAATCTTTCGAAACTCGGGAAATCTCGATTCTCGGCGCAGATCGATGTTTCGTTCGATACAGCCGTGCAAAACATCATTCAATGCAAGAATTGAGTCGTTTCGGATGAATTAAATGATTTTGACACATCAACGCCGAGCTGAGGTACCAGGATTGTCCGAAAATCAGGACATCTCGTTTCTCGGTAATCGATTTTCCAGTCGATACATGTGTGCAAAACGACGGGTAACGCAAGAATTTCGTGTTTCTCGACAAATTGGACGATTTTGACACGTAGGCGTCAAGCGGAGATGCCAGAATCGTCCGAATCTTGGGACACCTCGGATTTTTATGTAGGTCGACGTTTCGTTTAAAAAAAGCCGTGCAGAACGACGATTAACGCAAGAAATTCGTGATACTGGACAAATCGAACAACTTTAACACTATTATGTCGAGCTGAAATGATAGAATCGACGAAACTCGAGTCATCTCGATTCTCGGTGTAGATCGATGTTTCGTTCGATACAGTCGTGCAGAACATCGTTCAATGCAAGAAGTTTGTGTTTTCGGACGATTCTAACAATTCTGACACATACATGTCGACCTCAGATGCCAGATTCGTTTGAAACTCAAGACATCTCGTTTCTCGGTGTAGATCAATTTTTCGTTTGTATCAACCGTGCGCGTCGACGATTATAGCATAAACTTTGTATTACGAGACAAAATGCATAGTTCTAACACATTTATGTCGAACTGAGAAAACAGAATCGTTCGAAACTTGGGACATCTCGATTCTCGGTGTAGATTGATGTTTCGTTCGTTACAGCCTTGCGAGACGACGTTTCACGCAAGGACACCGTTTTTCGAGACAAAATGAATGGTTTCAACACTTTTATGTCAAACTAAGATGACAGAATCTTCCAAAACTCAGGACATCTTAATTTTCGGTTTAGATCAATTGTTCGTTCGATACAACGAGGCGAGTCAACGCTTATCGCAAGAACTCCGTCTTCCGAGATTGAATGCATATTTTAACACTTCTATGACTAATTGAGATGACAGAATTGTCCGAAACTCGAGAAATCTTAATCCTCGTTTACCTATTTTTGGTTTGATACAGGTGTGCAAAACTACGATTCATGGAAGAATTTAGCGTTACTGGATAAATTGCACAATTTTAACGGTCTTATGGTGAGCCGAAATATTGAAATCGTTCGGAATTCGGGACATCTCGATTTTCGGTGTCGATCGGTGTTTCGTTCGATACAGCCGCGCAAAACATCATTCCATGCAAGAATTGAGTCGTTTTGGATGAATTAAACGATTCTGACACATCAACGTCGAGCTGAGATGCCAGGATTGTCCGAAACTCAGGTCATCTCGTTTCTCGGTAATCGATTTTCCAGTCAATACATTTGTCTAAAACGACGGTTAACGCAAGAATTTCGTGTTTCTCGACAAATTGAACGATTTTGACACGTAGGCGTCGAGCTGAAATGCCAGAATCGTCCGAACCTTGGGACATTTTGGATTCCCATGTAGGTCGATGTTTCGTTTGAAAAAGCCGTGCAAAACGACGATTGATGCAAGAAATTCGTGTTACTGGACAAATCGAACAACTTTAACACTATTATGTCGAGCTAAAATGACAGATTCGACGAAACTCGAGACATCTCGATTCTCGGTGTATATCAATGTTTTGTTCGATACAGCCGTGCAGAACATCGATCAATGCAAGAAGTCCGAGTTTTCGAACGATTCGAACAATTCTGACACATATTCGCCGACCTCAGATGCCAGATTCGTTTGAAACTCGAGACATGTCGTTTCTCGGTGTACATCAACTTTTCGTTTGAATCAACTGTGCGAGTCGACGCTTATAGCATAAACTATGTCTTACGAGACAAAATGCATAGTTCTACCACGATTATGTCGGAGTGAGAAGACAGAATCGTTCGAAACTTTGGACATCTCGATTCTCGGTTTAGATCGACGTTTTGTTCGTTCCAGCCGTGGACGACGACGTTTATCAAAAGATTTCTCTTTTCGAAACAAAATGGATGGTCTAACACTTTTATGTCAAACTAAGATGACAGAATCTTCCGAAAGTCAGGACATCTCAATTCTCGGTGTAGATCGATTGTTCGCTCGATACAACGGGTTAAGTCAACGCTGATTGCAAGAACTTCTTCTTTCGAGGCAAAATGCATAATTTCAACACTTCTATGTCGAACTGAAATGACAGAATCGTTCCATAGTCAAGACATCTCGATTCCCGGTGTAGATCACTTTTTCGGTCGATACAACCGTGTGGTCCGACGCTTACCACAAGAACTTCGTCTTTCGAGACAAAATGCATAGTTTCAACATTCTCATGTGGAACTAAAATGACAGAGACGTTCGAAACTTGGGAAATCACGATTCTTGGTGGTCGATTCTTCGTTCGATACAGCTGTGTAAAACGACAATTTATGCAAGAGTTTCATGTTTCTGGTCAAATCGTACAATTTTGACACGCTTACGTTGAGCTGAAAGCGAGAATCGTTCGAAACTCGGGAAATCTCGATTCTCGGCGCAGATCGATGTTTCGTTCGATACAGCCGTGCAAAACATCATTCAATGCAAGAATTAAGTCGTTTCGGATGAATTAAACGATTTTGACACATCAACGCCGAGCTGAGATGCCAGGATTGTCCGAAAATCAGGAAATCTCGTTTCTCGGTAATCGATTTTCCAGTCGATACATTTGTCTAAAACGACGGTTAACGCAAGGATTTCGTGTTTCTCGACAAATTGAACGATTTTGACACGTAGGCGTCGAGCGGAGATGCCAGAATCGTCCGAATCTTGGGACACCTCGGATTCTTATGTCGGTCGACGGTTCGTTTGAAAAAGCCGTGCAGAACGACGATTAACGCAAGAAATTCGTGTTACTGGACAAATCGAACAACTTTAACACTATTATGTCGAGCTGAAATGATAGAATCGACGAAACTCGAGTCATCTCGATTCTCGGTGTAGATCGATGTTTCGTTCGATACAGCCGTGCAGAACATCGTTCAATGCAAGAAGTTCGTGTTTTTGGACGATTCTAACAATTCTGACACATACATGTCGACCTCAGATGCCAGATTCGTTTGAAACTCGAGACATCTCGTTTCTAGGTGTAGATCAATTTTTCGTTTTGTTGCGCCCCGAAAATTAGATAGTAATTTTCGATTGTTAAATTATACGTAGTGATAATTTAACAATGCACGACTTAAGGAATGTCATATAGATATTAATGAGGCCATTTACGCAACGGTCAGAAGACGTACTCGCCAGCCGTAGTCGCGCGGTAAGAAGTCCCTATAGCGTTGTCTCTTTCGCGCTCACGGCGACCCCGGTAGCGTTAAATCAGGGCATTGCAAGACTCCTTGCGTGGAATGTGCTTCGCGAGATTATCGTAACTAAATTATTCAGTAAACATAAGTTTATTGTTTATAAATTCACTCATTTTTGGTGATATAAAATGACTCGTTCACTGTGAACGAGGCAGTCTTTTAACAACTTCGACCACGATCGGGCATATCCGACGTGAGGACTCGTCATTAAAAATTAAAGTTAATTCAAGTAATTGTTAACAACAATCAACCAACAAACTCGATTCATCTGAGACAAATGAATGCTTTTTACTGTTTATCACGTGAGTTCCAACTCTTTATTGACAACGATCCCCAAAATAATAAAATAAATGTTGTAACCCGCTTGCAATACATAAGTACGCAACGGGCGGCATAACATTTTGGTGGCAGCGGTGGGATCTGTCAACGTGATCAGTGAAAGAAATTTTGGTGAACACGAGAAAAAAAAATCCAGCGCTAACAACCTGACACGCAGACGTTGGGACAAATAGTGACTGGTACGAAATCAACAAGCAGTCGTTGATTTGGACTAAAGTTACATCTGACCATACCGCTGGACAAGAAGCAAACCGGCCGTTCACGAAGGAAGGAAGGAAGGAAGGAAGGAACGGAACCTCCAAAAAATCCAATCGAAAGTGTCCAGTCCATCAACTCCGAGACCTCGCGACGAGACAACCTCCGGAGAGAAGATACTGCACTTCAACCTTCCGTAGGCGGCGGGAACCGATAATTTGCGTAATTTTAAGCCAGTGCGTCTCGCGTTAGAACAACATTACACATCAAGGCGGGAGGCAAGGCTAACTCCAACCACCGTCCAACATAACCAGCAACATTACACATCAAGGCGGGAGACAAGGCTAACTCCAACCACCGTCCAACATAACCCACAAAACTTTTTGTAAACCTTTGTTGCAATTAAGAAAGAGATTAATACAGAATATTACTTTTCCTTTGCGAATCGCATACAAGAGGCTTAATGAAATAGAGTAGCACGCGACATTCCACGCCGAACGATAACGCTAATCAGCCGTTACGTCGGGGTAACTCGTTAGAGTCAGTTTTGCCAGGCGGAAGTGTAAGTCCCACAACAGGGTTACAAGCAGCTCTAGGTGACATTGTTGCAAGATCTAGGCGAGGTTTGGGAGAATTATCACCAGCTGGCAGAATACCACTCCGGAGGCAAGCAGAAATTACGGAGAGCCTTACTCACCAATTTGGGGTAAATACCTATAGAGGAACGGAGTTTGGAGCAGACGACTTTGAGATAGACTACTCTATTAAGGCGGAGGGGCCTCTCACGATGGCCGATCGTAGTTCCCAGGGAATGATCGACGCTGAGATCGAGAGGATGAGGCAGGATGCTTTGGATGACACTTATGCGCTGAAAAGTCCCAAGGGCTTTTCTCGAGGGCCATCAGAAAATGCAGCTGCCTTGCCCAAAAGACCGCCCCGGCATTCGGATCGAAAAGATGAATCCGGAACTCCTCACCGTACCATAGAAGACTACGAGAAGGAATGGCAACGGAGAGACGCCTTACGAGATGATAAGGAACGTAGTAATTCCGAGGACCCAAGGAAACTACTATCACGCACATTACGAGATGTGAGCGGTGATGAACTTGAATATATATTGGTACTCGAGCGAAAAATGGAAGAATTGTCTCGAGAGCTGGAGCTAACTCGAATAGCAAACAGGAATTCAGGTACACAGGCTATACGAGCTAATCAACAGAACGAATCATCGGCTGCAGGGCCAGTATTGGATCTCGGCCTGGCCATAAAAATGATTCGGCATTTCGATGGAAACAATGCCAGTGAGTTGGATTGTTTTGTGCGTTCATGTGAAACCGTATTCAGATGGGTGCGTATGGATCACCGAGAATTGCTGTTGGAATTGATAATCAGCAATAAGCTTGGAGATCGAGCCTCCAGGGAATTGAAACATAAGACGATCTTGTCATTGGATCAACTTAAGGAGGAATTGGATGCATTATATAGGAAGCGAAAATCATCAGCTGCCCTACAATTGGAATTCAATTCTCTACGCCAAGGGCCCGGAGAAGATATCAGCGTGTATGCTTCAAGGGTTGAAAAAATCACTATAGAAGTGACAGAAAAGCTGTGTGAAGGGCTTGCTACGGAAGCTGAGGCTCGAACGGTGGAAATGGTAACCCGCCGTTGTGCTCAGGCTAATTTCGAGCAGGGATTGCATGGCCAAGTGCAAGTGCTCGTGCGTTCGCGTAATTATGCAACATTGCACGAGTCAATAACCGGAGCTATAGAACTGACCCACATGGTACAGCCGAAAACGAATTTTGGATCGAATAATGTTCGACGATCAACCAATGGACAGGAATCTCCAGGGAAAACTTGTTATAATTGCGGAAAAACTGGTCATGTCTCGAGAGATTGTCGGAAATCAGGTCGAGTAATTTTACCTACGGCCGATCAGAATAAACCTTTGCATCAAGTTAATATTGTATGCACTTTTTGCAAATACAGGGGTCACTCGTGGAAAGAGTGTCAGAAAAGATTAAGAAAGGAAGAAGAAGAGCAGCAGCAAAATGCGCCTCAGCCGCATTGGCAGAAAGATATTAAGCCACCCGGCACAAAAAGCCCTAATCTGGGTACGACAAATTCTGCAAAATTTGGCGGAAATACGAATCGACGCGAGTTGGGAACATTGGGTATATGTACACTCGCTACTTCAAACCTAGACAAGGATGCAGAGATAGCAGAGAAGGCCGCGAAGCAAGGCCGCAACACGAGCCGGCGCAAGCCCAGGTCTCGGAACGAATGCGCGCTTGCCGTCGACCGAAAAGAAGACGCAGCAATGATGAAACGGGCCGCAAAGAAGCAGGCGTTGCAACTGTGTCAAGTCACTTTACCGGCAGCTTGTGACACGGCCAGCGATTTTCATATCAAGGCACCTGCTGCCAAAAAGGGCCTGCTTACCCTAAAAGCTGATACGGGTGCCCAATGCTGTGTGGTGAAAAGAGGATGTTTACAGCCAAGCACTATGGTAGAAGATAGCGACATAGAGCTTCAGGGTGTTAATGGCGAAAAATTTGTACCGTTGTGTAAAACGGAATTGGTGTTGATTACCCCAACAGTGACCTTAAGACATTGGTTTCAAGTGGTACCCGATGATGTACCGCTGAAGGTCGATGGGTTATTGGGTTGGGTTAATGGATTTCATCAAACATCATGAAGCAGATATTCTACGCGGAAGAAATTTGAAATTATATGGTCATATAATGCCATTAATTAATGGAAATGATCGAATCATACTTCCTCCACGCAGTGAAACTATCGCACACGCGAAAACAAACAGTAAATTCGTTGGTATAGTAGCAAGGAAAGAAATCGCACGTGGTGTGATACTCGGTGCCTGTATTACTCCACCTCAAGACAGCAGTTGCGTAATCAGCCTTGTCAACACTACCGAACACGTGGTCGAGGTGCAGCGGCCGGCGGTGTCACTCGAGCCGCTCGAGATAGCAAAAATCGAGCACAACAGCATGGCCGACTCTCCGCATGTAAACACGATGACCGCGGAGAGGGGCGCGCAGCGACTTGAACGACTCAAGGAAGAAATCGACGTAGCTCATCTGAATAAGGGAGAGAGAGAGACACTGCTGGAAATATTAAGTGAATATGAGGATGTGTTTCACTTAAAGGGAGATAAACTTCCGTGTACCCATATGGTTGAACACCATATTCCACTGAAAGAAGGAGTACTTCCGATTAAATCACGCCCTTATCGATTACCTGAAATGCATAAAAGGGAAATTGATAAGCAGATGGAAGAGATGCTGGAGGACGGGATTATTCAAGCCAGTAGGAGTCAGTGGAATGCTCCATTATTGGTAGTCGCCAAGAAACCTGATGCTAATGGAGTGCAAAAAATGCGAGTAGTGGTGGATTTTCGGAAAATTAATGAGGTCACCATAGGAGACTCGTTTCCTTTACCAAATATTACGGAAATATTGGATCAATTGGGAAAGGCACAGTACTTTTCCACTCTCGATCTCGCTTCGGGTTTTCATCAAATACCAATGGCGGAAGAAGATAAGGAAAAGACGGCATTCTCAACGCCAAAAGGGCACTTTGAGTATAATCGGATGCCCTTCGGTTTGAAAAACGCACCGCCAACTTTTCAAAGATTAATGAACGCTGTATTGGCTGGTCTACAGGGAATAAAATGTTACGTATATCTGGATGACATCGTAATTTATGGAAAAAACCTAAACGACCACAACGAACGACTGCGAGAAGTATTTCAACGACTCCGAAAAGCTAACCTCTCGATACAGCTAAGTAAATGTCAATTTCTACGCAAAGAAACACATTTTTTGGGCCATGTTATTTCAGAGGAGGGAGTTCGTGCGGACCCTCAAAAGCTTGTTGCAGTAAAGGAATTTCCGGTACCGAAAAACGTGACTGGCGTGCAATCTTTTCTTGGATTAGCCGGTTACTATCGGAAATTTATCAAGGATTTCTCCAAAATAGCAAAACCCCTCACCGAACTTATTTGAAAAGACATAAAATTCGAGTGGACCGCTGTGCGGGATGCTGCCTTCGAGCAATTAAAAACAGCGCTTACAACTGCGCCGGTATTACAGTATCCGGACTTTGGAAAACCGTTTTTAATAACAACGGATGCATCGGATAAGGCTATTGGTGCTATACTATCGCAGGGTAAAATAGGTGAAGATTTGCCTATCTGTTACGCGAGCCGTACCTTATCTAAAGCTGAGTGCAATTACACGACAACGGAAAAAGAATTACTTGCTATCGTGTGGGCTATTGCTCAATTTCGGCCATATGTATATGGCACACGCTTCAAGGTCATCACTGATCATCAACCTCTCACATGGTTGTTCGGAGTAAAGGATCCAGGATCACGATTGATGCGTTGGAGACTAAAATTATCTGAATATGAATTTGATGTAGAGTATAAAGCGGGGAAACGCAATACGAACGCAGACGCTCTCAGTCGTATTTTTGTAACCACCCGTGCTCAGGAGAGAGAGAAAAAATGCACGACAGAGAAGGACAGTCATGGATTAAACACCGATTGCGAAGGAAATGCAGCATGTAGTGATAATAAGGAGAGCGACTACGAGGCAGACAAGCATAGCCACTGTAGCTCTAGCGAGTTGGCGCGCGGAAAGGGGCCTGCGGGGCCTAAGGCGAACGCGAAACTTGATAAAAGTGAGAACGCGCCTGCACGGGAGCGCGACAGAGACTCACTTATGGACACACATACATTACGCTCGCAATCAACAGAAGAAGAGGACAGGCGTACAATAGAGAAGCGTGACTGCAGCAATAATGTGGTAACACCTGAAGTTGAAGAGAGACGGAAGATACTATATGAGTATTACGATGCTCCGTTAGGGGGGCATCAGGGTGTGAAGCGGACACTACAGAGGATCCGAGCCAAGTATGAGTGGCCAGGCATGAGGAAAGAGATAGAAGAATACATAGCCGCATGTGAATCATGTCAGAAAAATAAATTGAGGATAATGGATCGGGTACCAATGGTCATTACTGACACACCACATCAAGCATTTGAAAAGGCAGCGGTTGACATTGTGGGCCCTTTACCTGAAACATCAACTGGCAATAAATGTATACTTACCTTCCAGGATGCCCTTACTAAATATAGTGCAGCCATACCACTTCCAAATCAGGAAGCAAGCACTATAGCAAAAGCTCTGGTCGAGGAGGTTATATGTCGGTATGGTACGCCGGAAACATTACTCTCTGACCAAGGGACCAATTTTTTGAGCTCTATCTTCAAGGAGGTATGTAAGCTGCTTCGAATAAAGAAAATTCAGACAACAGCGTACCATCCGGAAAGCAATGGAGCCCTCGAACGCTCTCATCGAACTTTAGCTGAGTATCTAAAGAATTATATCGATGAGGATCAAGGTAATTGGGACGAGTGGTTACCGTATGCCATGTTTGTGTACAACACTACGCCGCACACGGCTACGGGATTGTCTCCGTATGCATTGGTGTTTGGACGCGACGCAGTGTTACCAACGGCCGTGAAACAGGAGCCACGGGCTGTGTATACACATGACGATTATGCTGAAGAGCTACGAGAGCGGCTACGGGCAGCATGGGCCGTAGCGCGCCATAATTTGCAATCCTCAAAATTGAAATCGAAACTGCAATTTGACAAAGACGCCAAGGAGCAGGAGTACCGCGTCGGCGACCGAGTGCTGCTGCGCGATGAGACTGTACGGCGGGGCCGTTCCGCAAAATTAACCCCTAAGTGGACAGGGCCACATAAGGTAACCGAGATAAAATCTCCAGTTACCATTGTTATTGAAAAGGGCAGAAAAGCGAGCACGGTCCATGTCAACCGGCTCAAGCACTTTATTGACTATTAACCAGCATAATACTATATGTATATATATATCCGCTGTGTATATATGTATACACATCTATTGTGGAACTTACAACTAATCGTACGACTAAAACTAAAACTATGAGAAAAGTCAGGCAAGTGAAAAGTTGTAATGATTTGATTGTGCTTCGTGGTGCTATTTGTAGCAAAGAATTAATAGGAAACAGGAAATGATTTCGCTAGGTTATGATACTTATTTGAATGTCTGGGATGGAATTAAGAAATTGTGAAAATTTCGCGAAAACTTATGTGCATGTCGCTTTGATATTCGTACTGTACCACATGTAACACTAAACAAATACGAGAATTTTTACCTCCATTTAACTTAACTTTGTCAAGTTTGGACAAGTCTGTATACGCTCAAGCGAAAAAAAAAGGTATGAGAATTTTAAGTTGTCAAATGTAATCTGAAACCCGTCAGGATTTGGAAGAAATTTTCTCGGAACGAGAGTGCAAGATATCGATATTTTATTAAAATTTGTGGGAGGCAAATAGCACGAATGAACAGTTATATCATAATATTCATATGTATTCATTAACCACCTTAGTATTAGTGGCGTAAATCTGTGCGATAGTATACAAGTTCATCGAACGTTCCCGTAACTCGACGCTCGCTTTGACGGCCTTGCCAGGCATGCGAGCGATTGCAAGCAAAAATGATGACGCCGCGCCGGGAGTCACTGCTAAAGGGGTATTCACTCTGCTTCACGAAAACTTGCGCGTGGAGACGCATATAGGGCCTGTTCGATGAGGTGTCAGATAAATTTCACTCTGTAAGATGAGATTCCGCGTTAAACGATTTTTTCTAATTTAATGTAATGGAAAATCGGAGCTGTTGTTATAACCTATCTGTACAGTATGCCTGTGTGAATGCACCTTATTGCTGTGGATGGATGGAACTCACCACGCTATTGTGAGCGAGTGTGGATTGATGTTCATTTGAAAAAAAATTCTTCTTCAAGAATTTTTTCTTTAAGGGGGGAGGGATGTTGCGCCCCGAAAATTAGATAGTAATTTTTTGATTGTTAAATTATACGTAGTGATAATTAAACAATGCACGACTTAAGAAATGTCATATAGATATTAATGAGGCCATTTGCGCAACGGTCAGAAGACGTACTCGCGAGCCGTAGTCGCGCGGTAAGAAGTCCCTATAGCGTTGTCTCTTTCGCGCTCACGGCGACCCCGGTAGCGTTAAATCAGGGCATTGCAAGACTCCTCGCGTGGAATGTGCTTCGCGAGATTATCGTAACTAAATTATTCAGTAAACATAAGTTTATTGTTTATAAATTCACTCATTTTTGGTGATATAAAATGACTCGTTCACTGTGAACGAGGCAGTCTTTTAACAACTTCGACCACGATCGGGCATATCCGACGTGAGGACTCGTCATTAAAAATTAAAGTTAATTCAAGTAATTGTTAACAACAATTAACCAACAAACTCGATTCATCTGAGACAGATAAATGCTTTTTACTGTTTATCACGTGAGTCCCAACTCTTTATTTACAACGATCCCCAAAATAATAAAATAAATGTTGTAACCCGCTTGCAATACATAAGTGCGCAACGGGCGGCATAACAGTTTGTATCAACCGTGCGCGTCGACGCTTATAGCATAAACTTTGTATTACGAGACAAAATGCATAGTTCTAACACATTTATGTCGAACTGAGAAAACAGAATCGTTCGAAACTTGGGACATCTCGATTCTCGGTGTAGATTGATGTTTTGTTCGTTACAGCCTTGCGAGACGACGTTTCACGCAAGGACACCGTTTTTCGAGACACAATGAATAGTTTCAACACTTTTATGTCAAACTAAGATGACAGAATCTTCCAAAACTCAGGACATCTTAATTTTCGGTGTAGATCAATCGTTCGTTCGATACAACGAGGCGAGTCAACGCTTATCGCAAGAACTCCGTCTTCCGAGACGGAATGCATATTTTAACACTTCTATGACTAATTGAGATGACAGAATTGTCCGAAACTCGAGAAATCTTAATCCTCGTTTACCTATTTTTGGTTTGATATAGGCGTGCAAAACTACTATTCATGGAAGAATTTAGCGTTACTGGATGAATTGCACAATTTTAACGCTCTTATGGTGAGCTAAAATAACGAAATCGTTCGGAATTCGGGACATCTCGATTTTCGGTGTCGATCGGTGTTTCGTTCGATACAGCCGCGCAAAACATCATTCCATGCAAGAATTTAGTGATTTTGGATGAATTAAACGATTTTGAAACATCAACGCCGAGCTGAGATGCCAGGATTGTCCGAAAATCAGGACATCTCGTTTCTCGGTAATCGATTTTCCAGTCGATACATTTGTCTAGAACGACCGTTAACGCAAGGATTTCGTGTTTCTCGACAAATTGAACGATTTTGACACGTAGGCGTCGAGCTGAAATACCAGAATCGTCCGAACCTTGGGACATTTTGGATTCTCATGTAGGTCGACGTTTCGTTCGAAAAAGCCGTGCAAAACGACGATTAATGCAAGAAATTCGTCTTACTAGATAAATCGAACAACTTTAACATTATTGTGTCGAGCTAAAGTGACAAATTCGACGAAACTCGAGACATCTCGATTCTCGGTGTATATCAATGTTTTGTTCGATACAGCCGTGCAGAACATCGATCAATGCAAGAAGTCCGAGTTTTCGGACGATTCTAATAATTCTGACACATACATGTCGACCTCAGATGCCAGATTCGTTTGAAACTCAAGACATCTCGTTTCTCGGTGTAGATCAATTTTTCGTTTGTATCAACCGTGCGCGTCGACGCTTATAGCATAAACTTTGTTCTACGAGACAAAATGCATAGTTCTAACACATTTATGTCGAACTGAGAAAACAGAATCGTTCGAAACTTGGGACATCTTGATTCTCGGTGTAGATTGATGTTTTGTTCGTTACAGCCTTGCGAGACGACGTTTCACGCAAGGACACCGTTTTTCGAGACAAAATGAATGGTTTCAACACTTTCATGTCAAACTAAGATGACAGAATCTTCCAAAACTGGGGACATCTTAATTTTCGGTGTAGATCAATTGTTCGTTCGATACAAAGGGGCGAGTCAACGCTTATCGCAAGAACTCCGTCTTCCGAGACGGAATGCATGATTTTAACACTTCTGTGACTAATTGAGATGATATAATTGTTCGAAACTCGAGAAATCTTAATCCTCGTTTACCTATTTTTGGTTTGATACAGGCGTGAAAAACTACTATTCATGGAAGAATTTAGCGTTACTGGATAAATTGCACAATTTTAACGCTCTTATGGTGAGCTAAAATAACGAAATCGTTCGGAATTCGGGACATCTCGATTTTCGGTGTCGATCGGTGTTTCGTTCGATACAGCCGCGCAAAACATCATTCCATGCAAGAATTTAGTGATTTTGGATGAATTAAACGATTTTGAAACATCAACGCCGAGCTGAGATGCCAGGATTGTCCGAAAATCAGGACATCTCGTTTCTCGGTAATCGATTTTCCAGTCGATACATTTGTCTAGAACGACCGTTAACGCAAGGATTTCGTGTTTCTCGACAAATTGAACGATTTTGACACGTAGGCGTCGAGCTGAAATACCAGAATCGTCCGAACCTTGGGACATTTTGGATTCTCATGTAGGTCGACGTTTCGTTCGAAAAAGCCGTGCAAAACGACGATTAATGCAAGAAATTCGTCTTACTAGATAAATCGAACAACTTTAACATTATTGTGTCGAGCTAAAGTGACAAATTCGACGAAACTCGAGACATCTCGATTCTCGGTGTATATCAATGTTTTGTTCGATACAGCCGTGCAGAACATCGATCAATGCAAGAAGTCCGAGTTTTCGGACGATTCTAATAATTCTGACACATACATGTCGACCTCAGATGCCAGATTCGTTTGAAACTCAAGACATCTCGTTTCTCGGTGTAGATCAATTTTTCGTTTGTATCAACCGTGCGCGTCGACGCTTATAGCATAAACTTTGTTCTACGAGACAAAATGCATAGTTCTAACACATTTATGTCGAACTGAGAAAACAGAATCGTTCGAAACTTGGGACATCTTGATTCTCGGTGTAGATTGATGTTTTGTTCGTTACAGCCTTGCGAGACGACGTTTCACGCAAGGACACCGTTTTTCGAGACAAAATGAATGGTTTCAACACTTTCATGTCAAACTAAGATGACAGAATCTTCCAAAACTGGGGACATCTTAATTTTCGGTGTAGATCAATTGTTCGTTCGATACAAAGGGGCGAGTCAACGCTTATCGCAAGAACTCCGTCTTCCGAGACGGAATGCATGATTTTAACACTTCTATGACTAATTGAGATGATATAATTGTTCGAAACTCGAGAAATCTTAATCCTCGTTTACCTATTTTTGGTTTGATACAGGCGTGCAAAACTACTATTCATGGAAGAATTTAGCGTTACTGGATGAATTGCACAATTTTAACGCTCTTATGGTGAGCTAAAATAACGAAATCGTTCGGAATTCGGGACATCTCGATTTTCGGTGTCGATCGGTGTTTCGTTCGATACAGCCGCGCAAAACATCATTCCATGCAAGAATTTAGTGATTTTGGATGAATTAAACGATTTTGAAACATCAACGCCGAGCTGAGATGCCAGGATTGTCCGAAAATCAGGACATCTCGTTTCTCGGTAATCGATTTTCCAGTCGATACATTTGTCTAGAACGACCGTTAACGCAAGGATTTCGTGTTTCTCGACAAATTGAACGATTTTGACACGTAGGCGTCGAGCTGAAATACCAGAATCGTCCGAACCTTGGGACATTTTGGATTCTCATGTAGGTCGACGTTTCGTTCGAAAAAGCCGTGCAAAACGACGATTAATGCAAGAAATTCGTCTTA